>CAMAPF010000057.1:1200000-1800000 GCA_945859915.1 Cuscuta epithymum | reverse complement strand
GTAACAATGAGGCCTCACTCAACAGCAGCAGAAAAGGGGAAAGAACCAGCTAGTGCATCAAAGGCTGATGCTGCCCCTGCAGCTACTTCAGTACTCTTTAATGATCAGGATCCAGACTCAGACATTGAAGACCTTGGGGTTGTGGTAGAAGACGGTTTACTCTTGAAGTACAAGACTAATGGTTTTAATGATTTTAGTGGGTTGATGAAGGAGTTGCGTGCCAAGCAACGTCTCATACTCGAACAGAACCTTCAACTGAAGGATGTCTTTGAATCGGTTAAGGAGAGCCAACGTACCGTCCAAGGTCACGCATACTCTAACGTGACCGCTCATTTTGATAGTGTTGCCAAACGGGTAACCTTTATTGGTGCAAGCTTACGGATATCCAAGTACACTTGTGGGATAGATTATTGACTGTATGTTCGATTGTGCTCATGATGTGTGATGCTATGTTATTGCGATATGTACGTAAACCCTGAGGGTTTACAAATCCTGCTTATTATTTATATTTTTATTTTTATTTTTATATTTTATTTTCGTAATTTTGACACTTTTTAACGATTGAGGGGGTGACTTATTTGACCCCTTGAGTTGCATCATGCACGATACTAGGATCCAACCCTCCAGAATCATTCTCATTTCTCTCCTAAGATAGTATTATCATATGATCCTTACTATATATACTCCATATATATATATAGAGAGAGAGAGAGTGTCCCTTTCGAGTTCAGAGCTCCTGACCGGAACCGCCGTGCAGAATTCACTATTTAGAGTGGTTTCTGGTAAAAAAAATTGATAATTTTTTTCGAACATGTTGTTTATCATGTATAGTTTATTCCCACCAAATTTCAACTAAAAATTCAATCATGAAGTCAGTTAAACGTGGAATTGAAAAATATTGCATGCTTTATATATATAAAGCAATGCGTTTCAATAATTTATGTAATTGTCTTCACGATTAAATTTTAAACTAAAATTTGACAGACATACATTTAGGGGCGGGCAAGAATCCCAGTCCCGTTGTCCCATTCCGGTATATCCCGAAACCGTACCGGTGTTGTCCCGTTCCGTTTGGGTCTCATTGATTTTGTCCCGCACCGGTCCCGTACCGGTTTAAAATGGGACGAGATCGGGACATTGGAATGTTATCCCGAACCGTCCCGTTGTCCCGTTTGTAATAACTATATAGATTTTGTAGCATGTTACTAGTTTGTAATGTCAACTCAAAAAATAAATGATAACATGTTTTTAGTTTTTCAAGCCCAATTTTTAAATTAAAAATAATACCTAACATAAATGTTTACTAACATAAGTTTTTACCTCACTTTATATATCTACATATGACTATCTCACAACTAGAACACATGATTTTGAATAAACTAATTCATTTTTGCTTTGTTTTATATTTAAATTTCAAATTTTGCTAAACCTAACTAAAATCTAATATGTAGTAGCTTTTAGCTTGTGATGAACATCAATTAACTTTTAAAATGTTAATATTTTGGTGCATGATATTTTAGAAATGCTAATATATATTAGTTACAAATGATTATTTTTGTTAGTTTGGGACGTCCCGAACCGTCCCGAACTGTTCCGAATCATCTCGGTCCCGATTTAATTGGGACAAGACTATGACAAAGGCTTGTCCCGTACCGTCCCGTCCCATTATTATTAATTGGGACGGGACCGGGATAACCCTAATCCCGAACCTTCCCGACCCATGCCCACCCCTACATACATTAGACTTGATGATGAGAATGTCCAAAAAAAATTCATTAAAAAATTTCAAAAACCTTCACAAACAATAATAAAAAATTGTTGGGGCACGGTTCCGAGCCCTACACTAGTTCGGCCTTGCCCATCCGTAAGTGTAAAGAGTTGAAGAGAGTAATAGCGAGTAATACGATAGTATATACTAGTACTACGTAGTAGAAAATATGTTTTTTTAAGGATGGTAACAAATACTCCATCCTTAAAATTATGGTAAACTGGTAACAAATAGTATTTCCGAACACCAACGAACTTGAAACATAAAAATTGGCAAATATCTTGGAGTTGTTTCTTAAGATACAAGCAATATTCATACAATATGAAAGCTAAGAGATGGAATTGAAGTGAGTTTACTAGAACAGAAATACTAATGATATAAACCTTCAATGTAAATTGTTGATGATTTTAATGTCAAATGACATGTGTGTCAATGGTGATTAGAACTATGATCTAATACAAGTTAGTAGTTGTGGAGTGCACACTTGTATATAAGAACTAGTTTAATTCCAAATTGTCTACGTCAGTGGAACTTGATGTATAATGTTCAGTAGATCAGCTCTGTGGTTCTAGACCGAGGTCTAAAGCGGTTGGGCAGTTTCGAACAGTTTTCCAAAAACTGACACAGTTATTCTCAAACGTATTGCAACTGCCTGAGACGGTTAATATGAATATGTATCACCATATTTCGTACATTGAAGGTAGAAAAAAGAGATACAACGTATCTTCATCACTTTGGCACTGAAATTAAAGAAAACAATCCATATACTCACCAGTTTGGCTCTAGTTCTTATGTCTAAATTCTAGAGTGTCCTTAACAATTATCCTAAATTGAATTTCTTGTAACCTAGGCATAAGAAAGAAATATCAATTCGGAAAGTGAACTTACAAGATTCTTAAGCAATCCAAGTACTCGATTATCACTCTTACACACGAACCCCAACATAAATGAAAGTATATGTTTATTACAATCCAAAAACGAAACAGACTTTAATTCATATAAAGTAGTTTCCAATTTGTAAACTTAACTTCATTTTAATCTCAAAAGTCTGTATGCATCAAACTTTTTCTAGGTTCTAAACTTCTAATTCGATCTTTTCACACTTCAATAGATTAGTAGTGTTTAAATGTAAAACTGCACTTTCCAACACTTATTTATGTGTTATTACATACAAACTTATAGGTAGAGTAATAAACAGAGACAATCTCTTTCAAAAAACAGAGAGAATCATAATGGATTATTTCACACAATTACACAGACATCAAAGAACATGTTTTAATTTACCCTTTTTGAAGGATGGATATATTATATTATTATTACTATATGAATTACAGTAATTAAAAGCTGGTGAAAGGCATAAATAAATATTCCTTAACCCTCGATCTCTCATCGGCCGACCATCAAGAACATAGAAATAATAATTTACAGCCCGGCCTGGAAAGAAGCCCAAGAAATTAATCAAATCTTTCATTTTGCAGACATACTTGATTTAGCAGCAGCCATGTCTAAGGCACCCCCAAACCCACCTTCCTTAAGATACTCCAAATACCTGGAGAACTCCGGCCTGGCGGTGGGTCCCACGCCCTTGTTCCTCTTCTGGCCGGAGGTGAAGAGGCTGAAAATCGGGTGGATCTTGCTGGCCTTCTCCGCCTGTTTGGCCTGAGCTTTCGCCGGAGATTCTGTGGATCTCTTGGATGAAGAACTGCTAAAGACTCCACTTTTAGCAGGCTGGACGCTTGTGGTTCTGCTCAGCTTTGGCTCAAACAGATCATGTGCAGCCCCTTCATTCTCTCTGGTCAATTGCTCATAGGCATGTGGGCTTTTTCTTGTTGTTAGAGATCTCAACATGGTCATCACAAGGAGAATGTTATTTTTCCCCAACCTCTTTGTTTTTAATTTCTTGAGCTATGTATATATATAGTTCAGTCCTTTCCTAATTCTAATCAATGACTAAAAGACAATACTTTATGTTTATCAATGATAGAATATGTCAAAGTATTTATCTCACGCCAAAAACATTCTATAAGACAACATGTTAATTTTTTTGGATGAAATTTTCGATCTTATTTAACATGATATAAGAATGAAGTTCGGTTGTCAGGATCAAGTCCGGTTGTGATATGATTGCTTAATTAGCACACATGATTAAATGTAACTGGTTAAAGATTTATTTGATCCATTTATACACCATGATATTATCCAATTTGGTTCACACTGAGGGGTGCGTATTAAAATATTTATCTTACGCCGAAAAACTATAAAATAATAAAATAATTTATAAAATTTTGGGCTACTCCTCTTAAACCTGTTAGAATGGAATTTGTGGTCTTACCAGAAAAAAAAATGAAAGTTTGAAACAAAAATTAGGAACTTTCTCATTTTAGATGGATTTCTTACAGTCATACTCCCTTCATATTATAAAAGAAGAAGAAAATAAATTAAAATAAGTAATGATGTACTCCATAGTTGTGAATTGTGAATATATTGTAAACTCAAGGCCAAATAGGTTGAAAATGTTGGGCTGATGAATCGACTTTTTTGACCGTTTCGGGAAAGACACGCAGATAGTACGCCGCCCTTAAGGCCATTTAATGAAAGTCAGCGACCGCGTTTGGTAACAAGTGGTCACAATTAGGGAAATCCCATTATGACCTAAGTAGGCTCCGAACAAGTCCGTCCTCCCTATATGACCTGTTCATATACAATAAATATCACTGTTGACAATCATGATATCATATGTACGAAAAATAGACGTCTGATTAGCTTCAGGATAAAACCTTACGTCCTTCTGGGATTAAAAAGCACGTTTATATGAAATAAATCAGGATGATTAACAATTATTTTTAAATTATTGTTGTGGTTGTTACATTTTTTTTTTTTTGAAAAAAGGAGGTCTTCGACTTGACTACTTGAGGTTTGGTAGTTTGGATCATCTCATCTTTTACACAGACTCTTTCGTTGGAATAGAATATCATGACTGTACTGTTCTTCCTACTTTTTAAAATGCATTCTTCCTACATTTCCATATTTTTGTAATATTAGGCGGTTTGGTCACTTTGGTGAAAATTACACAATTTAGGAATAATTAAATTAGGAAAAAACTCAAAAGGGTCACCACGTTGCCCTCTTCATACTCCTGATATCATTCGGTAGAATTATGTTAGGTCTCTTTGGATACCGGAACTGTTTTATTTTTTGTTGCAGTGTACCAACGTTTCTGTGTTCTAATTTACAAAATATGTAAATTTGGATTTTTTGGTTTGTTGGCCTTGACTTTAGGGCGGGCAGTCTTTGTGGTTTCACGGGACTTAGATTCGGAATTTGGGTGCCGCGGTAAGGTGGTCGGATGGTTTGTAGTCACGCCCGTCTCATGTAGGTGGTGGCGAGCCCAGTGGCGGATCGAACATGGGGAAATAGGGGCTGCCGCCCTCACAATTTTTTTAGTTATATTTATCCCGTAATTTTAATACGTAGTATAGATGTATTTCATATGTATTTTTGTTTACAATGTCGCCCCTCCTAGCTGAGATTCCTGCGCCCGCAGCTACGGCTAGGGATGTTTTTGTTGCCAAAGCATTTTGGAGATATTTTGAGGAAAGTGAGTGGTGATTTGGTGATGAAAGAGATATAATGCTATAGAATCTGAAGGCCAGAGTGTGGGGTGGAATAGATAGAGTTTTGGCTGTTGCTAGAAGGTCGAGATCGGTCCTCACCGGTGCAATAGTTATGCAAGGGGAAATACATGCACTTGCGGACTTCGAGAAACTAGAGGTGGAATTTTGCTCCTCTCTAGTGACTGGAACTCTACAGCAGGAGAGAGATAGAGAGAGGTGGCGAAATGGTGGAGTAAGGAAAAAGAAAAGATTATGTTTAATTATTTTTTAAGAAGAGAGATAGAGTGAAAAAGAAATGAAGAGAGTAGATGGAGAGAAGGAAATGGAGAGGAGTATGACTCAATACTTTTGGAAAGCAGGTAGAAGGGATGATAGCGACAAAATAAAAGCGTCGTCGAGTGGAGGAGGAAGAAACCGAGAATGACGAGGCGATGATGGAGTTGGAGTCAACCGGTGCAAAAAAGGGGTAGGGGCGGGGTGGGCTCGGTCTGGCAAGCCCACCAAGTATTTTGAAGACTAGCTATCTATCATTGCATTTTTATTTGTTTTTTCACTTAGTTTTAAGACTGCGTCTAACTTTTACTATTATTTGATGTTAGAGTTTGTAAGTTGTTACACTCGAGTGTGTGGTGAGTTTTGTTCTGAGAGTTTGTAAGTTGTTACACTCGAGTGTGTGGTGAGTTTTGTTCTGATTATTAGCTGGAGGCCGGAGTTGAATAGGTTGGACGGCATGACCGCATGAACAACAATTTAGTCACTACGGGCTTTAAGTTGTCCGTTACGAGGTTAGCGATTAGCGGATTGAGTCAGCGGGATCTGAACATCGGATTGAGTCAGCGGGTTTGACCGGCGGATCAGTTTGGCGGATTCCAGAAAGATGTTTGGTAACTTAGTTGTTTGCTTTTAGCGGTTAATAGATAAAAAGACAAAAAAAGGACATTAACACATTTCAATATTTCTTTCTTGTTGTTTAATATGATGTTATAAAAAAATTATATCAACAAGTACGAACAATAATAATTAGCACAAATAATAAATTAATTTGTGATAGTTTAAGAACAAAATTTATAGCACAAAATAATAATGAAAAAATATTATACCATAAAATTTGTGATAGTTTAAGAACAAAATTTATAGCAAACAATAATAATTAGCACAAAATTCACGATGAAAATATAATAATTAACATATTAGTTTAACATACTTGGCTATAGATTCCTTTGGAGAGTTGAAGGCCTGGCAACGAAGGTCTGCGGAAGGTCTTCAGAGGAAAGTTTACTGCTGCACACGAAGGTCTTTTGCAGCCCACTATATGGAAGAGAGGGAAGGGTACAGATGGGAATCGATTATTCATTCTGAGCCGCTAAACCTAAAACGCTTCAAACACCAGCGTTTTCATTTTTGGCGTTTTGGGCCCAACCGCCAAATTAAAAAGCCATTTGCCAAACAATTAAAAACGGCGTTTTGACCAACCCAAAACGCTGAATTTGGTCAAATCCGCCAAAAGCTGACTGAAATGTCATTTACCAAACATGGCCATTGTCATTATTTAAGGACCATTGATTCTATGTCTAATCATTGATTAATCAATGACTATTTACTATTTCAAGGTTAGCGAGTTACTCCGTATTACCGTTTTAAGTTGATGTTTATAACCATTAGAAAAGGTTATTAACTCCTCTCTTTAACAGATGCTTATTAAATATTAACTGTTGTAGAAAATGTGAAAATTCTATTTTATTATTTCTTCAATACATTTGAAAATAAATAGTCGTTTACCAATAACTAAAATGATGATTGGTTTTGATTCTGTTTAGTTGGTTTTGAAACTATATACTACGTACTTAATTATGTTGTTAGTACTTTGTAGTTACTGACTACCATTAAGTTTGATTTTGTATCCTTTCAAAAAAAAAGTTTGATTTTGTATATGCCCCCGTGTGGAGTGTGGACAACAGAAAGTTGAGGGAGTTTAATAATTACTTCATTTCGTAGGCTGCATTTATAATACTTTCAATTTCTTTTTTAGGGGTTTAATGCACCAAACCTCCCATGGAAATTCAACGCATTAGCCCCTATGATTTAAAAAAATGTGTCAAACCCCCATGATGGAGTATATGGCCCACGAACCCCCGGCCCATATACTCCTACTTCTCCTACACAAGTCCATCGAGCCCAGGGAACATCTTAGGCCCAAATGGGACGGCCCAAGCCTCAAATAAGCCCAGAATACACACTAGGGTGCCTTTGCCCTCCTTGGCCGAAGGCTCCAAAACTCACAAGATAGCCTTCTCTGGCATACGAAGCTACTGGGAGAAAACGGCGAAAAACAGGAGCCCTCGGCATTGTCAAGCCCTCGGCATCAGGGAAGCCTTTGGCTGAACCAAGCCTCCGGTCACACAAGGCCTTCGGCTACACAGGGGTCCTCGGTTCCATGGAGCCCTCGGCCACATAAGGAGCCTTCGGCCAAACATGCTCAATCATCGAAGATTCCCTTTGGAGACATCCAACCACCGCATTTAATGCAACGTCACATCCGCCAACCGCATTCAATGCGGTGAACGTACCACTGCCGGTGCCACCCGATTGATGTGACTAAAGCTGTAAAACGGGCCAACCCGACCCAACCCGACTCGACCCGTAACGGGTTATGCTTTATGTGGGTTGGGTCGGGCCAACCCATTTAATGACGGGCCAAGATTTCTACAACCCTAACCCAACCCACCTAACCAGTGGGTTAAACGGGTTGGCCCGCGGGCCAATTAAAAAAAATATAAAACGAATTTTTGTAAAAAAATAATTACCCGGAAGTATATATTTATATTAGCAAGTAGTAACATAGGAAATATAAGAAATCAAAATACTAAAAATTCAATACTGGTTAAGTTTAATTAAAAATATTAAATACTAGTTATACGAGAATTTTAAAACTATAAGAGGCTATGCGACAAAAATATTCATTGTATACAAATTAAGATTTACTTAAAACTTTTGATTAATCATTTGCAAAAAATGACTACTAATTGTTAAATATTGTATCGAACTTCACAAAAAATATATGTTTCAACATTTTATTTGAATATTTATTATAAAAATACAAGAAAAATACATTTTAAATTGTAATTATAATAATATTGGTAGTAAAAGAACAATATTTTAGATAATAAATTCAAAACTATATTTTTGTATTTTGGCCCGCGGGCCAACCCGTAACCCGGTGGGCCAACCCACTTAAACCCGCAACCCGCGTGGGTTGACCCGCGAAACCCGCGAACTAAATGGGTCAGGAATTCTCAACCCTAACCCACCAGTAAATGGGTTTAAACGGGTCAGCCCGCGGGTTTCGGCCCATTTTGACGGCTCTAGATGTGACCCCTCGGCCGACGGATTACTGACACGTGTACTCTCATCGCATTTATTGCTGCTATAAATAGCAGCCCATTTCTCCTTGTAAACGACCCCAACTCCACATCTCGAGTTCATTTAATAAAATCGACTCTCTCTCCTCCTATTTGCTCTGACTTCTCTCTAGTTATTCCCGCAATAACCTCTCGGATAAGATACCCCCCGGGTAGATTGTCCATCACCCCATGTGTTTTAATTAATCACAGAAAAATCCCTTCTATGAACAAATTTAATTGTCAAATAAATTAAAAAATGATTAACATTATTGTATGATTTAGAGATTTTGACATATTTACTTGAATATTCAATCAGAATATTAGGAAAAGTGATTTCCAAAACATTAAATTTATTCATAAAAGGAGTTCGGTGCATGATTAATTTAAACATAAGGGGGTTTGGCTCATTTTTCAAATTACAAGGGGGTAATGTGCTGAATTTTTATAACACAAGGGAGTTTGATGCATTAAACCCCTTTTTGGGGGTATTGATACTGTTTAAATTGCTATTTCGGTGTGGCCATGTGAAGGTGTAAGTGTTTATACTTTAAATGGTATATAAGTATTGATGGTTTGAATTGTAATGGGTAAAATAAAGTTGTACTTTTAAAATTTTGTGCATTTGAAGTCTACAACTTTTAACTTTTTTTTGGATGAAATGTAAAAATATATTAACACCCAAGAAAACTATACGTCAAGTATCCTAGATCTCCTAACCCCCCCCACACACACACACATAATGTAGGGATGAAAGGAGGTTTTTATTCGATCTAATCTACGCCAAAAGGACCAAGTATGAATACTTGTCCCATCAAAATTCAAAAATATACATCGATGCTGCACATGCACGCACACAGATCATAAGGTTCAAATCATAACAAAATACAAAGGTATTGCAAGTTGCACACACCCTAAGTCCAAAACACTGCTTCATGCCGCGTAATCCAAGATGCCTATGCCGCAGTATCTCATGTGCCCAAGCCGCGACATCCAATAGGTCCATGCCACGGCATCCAGAAAATCCATGTCGCAGTGACGCAGTGTACAGTGTGACCATACCGCGGTATACATATCGTGGCCTCCCACTTGATTTTGGCATACTCAAAAGTTTATCAATTCATATGGATAGATACTATAGAGTATCTTATAGACGATATGCTTAATCTTGGCTATAACGTCCTCCTCAGTCTTCTTGCCATCATCAAAGCGGATCTCATTTCTTGCATGCCATATGTAATACACCACGACACATAGAGCAATTCGGGCCGCCTTTGCTATTATTACTTTGTTATTATTACTCGTTGTCTCGTTGTCTACAACTTTTAACTTTGTTATTATTACTCGTTGTCTCGTTTGGAATGGATGCTTTGATTTTGTTTTAGCAATCCCAAAATATCCGAAATTGGATTGTTGTGTGAATTTCTCAACTTATGAATACCTTAATGATTGTATATCATAATAGACACCAAAAGAATTGCACAGAAAGTGATTGAAGTCCAAACAACGTTGGATTACAAAAATATGACCCCTCCTACATCGACCTGTACTCGGCTTTACCATGTACGGAGTAATAATCTCATTGCACCGACGATGTTAATGATCGTTCATGATAGCAATTACTTGTCAGTTTGTCAATACGCAATACCTATAATTAATGGTAGTAACAGTGGGGTTACTCATAGAGATTGTGTTGGAGTTGATTAGGTACAATTAGACCTTGTCCCGGTCCAGGTCGGTTCCGGTCTCGGACCAACTGATTTTTAAAAAAATTATGGAGGACCAGGGCCTCTATTTCTGGTCTCCGGCCGGTTCCGGTCCCCAACCAATCCTGGACACTCCCGGTTTTGGTCCGGTCCCGGATAGGTCCCGATTTCGGTTCGATCCCAGACAAGTCCTGGCTTCGATCTGATCCTGGATTTTTAAATTTTTTCAATGCACTTTTAAATCTTCTATTGGTCTCCCCCACCCCATTTACACCTCTTTCTAGCTCTTAATGGACCACCAACTCTTATGAAATGTTTTCCAATGATTTAATAGCAAAAGAAACAAAAAATAATTGGGACCGGTCCCGATCTAAAAAGTGGAGGCCCAGGAACGGGAACTTTTTCTCACCGGACCGAAACCGTATATTTTGGTCTCGGTCCCGGTTCAAAACAGAGTCCATCCCCAGGTCCGATAAGGCTACATGCAACCCTGGGTGAAAAGGCCATATTAGAGCTTTTCACTCCAAAATCTTCTCCAATCCATAGTATACAATGGTGCTAAAGTGGGATGGGAGCACCTTTGGGGTGGGTTTTCCCAGACATATTGACGGAGGAATGAACTTCAATTGGCTTCTGCAACATGATATAAAATTTGGGGATATGTGAAATAAAACCCCATTTATATTTAAAGGATTATAACTTTTTTATATCGACTCCAATTTTTATAAAAAATATATCAAAATTCATAATTTTTTATTATCTTTCATATGACATCAATATCGAATATAAAAATAAAAAATAAAAAATAAAAAAATATGGAGATTCAACTGCGGAAGGTTTTCCGACCAAAAAAAATTCTTATGTAAATTCTAGTGCTAAAATTTAGATCACATGGTTAAAATATTATTCATACATCTTTCGGTTGTTATGTTTTTCAAAGATGGGTCTAAATAGCAACAACAAAAAATCAAAATTTATTTATTTTTACATCAAAATATTTGACTTTTATGATCATAATTATTCCGGGAAACAAATCAGATTTTTTTAGGTATTATAATAAAAGTAAAGCTTTAATTAAAAACAACTTTGTTGGGTGAATATATTGACGGTGTTGGATTGCAGTAAAAATTGAATTGACTGTGTGAATACGTATATACTGGGGGGAAATTTGATTTATTGACGGGGATGAGTTGTGGTTAGCCTAATGGTCAACAGTGTGGGATGGGACTAGTGGGTTTGGGTAGGGTGGGGGAGGGGTTGGTGGGGTTGTGATGTCACTGGTAGTGGTGATGAGGGTCACTCAATGTTATAACGATCATCATTGTGGAATATGTGTTTGTTGCAGTAGTTCGAGGTAGGGGTGGATCCAGGTCGTCCGGTCCCGGTTCCGGGCCGAGACCGCCCAACCCTAAAAAACCCGTAGAAGACCATATCCGAACCGCTATATTCCGAGTGTTGGCCGGTCCCGTACCCAGTTCAGGACCTATTTATTTAACCGATTTCAAGCTTAAGAAAAGGCTGATCTATGACCGAACAGGGACAGGACCTGCCGGGTTCGGTCCCAAATATTGAAACCCGGGACTTGCCCTGCCAATGACACAGTCGGGTACTCGGTCTTGAACCGGGGCCAAAATTACGGACCTAGTTTGGTCCCACATAGTACTAAACCGGGTCCACCCTAATTCAAGGTGATATTGTTGCTTCGCTGAAGGGTAAGATTTCTAGTTTCTAAAAAACAAGATATTAGAGAGTTGTTTTCGATTTTCTATGAAAACTAGTGAAGTGAACATGTTTTCTCTTCTATGTTTGCTAAATTTGGAAAATAAAAAAAGGAAATACGTTTTGTGTTGATAAACAGCTTAACAGCCCTTACTATTGATTATTATTGTTTGCTAATGTTGAAAATAAAAGTTTGTATATTGATAAACAGCCCTTATAAGAGCCCGTTTGGTAGCACCAAAATCGGCTGTTTTGGCTGATTCTGCTGAAATTTATGATATTCTGGCTGGAGTGGCTGTTTTGGCTGATTCTGCTGATTTAAGAAAAAAATATTTTAAAAATATATTTTATTAATAAATTAAAGAAAAAATTATATGTAAAAATAGCTAAAATGGTCCTCCACAGTAACTTCAGCCAATACAGCCAGAAAAGTAACTCCAACCTTACTTTTTCGGCTTATTACACAATTCAGCGCGCGAAAGTAAAAGTTACGTGTTTGGTGAAAAAGCTGGCTGATAAGCCTGATAAGCCGAAAACAGAGTTCTCCAAACGGGCTCTAAATATTGATCATTGAAGTGTCTCTCTGAAGTCTCAACGGCCAAGTCTAACTTATTTACTTCAGCTAATTTTAGAATAAAATCACACGTACAATATGATAAGATATGAGTGATGTATTATTGTTTGACACCATGTTTAGATTAGCCCATTTAAGTTCTGTTTTACTCATTTATCCACCAATCAAATTTTACAATTGATTTGGTCATTTGGTCTTTGAAGCACGTTGAATCATTCTGTCTCGCGCAAGAAATATATAAAACATCAAAATCATACGGAGTATATAAATTCGTGTGCTACTATAGACTTGAAATATGAAAATGAAAACTCAAATTGGATATGGCATAAAAATCAAAACTAGTTGTGGACGTGTGTGGTCATTTATTTGAAGTATTTGTCTAGCTGCAAACAGTCGACCAGATTTGAGCTAAATGATGTTTAAGTATTTGTCTTACAAGAGAAGCATGAAATATTAAACCAACTATAAGATCACAATTTACTTCTATTAAATTAAGAATGAAATAGTATCTTGATTTAAAAGTGATTCTCGTAGTGAACAAGGAACATTTTTTTTGTCACAAAAAGTACTCATTAGTAACAAACTTACACTATTTCTAAGATGTATAGTTCAGTCGTTGACAGTATGAACAAAACAAATCAATTGTCTATGGTCCAATGAATTAAAAACATATTAGACCACTAGTCAATTTTTGCTGCTCTGGAAACGCATCAGAATATCATATACCTTTTCCCCTTGTGTGAACCCTTTTCACACCCTAAATCTGTTGCCAACCAAAACTGTAGGAGCTAAAGGTGGATTAGAGTCTACACCACACCACAAAGCTAACGAGTAAGAGATAAGCAGACAAACATAGATGGGCAGACAGGGACAAAAATCACCCTGACTTGCTAATTGCACAAACTAAAGGTGCATCATGATTTAAATAAATGACTTAAGCTAACGCTCCTCTGAGTTGAACTTGG
Source organism: Cuscuta epithymum (assembly GCA_945859915.1). Taxonomy (NCBI): domain Eukaryota; kingdom Viridiplantae; phylum Streptophyta; class Magnoliopsida; order Solanales; family Convolvulaceae; genus Cuscuta; species Cuscuta epithymum. The sequence goes on along the minus strand of CAMAPF010000057.1, from coordinate 1,786,256 downwards.
TCCATGCTTCCTAAAAATCAAGAAAGAAAAAAAAAACAAATTAAAAGGGATGTAATCATGGCTACATCACATTTTTCACACCAAGAACACACCATCATTCAACACTGTGTTAGACCTACCATGTACTAGAACTTGATGGAGAAAGAGTGTTTTCACATTTTAAGACAAAGGAAACACCCTAAAACATTTTGGTCTATTTCTGTTACTAAATACACATTCGGAAAATTACAAATATACCCCTTTTAGTCCATACTATATGTTTTCATGTTTCGCATGTGTGAGTTCTATCACTTCTATGTATATACATATGCAGAGCTGAAAGATGACAGAACATACCTTTAAAAGATCAAAGACCTTTTCACATATATACTTTTGTTGAATGCTTGCACCACGCTGCTGTAATTTGTCTGGGTGGACATAAAGAGTAGCTTTCCTGTATGCTTTCTTTACCGCTGCAGATGTTACTATCTCTGTCAGTGAAACTGCCTGCCAACCGCTATCACTCCCAAGGATCTGTCACCAGCAACATAATCATCATAAACTACATCTCACTGCCATTATCTAACTTGAAAACATACATGTATACGTATTGGCAAAAGCCGCAGAAGAATGAAACTATGCTTTCAGTAAGGATATATGTGTACATATTGCAATGTTGAAAGCAATGCCCTCAGATTTCCTTCTTTACCACAAGACCATCTCTTCAATTCAATGTCTAGAGCTTCAGCCAATCTCTGCAAGCATACCATCACATAAGATTAGAAATAAAAATATGATTTCTCACTGAACTATAGCCATATTGTAGTCACTATAACCAATCTTTTCTTTCAAAATGATCACCGAAGTAGCTACGTTTTGTAGGCAGAACACCCTGACACCCGAAAGCCTATGTGTCACGCTAATCTTCTATTGTTCCCCAAATTGACCAGTAAAGAATGTAAAAGAACTTACTGACTTGGAAAATAATTACTTTAGTTATTATTATGTAAGTGAGACTATAGTAACAAGAGATATTAGATAATGTCCCGGGTGCAAGTGCCTCATGTCATGTTTTAATTGGTCCAACATGAGTCATCATCTTTCGAGTGACCTGTTTTGCAAAGAATTGGCTAGTTTACTGGCCATTTAACAAAAACTAGTCAAGTGACCACCAGATGTGGCTGCCCCATCATATCGTGATTCATAATAAGCAGTTAAATAGGTAAATTGTGTCAATGAGAATACAACATACATTCCTCTCCACTTGCTCTCTTTGAAAAAGAAGATCACGCATGCTTTTCTCTGCAAGAGCCTTGGCCTGAAATGGATAAAAAATAAGCACAACATATACTTATATGACCCTCCCCACGTCCATACCATACTTATACAAAAAGACAAGATGTCAAATACCGCACGCTCAGCTGTTCTTTGGTATCGCTCTATCCGAGCTTTACATCTCTGAGGCGATTCACGTTCAATACCTACAACAACTTAAAATTAACAATTTGCAAAAAGAGAGAAAAACATTCCTAAAAGAGTATAAAATTATTTAATGAGATGATTAAACAATATGGAAACAGCCCTTGAAGCATACCAGCTTTGGCTAAAGTGTATGAATATCTCAAATTTGAAGCTTGCCTGTTCTGGTGGTCCGAAAGATTCTGTCATTGCGACTCATTAATAGACTGGTACAGTATTTGAAAGCATGACATCCATAAACAATCAAAAAGGGAAAAACTACTCACAGAGGAGGAGTGGGTTCGTATTTCTCTACTCCCAGAAAACCTATCGGAATATGATCTATCTACGTGTTCTTGTGCCCAATTCACAGCCTTCACATTCATTTCCTTCCCAAAGGCACGTTGCCGGGATTCAGTGTAGGGCCTTTCAAGAGCATGACGAGTGATGTCCATCCGGTCCTTTTCTCTTTCCCTTTCTCTTTCCCTCTCTTCTTCTATCCTTTTTAGATACCCGTCCTCCATCTCCTTAGGTATACTGTCTACATTCAAAGCCACATCTTCTCTTCCACAGCTCTTGTTTTTGTTTCTTTCGTCTGTCTGTGATGGTGTCTCTCTATACTCTTGAACGTCTTTTCCACTCTCAGACCAATTCCTAACAGCTTGACGTGAAAAATTCTCATTGGTAACTTCCTTCTTAATGGTGAATTGTAACCCATCAATGTTGTCTCTCTTTTGCCCTTCAAAAGTTGTTAGTTTTATGTTTTCAGACTGGAAATCCTTTTGTGCAGTGACGTTTTTAGGGTGTAATTTTCCAATGCTGATGCCAACTTCTTGGGAGTTCGGGTGGTGCTCATTCAAACAAGGTGGACTTCTGACATCTCTGTGTTGCAAGTTCTCTTGTTTTTCACTTGACGAGTTCAGTATTCCTCCAATCACAGGATAATCAACTTCAATTTCTGATTCTCTTACATGTTCGCCGAACTCTTGCAGCTTACTGTGATCCTTAACTATCGAGTCAATATCAACAACCTCATTGTCTTCTTCAAATATGTTATCAGCTTCTACTTCAGAAGTTGCAGCTGATATCATCTCATCTTGTTCTTCCTTCTCAGAAGCTGTGGGAAATTGCTTGATACCATGCTTCCACTTAAAACCAATGCTGTTCCTTTCATGATCCTCTCTATTACAAGCCACTTCTTTGCATTCCTTCAGCTCTTCATGCTCAATGCCCATCATCAAATTCTTTTTATTCATTGTGCTTCCCCATTTGGTTCTCTTCTCGGCATCTTCTTCCCAAAGACACTCCTCAATTATGCTTCTAATTGTGTTCATTGCAAGAGGAGCCTCCTGCTCACCAACTTTTCCCTTTCCTCCGATGTCAACTTCTTGTTGATCGTCTCTTTTTTCCACCACAATCACATTGTTAGTGACATTTCCTTTTTCTGTTTTGTCACCAAAGTCGTTATACCTTCCCTGATATTTTTCTTTTTCAGTGTCTGTTTTTTGCTCCTCTCCCGCTATGTTCTTTTCATTGTCAAATTTAACAAATCCATGATTTTGTTTCCCTCTGGATTTGTTCATATTCAGCTCAGATTCTCTCAAGTCCACATCATATCTACACCCATTGTTATTTAACTCTGAAAATGCACCCTGCCGATGTGAAATTCCCAAATCTAAATCAAGCTCAAATGGATATGGATTCCCCTTATAAGATCCTCCTCCCTCTCCACCCAACTCATGTGGCCCCTTTTGTTGTTTATCATATTTAAATTTCTCAGGCGAGTCTTGAGGTGGGAATATATCGGTCACTTCAATGAATCCCATTGCTTCCCTCCATTCAACACTCTTCTGAGTTCCTACAGAATAACCTTCTTCCTGTTCACTTTCTGAAAATCTTCCAGCCAAACTGATGCATTTCCCTCCTTCAGGCTGATCGAGATGAATCTTAGAGGGTTTGAGCTGTGGGTTTGGTATGTTAGGTGGTGGTCTTGCTGGTGATGACAACTGATAAGGGTTAGTCTGCGACTGAGTTAAGTGTGACATCCCATCTGATGCAGATGAAATGTTGAATTGCTTAACATAAGGCGAGGCCTCACTCCTTTCAGAAAAAGCAGAAGGATCAGAATCATCTGACAGAGATTCACTTTGACCTGGACTCCTATAGTATGAGATGGAAGAACAGGATTGGTTATGGTTCCCCTATTGTATAAAGTTTACCATATTACTCCGTATCTTGTAGATAAATAAAAACCATATACTTGGCCAAGATATTACATGAATGAATGAATGAATGGGACTATGTAAGAATGTAATTAAACCCAAACGAACAAAACATTGAATTAAATCATTGAATTAAATCGTACCAGTCTGTACTGGGGATTATTACTTAGATTCTGATTAGTTCGTGGTTTATTAGAATTATTAAAAGAAGAAGGCTCTCTGTTGGGATCAGGACAAAATTATGGATCATTATTTTCTGGAAACATCTCAATTGGTAGAACCGTTGATGAAGGAAAGAGATGTTGTGTAAGTCCCATTTCGCTCGCCTCTACTATGGGAATCGCTTTTGCTTTCTTTTCCTCTGGCTACTAAGATGTTTCCACAAATGGCCATGATAATACATGAATGAATGAGACTATGTAAGAATGTATAGAAAATACTCTCCCCATCATGTGCTATTTTCCTTTATCCCCCACAATTTTGTAGGGAAAGAAGAAAACAAATGGCTTCTACTGTCCTTCCTTCCCTTCAAGAAATTCCTTGCCCTAATGAGGGGCAAGGAGCAATTTCTTTTACCCACATAATCAGATTTTAAGCATCCCATTTCACCAATAACAAGTGTGTGGTGTGCCATGCCAAAACCCCTTCCTCAAATACCCATATCTTTATAAACCCTCAAAGATAGCTAGCAAAAAAAGAATACAATATGAAAATCTTACAAGAATGTTTGCACTAATATGCTTCCCAATAAGACATGCTGGACCACTTTACTTACTCTCCCCATCATGTGCTATTTTCCTTTATCCCCCACAATTTTGTAGGGAAAGAAGAAAACAAATGGCTTCTACTGTCCTTCCTTCCCTTCAAGAAATTCCTTGCCCTAATGAGGGGCAAGGAGCAATTTCTTTTACCCACATAATCAGATTTTAAGCATCCCATTTCACCAATAACAAGTGTGTGGTGTGCCATGCCAAAACCCCTTCCTCAAATACCCATATCTTTATAAACCCTCAAAGATAGCTAGCAAAAAAAGAATACAATATGAAAATCTTACAAGAATGTTTGCACTAATATGCTTCCCAATAAGACATGCTGGACCACTTTACTTACTTTCCGATGTTAACCTTTCATTTTCAACATAATAATTGCTCTACACTAAAATGCTGATCCAGAAGAACTAAAAAATACTCCGTAATCCATAGTTAAATAAGCACACAGAAAAGTAACTCTCTTTCCTAAACAGTATTCTTAAACATCTCTTCCATCATACTCAACATAATGTCAGTGAGCAAAAAGTAGCCGAGAGAGAAAGAGTCAAAACTTTAGGTTCACATTGATCAAGCAAATGGGAGAAAAACGTAAGGTGATCATACCATGTTCCCTCTGAAGAATTGTAGCCGGCATTAGACTGCTCCACTAAATCCTCGAACGAAAGAGCGAACTCCGCCACATTGAACCGGCCGAAAATCTGAGTGTAGTCCAACTGCGCGCTCCGGACATCGAGAGGAGTAAGCTCATCTTCTCCGTCGGCCGGCGGGAGATCCAGAATCGGAATAGAGTGAGTTCGGGAGGAGTGGAAGCCTCCGAAAATCTCTGTGTAGTCTTCGAGGCGGGGAGAGAGCGAATGAGCGCTCAGCTTCGGCGGACCTCTAAAAACGTCGTCATAGGGGGATTTGCTGGTTTTGGTTGAGAAGCCATTCCCATGGTAACGCCTCTTGGAATACGAACGAGAAAGGTTTTCCATGAAAATGAAGAAACACTGTCTCTGTCACTATCAGCGCTCTGAGTATATGACTGTTATTTCTGTAAATGTATAAATACATATAAATTTGAGTATATGTATATATATGGAGGGAAAAGTGTACCGGGGTACAAGTGTAATAATGATGTTCTAAGGAGCTTCTTGGTAAAGGATGTTTTCTTTGGAATTTAATTTTTTCTTTTTATTTTTGAAATAAAAAACACGTAGAGTTTTTTATAGTCCCACCTTTTAGCGGTCTTCTTTCAATAATCCCACATTTTGATTATTCATGAATAATTCAACCTTTGCACCTCATCTTCATTCATTGGTCCCTGGTCAGTTAATGACCTACTATTCCAAGTTATTTTCTTATCTTTGCAAAGTATTATCTTTGTGAAAGATGAGATTTATGGTATAATGATTTGCAAAGATAAGAAAATAGTTTGGAATAGCAGGTCATGAACCGGTAAGGGACCAGTGAATGAAGATGAGGTGCAAATGTTGGATTATTCATGAATAACCAAAAGGTTGGATTATTGTAAGAAGACCGCTAAAAGGTTGGATTATTAGTTTCTATTTTCCCTTTTTTTGGGAAAATTCTCGAAATAAGAGTAAAAATGTTTGAGAATTTCAAAATAAGGCTGACATATTTTCATTCTTAAAATAAGAGTAATTACTACCAAGTTTAGAAAATGTTGTCATGTTTAGAATCTGATACTATCAAAACATGACAATAATTGCTTTTATTTTGAAAATAAAAACATGATTGTCCTATTTTAACATATACAAACATTTCTAATCCTATTAAGGTAATTTCCGAACAATGGTATTTGGTAGGAAGTAATTATCAGAACTATAAATCAGTACAAATTTGTTTTGCGGTGGCTAGAAATGTTTGGTATTGACGGTGGGTGACCAGTTCGCAATTTTCAACATAGTTTTATAAATGGTGTTTTTTAATTGAGAAAAGTATCATTCCATTGATTCAAAAGAACAGTCAAAAAGTTAAAAAAAATACTCCGTAACTAGTAGGTACAAGATGTCAATTAGATTCAACAGTCAAAGTGAACAACTATCAGTCTATGACTCTAGGGGTGGACCCGGGCCGGGCCTGTTCCGGTTCGGGCTTGGGCCTGGCCGGGCTTTTGTTTGGGAAGTAGGGAACCGGAATCGGCCCGGGTGGCCGGCGGTTCCGGGCCGGGCCGGGCCGGTTTCCGGTTCAGTGTTATTTTTTTTATTTTCTTTTGTTTTTCTAAATTACCCCCCGACCCCCCCTCCACCCCCACCCCCCCAAACCCCCCCATAAACACCCAGCCCTACCCGGTTGGAACAAAAAAAATTGAAAAAACAAAAAAAAAAAAAAAAAAAAAAAAAACAAATTTGGCCCGAACCGGGCCCGAACCAGCCGGGCCAGTTCAACATTTTCAAGGCCCGAGCCCGCACTGAGATGTGACCAGTTCCGGTTGGCCCGAACCGTCCCCAAGACCGGGTACCGGGCCGGGCCGGGCCGGGCTCAAACAATACCGGGCCGGTCCGGTTCCGGGCCGGGCGGCCCGACCCGAGTCCACCCCTATATGACTCTATGCTAGCAAAAATGCAAAATACTATGTAGAACCATTCTTCGGTTCTTCCTATAAAAAAAATATTCATGTTATTTTGAACGGAAAAAAAAAATATTCATGTTGAAATAACATGTTACATATATGATTAGAAATGCTTGTATATGCTAAAATAGGAAGTATCAATTATACATATAGGATTAGAAATGTTTACTTCATTGTCCATATCTCCTACGTACAACCCTAAACCAAATTCTACATACTCCCTCTGTCCCGCTATTAACTTCCTGCTTTCCTTTTTGGGACGTCCCAAAATTATCTTCTCGTTTTCCTAAATAGAAAGTTTTCCTACATCAAAACAGTGTCAAACAGTGCAAAACAGTGCCAAACAGTGCCAAATAGTGTCTAAACAGTGTCTAAACAGTAAAGTCAAATTTAATTCCTAAAAATGTGTGAGGGTCAAAGTAAGAACTTAAAAACGGGACGGAGAGAGTATTACTTTTCATATTTGTCATAAACTAACCAAAAAACGATAGAACTCATCAGGGGAGGATCTATGTACGGGCTATGGTTAGGGCTGGACTCGGGTCGGGCGGCCCGACCCGGGACCGAACCGGCCCGGTCACTGTTTGGCCCGGCCCGGCCCGTGTCCCGGTGGGTCCACCGGTTCGGTTTGGCCCGGCCCGGGTGCTGGGCGGTCCGGGCTCGGGCCCAGGTTTTGGTGAACCGGCCCGGCCGGTTCGGGCCCGGTCCGGGCCGGATTTTAATTTTTTTTTTTTTGAAATTTTTTTAAGTTTTAGGTTGGATTAGGTATTTTGGGCCATTTGAGGTGTTTTGGGATGGTTTGGGGTTGAGGGGGAGGGGTAGGGGATTAAATAGGAGAACAAAAAAAATAATTGGGCCGGTTCGGCCCGGCCCGGTTTGGCCCGGAACCGGAACCGGAACCGGCCACCGGCGGTTCGGGCTCGGGCCTCCCCTTTCCTGGCCCAGGCCCGAACCGGGCCCGAACCGGCCCGAGTCCAGCCCTAGCTATGGTAGGCTGAAGCCCAGGGCAACTGAGAATTTTTTTTAATTTTTTTAGTGTAAATGTTTTCATTTTTCACGTTTAGTCCACCCCTTTAATATTTAAGCCTAGTATAATTCTTATTCAAGTCAGAACATCTCAGAATCCTGGATCCCCTGGAACTAAAGTGGGGTTCCTATTTGCATCTGCGCCCGCGTGCTAGAGAGTATAATTTGCATTTAGGCTCATTATTACACGTGTAAAACCATAGTAATAATAATGTTTAACCCACTAAAATAAACCCCACTCTGTGAAATTACTACACCGTATTAAAGCAATTGGTAATTTGTTCAAATATTCACAATTTGTTGTTATTGCATTCTAAATTTTGAAAGAAAAAAAAAAGAATCTACGGAGAGGATCCACTCTCGTGAGTTATCATACGGAATATTAGGAGACAGGCAGTGTCCTTTCAGTCAATTATTGTTCAAAGATTCGAAGAAATGATATTTGTACTAGGTATGTCAAAGACAAGATTCAAATGTAAGCATGTCGCTATTTTTTATTTTTGTTTTTACTAGGAAAAAAGTTTTTCTCTAGTTTTATTGGTTAGCCGAGTTTAGAAAATAGAAACCAATAGCCACATTCACATGTGTTGACTTCTATAAGTTCTTATTTAATACCGAGTAGATAACTTTTAATCATGACTAGTGAGAAGAATGCTATATTAATTATACCTTTAATACAGTAATACTACATTATAAATTTATAATCACACCCTATTTAGACATAATTTCCATATTTGCTTTGATAAACATTTACATAACTACATAACATGCATCTATCATCATGTATGTGGCCAAGATGTTTTTGTGCGTGATCTAGTATGTATGTATTTCGAGTATGCACGGGAAAAAAAGTGACTGTAATGTCATAAGAAATATTTATGATGAGGGAAATTGGTAAAGTGAGAATTAGTTACTTAATGTAAATTGCATAACATCTATCTTAATATAAAAGCAAAAGAAATTTTTGGAATAGTGTTCCCGCCTGAAAGTGTCAACATCATGCTTTATGTTAATTTTTCATTAAAAATAATTGCAAATAAGGTTTTGTAAGTATTTCAGTTGTACGCGAAAAAAAAGGTGAGGGCAAGTTGATTCATGTGAGATCCTATTGGTTAGAAAAGAGGTGGTACTGTGGGAGCAGTTAAATTATTAATAGATGTACTCATTCCTATTGGTTAAAAAGAGAGGTGTCACTGTATATTAAGACTTGAGTGGTTCGTACAGCTCATAGAGATTTAATCCCATTGGTTAAAAAGTAGGTGACCACTGTTCACACAGAGAAAAGGTCTTTCGCATGCCTCTAATTTATTGGATACTTATTTTTAATTGGTTGAAATGGGTGGTGGGAATAGTGAAGCTTAATGATTGTTTCCAATTTTCTAACAAGTTGTAATGGCTTTTCGTCTATAAAAGGAATGTTGATGCAAGTTTTTCAGTCATTCATTTGCATTTCAAAGATCTAATTGCATAAGATCAATATTTCTTTGAAAAGATCAACCTAGGATCACTTGGGCCATAAAAGCCAGGAAAACAAGAGCCTATAGGGAACCTGTGGCTTCCCACCGTGATGGCCAAGGCAACAAGGGTCTACTGGGAACGGAAGAAAGCCATATGTTTTTAGAAAAGTGAAGTCGTTTGTTTTAAAGTACTCTGTAGTATTTATGGGCAATTTTATCAGCCATATGATTATATGGCTTAAATAAATGTAGACACAGCTATAACTACAATTCGGAAATTAGTATCCAAGTTCAAGAGATATACCTGAGATTTGGGTTGCTTGATGCCCTTCATTACCTATTTCTATCATATCTCTATTTCTAGATATTACATCAGAAAATTTACAAACTAGGACATAGATGGATCTATTTAGTAACACATGCTAATGAAATACAAGGACAAAAAAGATTTGATAAAATGATAAATCAACTTCCTGCACAGTACAAAAGTTTTAGCAAGTTAGCAATTTAAAAAAATGTACGGGACAGTATTATTATTAACCACAAGTATCACAATGGAAAAATCTATTTAAAAATAATTCAACAACGTAAAGAGGGTCAAATTTAAATGTCCTGCTACGGTAAATGTTTATCAGTTACCAGAGCTCGCCTATGGTTAAGTGAATTGTAAAGTGTTTTGGTGAGTTTTTAGCAATGATGTAGTCAAGTACTAAGTGAAGTCATTCCAATTGTAAAGTGTTTTGGTGAGTTTTCAGCAATGATGGTTCACTATCCACAATTATCAATGTCATGCCACAGCCAACTTCAACAGAAGTAGAATTGTTCACCATCATCGGCTAAAGATTTCAGTTTGTATTTGTACATACATACACTCATTTATGTGGTCACTAACTGAGAATGGTTGCATGTTTATAGGAGAGTAAAGCTCAAGTATTCTCCTTTTTATTACAAGTTATTTTTAAAAAAATAACTTAAATTTAAATTCCACTACTTTCCTCTCACGGTGAAGTTTGGATACTATCTTTGAAAGATCTTCAAAAATTACAACTATATACTGGACTACTTTGATCTATAACAAAGAAATTAAATGCAGAGTCTCTAGAAATGATAACGGTAACAAAATCCCCCATTCATTAACACAAAATTGAAAGGCATTCCACGTGCTGAAATACATAATCTACTGTTAATCAATAAGAAATAAAAAAATCTCAACAAAGCACTGTGGGAGTTTATTGCATAGTAAATGATTTAATTGACAAGTGCCTGTTGAACTTTCTAGATTCAAATTGGTGTTTACATCATACTCCAGTTCCTACTCTGTATGCATTTGTAACTCCTGGTGCTTCTACGGTGCTTTACAAAAATAATGGGTTTGGGTGCATATGAAATTATCCCAAATCCCAACTACATATACCATCTATTAATTTACTAAATTCATCACTAAATTCTTCATCATTTATGCGGAGAAATTTGTACTTCAATTTTTGGTTAGACATCTAACCTTATAAAGTTGATTTTTTAAGCCAATATTTTTTTTAGAATTTTAAGCCAACATATTAAAAAATAATTTAAAAAACAACGTACTGAACTTTTATTTCACAAATTGAATAAAATGTATGAGAGCAGAGCCATTATGATAAAACTAAGTTCGGACCCTTATTCGAGAAACATTTAAATACTTATGTAAATCCTTCATAAGCATATTCATAACTCAAGAAAATGCTTTCGAAAAACTCATGAAAACCAAAATATTAGTGTGGATTCAAGAAGTTTCCGTATTTACACGAATTTATGCTTCAGTTTGGTTGGATGTACGGTAGATTCGGCATCTTTGAAGAAGTCTCGCTCATGGTGCATGCGACGGATCAAAGGTAAAGTTACAGATCTGGGTCGGGAAGAACATAAAAATTTTAAATTAGAAGCTAATATGTAATCGGTATTACCTTTATTGAGTTTGCAAATCATTCTTGGGCAAAACCCATCAGGGGAGAGTAAATCTCTAAATCTTTTTTTGAAAGACCATGCGAGATGGGGCTCTTAATATATCTAAAGGAGAGAATAAGTGGGTTGTTTGTAAGCATGTGTGAAGGGAAATCGATAGTGGTGAAGCAGAGATATGAATATATGGAGTATGATATTGTATGGAAGAAAGGATAGAGAAAGGACTGTTAAGGAGTTGAAGTGAGATTGGGGTCAAGGGATGGTTGGAACTCTAACTCACCAACATGCTTAAAGTGTGGTTATTGGGAATGAATATTCACATGATCTTTTAGTTACCTCATTTTATACGTACTAATACGGAGTATAACTAATTTTTGAATACGGAGTATGTCTAAAATTCAAATCAACCAATACAACAAATTTGAGTATTGTCAAATGGGCTCTTAATTCTAATTTTTGAGTAAGAGAAATTTTATTAAAATTTATTGACTTTGTAGACATGGTCTGTAAAGTAAATTCTACTACCAATCTCATATCACAATCGCACAACCCAATATTTTTTGAATAGTACTACCTCCGTCCCACTATATCTGGCCAATTTGGTTTACGATGCTTGAACGATGATAAAGCAAACAGATCCCTGTCAGCACTCAATATATTTTTAGAAAAAAAATTACATATTGAGAACTTATATTAAAAACTTTACAAAGTCGCAAAAACCAGAATCAAATTTGATAAAAATTGATATATAAAGTAAGACATTAAGAGTGATGTATGTTGACCAAGTGAATAGTGTCTGGACAATCTTGGTGGGGCGGAGGGAGTATAATTTAAGAATAACATAACACATTTTCACATATTTGCACAACCCCCTGATTTGCCCTGTTACATAGGCAATTCGTTTAAAAATGCAATTCGTATAAATTTAGTCATTGTGGTGCATTGGTTTTGTTGTTGAAAATGCCATTTTTAGTCATATTCAACTCTGTGTGGCTAAATTTATCATAACCAATCAACATTATAGTGTGTGATACATACTATAAAAATTTTATATAGTATGTAGTATACCTTTTTTTTTACTCATATTCAAATAAAATTACAAGTTTAATTTTATATCAAAATAAATTTGATTCAAACTAACTACACCTGTGAAATTTCACTAACCTTGCATAGAACGAACGTTCAACACATTTCCTCTAACGTAGGGCTCTTTCCATGATAAATGTATTGTGTAGTTATGTACATTTTTTAGGAAAGAAATCACCAAGCGTGCGATGCACGATCAGTCGATGAGATACAGATGTAATATGACTGTAGATACATTTTTGCGTGCGAGGCTGCTCGGCGCATATTTGAGTTTGAAATTCAATATAATACCTAAAAAAGTTAGGTCTTATACATATATGCAATCATTTAAAAAAGTTATATACATATATACCTAAAAAACATTATATGTATGAATACTTATATGAAGATTTTCTCATAAATTTATATTTAAGTATAGTTTAGGAAAGACATAACACATATCTGCACATCCCCTGATTTTCCAGGTTACATCCGCAATTCGTCTAAATAATGCAATTCGTATAGATAAAGACATGACACATTTTCACATATCTGCACCCCCCTGATTTGCCATGTTACATCAGCAATTCGTCTAAATAATGCAATTCGTATACATAAAAACATAACACATTTTCACATATTTGCACACCCCCTGATTTGCCAGGTAACATCAGCAATTCGTATAAATAATGCAATTCGTATAGATAAAGACATAACACATTTTCACATATCTGCACCCCCCGATTTGCCAAGTTACATCAGCAATTCGTATAAATAATGCAATTCATATAGATAAAGACATAACATATTTTCACATATCTGCACACCCCCTAATTTGCCAGGTTACATCAGCAATTCGTTTAAATAATGCAATTAGTATAGATGTAATGTCACCATATTATTTAGTAATTATAAAAATTTATACCTTCAGTTAACATATATAGACCTTTGATTCGAAAATGAAAAAAATCTTCGTCAATAATTTACTTAAATGAAGGATTTTAATAAGGGAAAATTTTCGAATATGAGTAAATAAGTTTGAGAGTTCCAAAATAATTTTGTCATGTTTTTATTGCCAAAATAGGCGTAATTAATGTCAAGCTTGAAAAAAAATGTCATGCTTAAGGTCCAATTTTTGGAATACATAAAACTTTTTTCGTCCTATTTAGTGTAATTTCCATTTTAACAAGGGTTAATGCTAGACAGAAGGTACAAAGAAGTGTTTCATAAAATTTGCCATATAATGTAATTGTTTTCAAATGATGTTTATATTCCGTGTTACTATTTTGTGGGCTATAAAAATTAATGAACTACTCTGTATTTCTGTATTCATTAGTAAATTGTATTTTATATGTTTCATTTACTTCAAGTTTTATTATTGCATGGAGTATAATTCTAAACAATCCAATTAAAATTACAAGTTTGTTTATTTTTTAATTAAGATGTTGGCTAATATTAATTATACCCGCGAAATTTCACCAATCGTTCATCGCACGGGTATTGATGAAGAAGAAGGAACCTCTGACAAAACTCAGAATGTTGTATTCCAAAATTGTTCAACAATATTTAGGGTTACAAGAAATGTATATTTACAATGTTATGATTTATAAGTATTTGTTGGATGTTTTTTGATTTTTTAAGTAATGCTTGGTGCTCTCTTTTTAACTATAATACGAAGTATATATTATAAGTGTGCTTTGTTTATTGTTGGAAGTTATATCAATATTCCATGAAGATAAATGCTCTCATCCATTGATATTGTAATTTGAATTAGTAAACACAAATAATTTTGAAGGAAAATTCTCAGACCGTGCATCGCACGGGTGAGTTTACTAGTTTTTTAAACATATTTACATCATACCATTTAAAATACTTAACGTCCGATATGGTAACAAAAACTTTACATGTTTTTTACTAAGCATTATACTGACTTTGCGGGTAATTTAGATTAAGTTTTGTAAAGTGGTTGTTTCTATAAACTTCGCGTTTTACTTGCAAATGTTAATGTGTAAATTACTAAAAAAAAATGAGAGTAGTACATCATTAACAAATTCTACAACAGAGCTTTATGGTGAAGTTCTTTTACTTTTTGTGGAATTGTGTCTCGAGGTTATAATTACATTCGGTCAACTTGTTTGATACTAGTACTTATTTAATCCTTAGAGTATATCTTAAGCGTCTTGCACAAATACAATTACTTTCATCAATAGATATAATGATGATTTGTTCAACATAAGTTGAAAAATGAGCACGCTTATGTCCCTTCCTCATTCTACATACTATAGATATCCTTTAACTAAGTACTTTTCCGGTCCCTCCCTTCCTGACCGGAGTGCCGTCCGGCCTCCTCCTTTTTGGGAGGTTTCCGGTGTTATTTTTTGCTCAAATTTTTTTGTATGTTCCTCATCAAGTCTAGTTCATCCATACCAAATTTGAGCAAAAAAATCTATCGGGAAGGTCGTCAAATGATTTTTGAAAGTTAACTAGTCCGGAATATACATATAAAACGCAGTTAACTTTCAAAAATCATTTGACGGCCTTCCCGGTGGAATTTTTTTCTCAAATTTGGTATGGATGGACTAGACTTGATGAAGAACATACACAAAAACTTTGAGCAAACCACCGAGAACCGCCCCAAAAGAAGGAGGCCGGACGGCGCTCCGGTCGGGAAGGGAGGGACATGAATAAATACAGAGTATAGGAGTAGTACTATATGTGGTGGAGTAGTAGTATATACCTATGTAGCAACTACAAACGCGGAAACGAGTACGATGATACAATTACAAAAAAAAGTAGGATACAAATGCTAGATATATTTATAAATATTAAAAATTATGTGAATGTGTTTATAAATATTACTCCCTCCGTCCCATTTATATTGTCACAGTTCCTATTTACTTGGTCAATACAAATCACTCTTAATTTCTTACTTTATATATAAAAAATTTATCAAATTTGATTCAAAATTTTGTGACTTTGTAAAGCTTTAAATGTAGTTTCTGAATATGTAATTCTTTTTCCTAAAAATAATTTGAGTGCGGACAGGGATCTGTTTGCTTTATCGTCGGTCAAACATCGTAAACCGTAAAGAGACAATATAAATGGGACGGAGGTAGTACGTAATAAAAAATTATGGGGTAGCTATAAATATTACGTAGTATAAATTACAAGAGTTTTTCTAAGAATGAGAAACATATAATGGAGAAGTACATATATATCCTTGAACATATATTAATATTATATGAGAAGTACATATATTATCATCTAACCCCTGTCCATTTATGGAATTGAAGCATTTCGCATTATCAAGATAGTTAGAAATAAATTCATATTTTATGACATATACATAAGTCCATTTCGAAATATAAATATAGTCAACGAGTCATTGATTTAAAATGAGAAACCAGTCAAACAACCACAATTTTGAAATTAAAAGTGTATGTACTCAAAGTTCTTGGATAGTGGAGATAGAAAACAATGCTCTAATAATAAAAAACCAAAAATTTCAATACATATTTTTACTAGAGCTACTAATTTGCAGGGTAACTCCATCTTCCGATCGAAAGGACAACCTTGATTCGGGTTCATCTATGGAAAAGGTTGGTGAACTCAAGTACTCTTATATTCTCCATGTTACCAAAGTCATCTCCATCAACATCTCACATTTTTCTTGTCGTTCATATATTTAGTTGTGTATGACATTAAAGCAAGATAATTTTTTTTTAGTTTTTCTTTTTTTAAGATATTATTATGTAAATTTTGAGTGTGTTTATAAAAAAACAAGTTGTTACGCGTGTCCTTTAGAATATGGGTATCCGAGATTTTAAAATAATTAGCAAAAAAGTTGGAAACTTTTAATAAATTGGATAAACGACCCGGGAACGTATAATACAAGTATCCTAAAGTATCTGATATGGGACCATTTTTTATACGTCTTTATAGTATCCTAGTGAAGTATCTGTGCTACATAGTACTATACTACCCCGTCCATTAATTCCACAAGTCTTTGTCAACTTTTGTTTTTATTTGTCCCAAAAACTTTGTCACTTTCCTTTTAAAGTAATGAATTTATAGCTCTTCATTCCTCTCTCTTCAACATTTTTGTTTTCACCCTGAACTCATGTAGTGTTTGATCTGATCATATCATGATGTATTTCGTTCCGTTTCAAGCACTTTCTATCTCATTGGAAAGATCTTATGATTTTTTATCGAGCTCTAAAAACTCGTAAACTTCAATCATATAGTTTTTATTTTGTAATTCCATTACACCTAATATGAAGCTAACAAAGATGAGATGGACAGATGTAATACATCATTACTATGTACTACAGACTACTACTCCGTATATACTACGGTGTACGTTTAATTAATACGAACACATAGATAACTAGATACATTGTATATTATATTGAGCATGTTTGGCATTTAGCGAACAACGATTAACGGATAATGGACTATGTTAGCGAGTTATCAATGGCGGATTCAGTCAGCGGGTTTGACTAACGGAATAAGTTGACGAGTTGTCAGAAGATCATGTTTGGTAATGTTGTTGTTTGGCCATAAAAATTAGTAAAAAACACCATTTTTGAAAACGTCAACCCAAAAATCTCTTATTTACTAAACAACTAGTATACTACCCGTGCGATGCACGGGAAATTAACTCTATCATGTCATTATGTGATAATGAGCATATTGAAATGTGATTTATGATAAAATGAGGAAAATAAATATGTACGTGAAAATTCATATGAAATATAAAATGGATAAATGTTTAAAAAATTGAAAGATATCTTGATATACATTTTTGTTATATTACGTATTAATCTCTCTATCATCTTTATCACATGTAAGAACTTCAAACCAACACCTAATTGACCAATCAATATTATGCAAATATTGTTTTTGATTATATGTGGGTACTTAGGAAAGAAAAAAATATTACAACCAGGCCCGAGGCCCGGCCCGGCCTGAACCGGACCCGGTGGCAACCCGGGCCGGTCCCGGGCCATCCCCTTAACACAAAAGGCCCGATCAGGCCTAGGCCCGGCCTGGACCCGGTTTGGTCCTAAACACATAAGTTTACTTCACTGCAAAAGTCACAATTAGGTTAGTAAGTCATGTGAATTAAACACATAAGCTGTTTAAAAAACTGTTTATTAACAGAAATAGATGCTTAAAGTGGTGCTTACGAAGCATATCATCCCATATGTATTAATTGAGCGACGTCTTAGGCTTTTTTAGTTTCCGAAATTACCCTACCATCACTCCTTGCCTTACTCCTTATTGTTACCTCTACCCTACACCTACCCCTAACCCTACCTAGACTCACACCACCCCTACCCACCACTACCCTACCCTACCTTACCGAGACCCCACCCCAGCCTTGCACCTACCTGTACCCTAGCCCTTAGCCCTTCCCCATACCTTAATTCCCCATACCCCCTACCCCGAGCCCGTGCCCGTACCCCTACCTCTTACCCATAACTACCTCTTCTTGTCCCCGTACCGATAACCCCCTACCGCACACATTACCCTTACCCCAACCATACCCCACCCCACCCCTACCGTACAAACTACTTTGTCTCTTATACTTTTTCAATACTTTTCTCTTCTCAATATTCTCTCTTTTACTTTTTCATTTATCATACACCCTCTATATTATTCCTACTATTTTCTTCTTAAAAATTGTGAAAAACATAAGAGGACAATAATTAGAGAACGTAATTAGTATAATCTAAAATAATATGCTTATAGAAAGTATTAAGCCAAGCAAATAAATAAACTTCAGAGAAATAGGTGTCGTTTGGATATTGGCGTTTTGGCTAAATATTAGCGTGTTTGACCATTTCAGCGTGTTGAACCATAGGAACCGCTGCTTTTTTCTGTTTGGAAAATGGAGGTTGGCCTTCGGCCCTTAGCGTTTTGGACGAAACCTCCAAACACCAAGACACTGCTAATCGTAGCGTTTCGACTTTGGCGGTTTGAAACAGAGCCCAAATTCCATGGTTGCCCCCTCTTTGTATTCGCTGCAGGCCTGCGACCGTTTGCCGTTTCGACTTTGCAAGACGGACTAAATAGACTCTTGGAGATTATTCTCAAATATACGTGGGTTGAATACGTGGCTATTTACATCATTGAATCTCTGTTTTGATTTCAATGAGTATTGAAATATGTGAATACGTGGCTACTCAGTATGTAATGCCCTGCGGATTTTCTCAAGTTATGTATGCTTCTATTTTGATTTTTATTAATGCTTATGAATTCATTAATTTTTATTATTATATTATTATTTAGTTAATTTTAAAGTTAAACTGATAGATATAATGTACATATAAATTAGTAGTGCTCAATTTGTATTGGCAGCTATACATTTGTTTATTACTGAAAGAATTTAGATCTAATAATAATAAGCATGTACTTAAAGTGACTTGTTTTTGCAAACAGAAAACCGACTTATGGATTTTTCTTGTAGATACTTTTTCCGTTAATGACACACTACGCAATTTCCTGAGAAAGAAAATAGCACCTTGAAGTAAAACTCTGCTAAATCTTACTCCGTATTACTGAAAGATTTTTTATTTTTATTTGTAGATACTTTTTCCGGAAACTACTTATTCTCTTAATTAACCATACCACGAATTAAGTTGTACTCGTAATATTTTATCATTACTTATTTTAGCCATAAATGTTTTAAATAAGATACCAAAGTGCTGTTTTTAGGTTAAAAATCTCAGTATACTTCATAATCAAGTCGAGAAACAAATATCTGAAGCTAATATTTGTTCACGATGTACACATAAAGCTTATATACCTAATACCAACTTATATGCAATTGCTCGATCCAATTTTCAAACAACATACGGAAATATTTATATACTCCGTAAAGATTAAGTACTTGCCAGTTGCCACAATCTATAATTTAGAATACCTCAAGCCAAGTTTAAATTCATGCCATTATTACATTGTTCAAATTAATACGGAAATGCAGCTTTTAATTTCCAAATTGCTCAAAGTTGATATTTGTTTCATACTCATTAAACAAAAGATGATGGAGCTTATCATTCACAATCACAAAACATGTGGTTTTATTTTGAGATGATTTTTATCGATAAAATAATTACCATATTCTTTTTACAAATAAAGATTTAATTAAAAAGTTGCAGCAATACATTCCAGCTCATTGAACTTCAACCCAATGGCCGGCCTATAATAAAATAATATACAATTTTTTTATTATAATACATATATATGTCTATTTAAGGGTAATAGATTATAGATACGACACACTACCTTGAAATGTTTGGAGCAAAAGATAGATTACACGAATCGGACTATTTTTCTTTTGCGCAGGTGAGACACTGACTAAAGATGATGGTAGATGGTAGATTGGTAGATGGTAAATTTATAGGCAACCATTGAAATGGGAATTAGAAAAGCCACATATCTTTGGCAAGTGCAAAATGGGCAGGGGTTCTCGGAATTCAAAAGGCCAAATATTACTGGCAGCTCATCTAAGCAGTGTTTGCGGTTGCTTATAAAAAGTGATTTTCAGCTTTTGGCTTTAAAAAAGCTAAAAAGAATGTTTTCAAATGACAGATTCTGCTTAAATTAATCACTTAAAAGCTAAAAGCTGGAAGCAGGTAGAAGGGTGCTTTAAACTGCTTTTCACTTTTTCTATTACACAAAAAGTACTTATTTTACCAAACATTACCAACTTTTACTTTTTCAGAATCACTTTTTTCTCAAACACTACCAACTTTTACTATTAATCACTTTTCCCAAAATCACTTTAAAAAATCACTTTTTTAAAGTTGAAGCAATTGCAAACACTCCCTTAATACTCCGTATATCTAAGTCTTAAAAAATGTTGTATTTATAAGTCTAGAATGTTGTATTTGCACAACCGTCATGATTGTCTTTTTTGAGTACATGTAAATCATAATCCACGTTTTTTTATCAAAACAACCGGGTACCAATAATTGCAATTTTTGGTGAAGATCAAAAGGCAACTCACTAAACAATCAAAAGCAACTCAATTAATGAACACTCCCTCATTATGAACTTTTTGAATTTTGAATTCGAATGCAACTTGCCGCCCAATTTCCCTCCCAAACTCCCTCCACACTTTTCCATTTTAATATATATATAGATGTTTTCATTTATTGAAAACGTTAAAAGTGGTCAAACCGTCATTTTTTGAGTTAAAATGTCATTTTCCAAACACCCTCATGATATCACCGATGGAACTGCCAGCCCTGCCACAAGCTCATCCCAAAATTACGTAATTTCATACTTTCATGTTTTAAAAAAGTCACATCTTAACGGGAGTGTTCGCAATAATACAAAAAATGTTTTGAAAATTTTTGGTTTAAAAAGGTTGAAATAGATGTCATATAACAACTTCTATTTAAATTAAACACTTAAAAAATCAAATCTGAAAGCAGGTGGAGAGTGGTATTTTTGATAAATTGTCTATGCACTCGGTATATGCCTCATAAATTTATCATAGAAGTCTATAAAATGTACTATTTCCGTTCTCTTTTAGTTGCAAATTTCCCATTTTTATGCTCATTAATGCATAACTTTGACCGTCATTATATTTATTTCTCTATTTGAAAAAAATATTTAAAAAACAGATTAAGAAAATTTGTAATGACATCAATTTAATAATATTTTTTAAAAAATAATTATCAAACATTAATAAATAAAATGTAACCGAAGTAGAGTGTGTGAATAGTGTAAAATTATACATGTTGCAACAAAAATGAAAGGAGGATATATTTGATCTAACCACCCGGTTTAAATACCCACCCAAATAAATGGATCTGGAGGTATATTCTCCATCACATGCCTTAAACCCCAAAATGTTTGAGATCAGCTAATATAGGATGTTTTCTTTTGGAGAAAACATCCATAGTCATAGTAATATGAATCGGGATTTAAAAATAGTACTCCTGTGTGTTCTTAACATTTACCATCCACTTAGCAATAGCACTACAATTTCAATCTGTTATGTGTAGTAGCTTTTCCAAACAACCTCAAGGAAGCCTTTCAATTTTGTGTGCCATCTATGCAAAAAAAGGATGACACCTCATCCCTGAGGGCCCCCAACACCGACCGGACGACACGATGGGAGGATGTAAATTGGACTATAATTACAATCTGACAGATAGAGACTGAGACTCCATCCCCGTTACTTGCAGAGGCCCTCTATTGAGTAATCACTCATCGCAGTTGCCGGGAGTCAAACCCGGGACCTAACCCTTGTGGCACTCCCTCGCTACCAGGTGAGCATATCGCCCACCGGTTGTGTGCCATCTATGCAGAGTATATTGAACGTATAGAAATGAAAGTGATAACGTATGAGAGCGTTTTGACTACATGAGCATGTTTGGTGACCTCATATTTTCTCATGTAAATTCTACTTTTTTATAAATGAAATATAATTTTTCATAATTCAACAGATTAAACCGCTTTAGCCACAACTCCGTCAATTTTCGCAAAATCATCCGAATCAGTCTATTTCAATCAATTGGTCAATTACTGCACCATTGAAAAACATCCTTGAAAGAACACATAGGGTCCGTTTGGAAAGCAGCGGATTACCCAATCCGCTATTCTTTTTACGCTTAGAAACGCTGCAAAATGCAGCGGGTGGGTACCAATCCGCCGTAAAACAAAGGATGCCATAGTCAAGCTTTAAGAGTGAGTTATCAGTTATGGAATGCACCCTAAATTTTTGTTGGGACACTTTACACGGCCATGTTGCATTTTGATGGCAACAAATTAATGATACCGAACCGCTGCTTTTGGTGCAAATGCTGATAGCCAATATAAGCCAGCCTTCATCCACACTCCACAGGGTTCTGGTTGTGTTGGACTTGTAAGCTTGAGAAAGGTTTTACTTAAAAACATACTCCGTATATAAATAGGCAAAAATTACTTCAAAAAAACAACATTGATCAATTTGAAAAGTAGCCAAACAACATATGCAACATTGCCTACAAAAGTATGTTCAAGTTCAACACACATGGAAACTGGATTCAATAATCCATAATCATTCTCAGGAGCAAATATCCCTTTCCTTCTCACCAAAGGATAAATGTATATAAATGTCTAAAAAAAGAACAAGATATAGTTCATTCTTGAGTAGCAGCACCTTGGTTGAGCTCAGCAAATCTAAGGCCAACACGCATCGAATGCTTCAAGAACTTCTCTGCACATCGTCGCACACATGTCTCCTCTTGTTTGTCCAAGGTTTTCCGACGGAATGTATCCACACAATCTGTAAAGCATCTTTCCACTAGGTTGTTGTACATCCGTAAGCTGCAGTTTTACAAAGAATATGTTCACATGTCTGCCTCAAATGTTACTTGAATTTTTCAACTGAAGACATGAGATTATCTTTGAATATATCAACAATTTAAAAAGGTAATTCACTCCAAATATACCAAAGCCATCATTCAATATACTACATATATATTAGTGTGCGCTACATTGACATGTTTTTCTGGCTATCATATCGTTTCTTACCAAACAAAAAACTTTTCTGATTACGTGAGCCTAACCAGTTATTAATGAAGACTTTTAAAACAGTGCATATAATACTCTATGACCAAGAGTTCATAAGAAGAAAGAAAATGACACTTTTATCCTCGTTTGTGGATATACTCCGTAGTTTTCCTTACAAGTACTTATGTACCTCTTTCCTCTTATTTTGTTGTTGAAATTCTTATTTTTTCCCACATCCTTTTTTAAGTTTGGAGCCACTATGATAATGTAGAAAAATTAGGACCTGATATACAAATTTGGGAAATCTTGAAAGTCATTACATATAAATATGTATATTGTCTGTATGATTTCTCCTTCGCTTACAAAGCACTTTGTTGATGGTTACTTTGATTCGATTTTTAAAATTTTCTTGATTTCTCAAAATAGTATCCTAGATTAATAGCTACTCAAGTGGTTTGGTGCTAAAAAAGTGCTCCTATAACATATACTCCGTATATCACAATTTCAAACTTAACAAAAGACCATCTTTCTTTCCCTGATTAATTATCACTTTCTGTAACTACAAAATCCCAACTAATGAGAACAAAAATTGTTATAGCCATGAACAATGACCATGATGAGTTAAAATGCTACTATGTCATGACTCATGAAGCTAAAAGCTATCATACTACAGTAATTCCTGCGTACCTTTGACTAGTTAGGAGTTTTTTCTGAACTCCATACTTGTCCATTGGTCAAACGGAATATATCGTTGTGTTCCTAACTTCAAGGGGGACATGTGAGAGTATTTTCAAATTTTTCTGGACTGGTTTGGGTTGTGCACTGTTCATCTTCGTCTCCAAATGACTAGGAGAAATAAGCAGTCTCGTACACCGCCATTGAAAGACCACCAGTTTGAGGAGAAATTCAGAAAACTTCAAGCTAGACAAGAAGAACTAGAACTCATGAAGAATGGGGACAAGGTTACTAAGGAGGTCACTCCTCCTCTTGTACCAAAGGTGGCTCCAAGAATGACTATTGCATCAAAGTTAGGAACACCTATTTCCTCTAATGCTGAGCCCTCAAATGAGATTACTCTTGAGCAGCAGGCTGCTTCTACGAATGATTCTACTTCAATTGATACGGCTAACTCAAAGAAACAACTAGTTGATGGCATTGTTGAGGATGAGGATGTCTCCATAACACTTGGCTCAGAGGATACGGCTTCAAATCCTACCTATGAAGAAGAGAAACAAGAAGGAAAGAAAACTTGGGCTAACTTGCTTCAAAATAACCGCTCTCTATCTCATGGGATGAAGCTTGATTATATCCCACCTAATGGGGATATTGTTGATTTTTCTAACAGGAAGGTACCCTCCATCATCGATATATGGGGGTATTGTTTGGTTGGGTTCTTTACGGGCATATTTCCGGGAATGAAAGCGGTACATGAACTCATAAGCAAATGGGGTGTCAATTGCAAGGTGAGATCACATGACAGGGGCTGGACAATCTTTCAATTCAAAAATGAAGATGACCGCACCAAAGTTATATCCGGGGGGCCCTACTATTCTTATGGTAAGGCCCTGTTTCTCAAGGTTTTATCCGAAGATTTTGAGGTGGATGGAGAGGAGTTCTTGAAGGTACCAATTTGGGTGAAGTTCCCCGGGCTCTCGGTCACTTTGTGGAATAAACCCGAAATCAGTGAACTAGCTTCACGAGTAGGGGTTCCAATTATTGCGGACCAAGTCACTCAAAATAAGGCAAGGTCTCAATTTGCACGTGTCCTAGTTGAGGTTGATGCCACAAAACCCCCGGTTCTTGAAATCCCTATGATTCAGCCATCGGGAAAGAGAAGAAAACAATTTGTCATATTTGAAACATATCCGAATTATTGCTATGAATGCAAGAAGTTTGGCCACAACCCGTTTTTATGCATGGTGCTCCACCCGGAACTCAACGAAGAGGCCAATAAGAAGCTGGTTGCTGCAAAGAAGAATGAGGAAGCTATAGTAATCAAGGAACCGGAAGAGGCGCCTTTCAAACTTGTGGTGCCAAGGAAGAGGACGGCTAGGGCAGCTCCATCTACAAAGGAACCGGCCAAGACTACAAAGCCGAAGGACAAAGATGAGGCCAGCACCTTTTATCATGCTACTCAGCCGAGGCAACAATCTGCCAAAGCTCCCTCCCAGGCTACTAAACCAAAGGAACAAACTGCCAAGCATGTTTCTAATGCTCCAAAACTGAAGGAAAGTGCAGCGGGCAAGAATGTTTCCATAGCACCCAAACCAAAGGAACCTACATATCCTTTTATTCTCAAAATGAACCATAAAACAAAGGAATTTGTGGATGGTATTCAAGTGCCGGATAAGGATATTGGGGGTAACAAGGTGAGGAGTGTATATGAATTGGATGATGAGGACGTGGTGACGAAGATGGAGTTTGATGAAAAGGGCAAGAGATCCGTTTGTGTCATGAAGAGGGCTGATCTTCCACTTAGCCATTTTGAGGAGCGAGTTGGGCCGGACTTCAAACGAGTGCATGGAAAAGAGAGCCCCGGAATGAGCTTCACACACCAATGCTTACTCACGCTTCCTGGAGTTAAGCGGGCAGCTTCATGGTATGATTTTGATCCCTTAATTTTTATTCCTAACGTTGTTTCTTTCTTTGATGAAAACAGCAAGGAAAACAAGAAATACTTCAAGGAGATGATGAGGAGGAAAGCAAAAGAAAAGCAAAAGAATGTGGCGGGATCGGAGGATGGCCACACCTCCAACTCGGATAATGATTGATGATTAAAGTCGTCGTGTGGAACGTGAGAGGTTTGAAAAAACCCTCCAAACATAATACGATTACTAGTTTGATTAAAGTGAATAATGCGAGTCTTTGTTGCTTTTTGGAAACTAAAATGAACAAAAATAGCTTTAATAATTATGTTGCAAATAAATGGCCGGGTTGGCTATTTGAAACGAATTTTGAAAAAATTTATGGAGGCCGTATGGCCATTATGTGGAATCCTTGTTTGATTAATTGTGTTGTGAGTATGGTTGAGCAGCAATATATGCATTTTATATGTGTATGCCGAACCACACAAACAACCTTCCAAGTTACATTTGTGTATGCATTATATACCGTTTTGGAGCGCAAAGCGTTATGGGATCACCTTACTACCCTTGGGGACCAAATTAGGGAACCTTGGTTAGTTGCGGGGGATTTTAATTGCATATGTGCTCCAAATGAAAGGGTTGGGCCGAGCCCTCCCACGGCTTATGTAATGCAACATTTATTTGATTTTAAAGTTCGAGCTAGCCTTGAAGATGCCCCATCTACCGGGGAATTTTTCACGTGGAATAGGGGCAATCTTTGGGCTAAGCTTGACCGGGTGATTATTAATGAGGTTTGGGGACAACTAGGTATTAGTTGTAAGGCCCATTTCCAAGAAATGGAGGTTGAGTTTGATCATACGGCTTCCGTAATATCAATGCTCAATAATTCCTCTCTTAGGCCGAAACCCTTTAAATTTTTTAATATGTGGATTAAACATTGTGATTTTGCTAACATAGTTGCACAGAATTGGAGTCAATTCATTGATGGTACAGCCCAGTTCTCAATTGTGAGGAAGTTAAAGTTGCTGAAAAGGCCGCTAAAGAACCTCAACGCAATGGAATACGGACATATATCAATGAAGGCTAAGAAAGCAAAGGAGGAGTTCAAAAGATTGAATAAATTGTGGCTGGATTCGCCTCTTGATGATGAGTTAAAAATGCAAGTGGCGGCTGCTAGAAAAAATGCTACATTTTTGGGGGAGGCCGAAACAAACTTCTACCAACAAAAAGCAAAGGCCACACACATTCTTGAGGCGGACAAAGGCACAAGATATTTCCATGCAATTGTGAAGAGGAATGCTACAAGGAACGCCATATCTTCCATAGCTTTGGAGGACGGTAGCCTTACTACTTCCTTAGATCAAGTTGGAGATGAATTTGTAAATTTTTTTGTGAATTTATTTGGTACTAGCGAGGTAAACCTACCCCTTGACCCGTTGGTTTTAGGAACCGGCCCTTTGATTGAACCAAGTGTTCATGATAGCCTACTTGCTCCGGTAACATACAAGGAAATTAAAGATGCCTTGTTTGATATTGGGGATGACAAGGCACCGGGGCCGGATGGGTTTACCTCGGCCTTCTTTAAGGCCAATTGGAGTTTTATTGGGGATGACATAGTCCAAGCGATTAAGGAGTTTTTTCTAACGGGTAAGTTGCTTAAACAGATTAATCATACTGTTATAGCACTTATCCCTAAGATTAATCACTCCCCGAAAGTGTCGGACTATAGACCTATTTCATGCACGAATGTTTTATATAAAATTATAACAAAAATAATCGCGGCTCGATTAACCCCGTGTCTTTCGGGACTGGTTAATCAAGCCCAAGGAGCCTTCGTCGATGGCCGCCTAATGTTTGATAACATTTTCCTCGCTCAGGAACTTGTTAGAGGATACAATAGGAAGCGAATATCACCAAGATGCATGATTAAGGTGGATTTGCGAAAGGCCTATGACACAATTTCATGGGATTTTTTAGAAAAAGTCTTGAAGGGTTTGGGCTTCCCCGATAGATTCATAGCGTGGATTATGGAATGCGTGTCCACGACATCCTTCTCGGTTTCCTTGAATGGGTCGTTGTATGGTTTTTTCAAAGGCAAACGTGGAATTAGACAAGGGGATCCGATGTCCCCTTTACTTTTTGTATTATGCCTTGAATATTTCTCCCGGTTACTCACATTGAGAACCAAAAGGGGGAATTTTAATTTCCACCCGAAATGTTCTACATTGGGCGTTACACACTTGGCGTACGCGGATGACCTTATGCTCTTCTCGAGAGGTGACACGTATTCCATAGAAATATTGGTCAACGCTCTCAAAGAGTTCGGAGAGGCATCCGGCCTAAGGGTTAACCACGAAAAATCAAATATTTTTGTGGGAGGGGTGAGGGACCAAGAGTTACAAAATATTTTAAACCTTGTTGACTATGGGCAAGGATTATTCCCGGTGAGATATCTAGGAATACCACTTGTCCCTCTTAAGGTATCGGTTGCACAGTATGCACCTTTACTTGACATAATTAAGGATTTTCTAAATGCGTGGAATACAAAAACCCTATCCTATGCCGGAAAGATTGAGCTAATCCGATCGGTGATCCAAGGGGTCCAATCGTTTTGGCTCCAAATCTTCCCGGTTCCCCAAACCATATTGGATAGGATAGTGTCCATTTGTAGACTGTTTTTGTGGGGTGGAAAGTTCTCAAAGGTGGCTTGGGATGACATATGTCTTCCAAAAGAGGAAGGGGGTTTAGGCATTCACAATGCCCGTAATTGGAACGATAGCCTCCTTTCTCGCACTCTTTGGGACGTACACACGAAGAAAGATACCCTTTGGGTTCGTTGGGTTAATGGTGTCTACCTTAAGGGTAGAAGTGTGTGGGAATTTGTCCCACATGGCCGAGACTCACAACTCATGAAGAGGTTGAGTCAAATACGGGACAAAATACGAGGGTGCTTTAATAATTTAAACGAAACCATAATGGGACTCAATGCTAGGAGTACCAATGGGAAACTATTATCGGCCAAGATCTATGAGCTTCTACGAGTAAAGGGAACCATTAGGACTCCAATGAGCTTCATTTGGAAGTCCTACATCCCCCCAAAATTCTCGTTTAATGTTTGGTTGGGCTTGAGGAACCGGCTGCCCACACAGGATAGCCTCGGTTACCTCCACATGGTTAATAGGTGTGACCTATGTAAGGGTGGATTGGAAACAATTCCACACCTTTTCTTTCTTTGCCCATTTTCCTGTAGGGTATGGGATGAGATCAGGGATTGGATTGGAATTGGACGCCAAATGACAACAATGCTCAGCTCAATCAAGTGGATCATGAAGACACACAAAGGATCAACGATGAAGGCCAAAGCTGCTCGTCTAGCATTCTGTGCCACGGTCTACTACATTTGGCATGCGAGGAATGAGATACGATTTGACGAAGGAACGAAGACGGAAGAAGATGTGATTGCTAAGATCAAACATGTGGTGTATAAGATCCTATATAGCTTATACCCGCATGACATGATCAAATTTTGATGGGTGGATGTCGTCTCCTTTCTGAAGCCGCGGCATCATCTTTCTTGGACTAGGGTGTGTGCACATTGCAACACCATGATTCCTTTTTTGGGCTAAGGGGAGTGTGCATTATAACCTCCTCTTGGTCATGCATTTTCTTCTGATGGATGTATTTTGGTGAGCTGTGTGTGTGCACTTTGCAGCACCGATTGGTTTTGAGCCTTTTGGGGCATTTAAGTATTGTATACTTAGGCCCCTTTTGATTTCGATTTAGATCGAACAAAAATCTCTCCCAACCCTTACACTAGACAGGGGTGGTTTTTTTGGGAGATCAAGAACCTTTTTGATGTATTGTTTTCTTTGGGTGTTAATATAAATTTACATTTTATCCAAAAAAAGCTAAAAGCTATCAAACATACAAAGAGAGAGGAGTGGAACCTGTCACGAATTTGGAGTTGATCGATCATGACAGACATACGAGTCTTATCTTGCTCAGAAAGATTGTCCATGTCACTTAGCATGCTCTTGTCCATCTTGCTTGATAGCTCCACCAATCCACCACTGTCATTTTATGAGGAAAAAAGGAGTTCAGTGAAAGACTAAAGATTGTTTAGCTTGAGTAAGTTTCTAAAACCATAGCCACCCCATTCTCTCGTACTTTTACACATATTTTGATATTAGATCCTCAGTCTAATCAATTAATTTTATTTCCCTTCTTCAAATCATGCATAAAAAAGAACAACATGACTACATGAGACTAGGCGGCAAGCTCAACAAATTAGCAACCTTCAGATTTGGTGTCTCGAAACTGAGAATGCTTAGAGACCCAGCTTCTTTGGGTTAAGAGACCATCTTAACGGTACTAGGGTAATGTTTCAGATTTGGAATTTCGACAATTCAATATTTCATCAATGATAAAATCATCATCTCATGATTGGGTTTCATATCCAGATAATTGAAACAAAACCCAATTTTGTTTGAGAATATTAACAAAGTTGGAAGTTGAAGATGCGAAGACAGATGAAAACTGGAGCGTAAAAAGCAAAAGAGAATACCTGGTTCACTGGTTTGATGATACGGGAGTGGTGAATTGTCGAAGCAAAATGCAGTCAGAATAGCTGGAGCAGTATTAAGTTGGGCTTGAGTCCAAATATCTCCCAAATAGGGCTGTGTTAAATGGCCCAGAAACACCTAAGATTTTTTTAATTAGCCCACGACCCCTTTGCAAAGTCGGCAAAATTTTCACGCTTCAGGCTTCGACTCTCTTCTCGTCTGCTCCGGTCATTCCCTCCGCCAGCAAGCTTCTTTCTCTCCGCCGGCAGAGAGCACTTCCGGTAGGTATTCCTTCACCACTTCGTTGTTTTCAATCTTCATCCATTTTCAACTCCGAATTATTTTTCGCAATATTGAAATGTGGTTTGTGTATTACAACCCAAGATATGATTACAAAAAAAACTGTATTTTGGTTAGTGATTGAACATTGGAATGTCTGTTTACATATGAATGCGTGTAAAAGATTGATATAAACTAAGAAGTTTTTGTAAATAAAATAATGTAACTCAATATTCTTGTTTGCAAGTAAAGAGTTTGAGAGAAATGTTCAAAAAATGAAAACCCTAATTTTTTACTTCAATAGGTTGGATGGACCACTTGTAACCATACTATTTTGGATATTTTAGTTCCAAATTGTCTTAGTCTTACATTGTAACTCTATTACCATATGCATTTCAGTTCCTTTATACGAAGTATAAAATTAGAATTGTAATTTAATAAGGAAATTTGGGTAATGAATAAAAAAAATATATGCCACATTCATTTCGGTTGTTTAAATATTGGGGTTATATCAATATGGTACATTTCCACTATGTTGTGGTCTTAAATTTTTAATTGTGCGGCTATTTATTTACTCCGCATTTCCATAACTAAGCAGATTCAACAAATTTAGCCACTTCAATCAGAACTTCATAAATTTCAACAGATTCAACCAATTTTAGTGTTACCAATTGGGTAGAGTTTCATCTGTGTTCGGGGTTGTTTTCTGTGTTACACAGCCATTACATAGGAGAAGAAGAGGCCGGATAAGAACAAAAGAAAAATGAATGCTCCTGATCGTTACGAGCGATTTGTCGTCCCTGAAGGCGTTAAGAAGTATGCTTCCTTTGTTTGTCTTGTTCTTTCTTATCATGCAATTCATCTTATGAATTTATATATTCAGTTATTCTTGTGTGTTTATTCTCTGCTTTCTCTTGCTAGGGTTTCATATGAGCGGGACACAAAGATTATCAATGCTGCTACTTTAACTGTCGAGAGGGAAGACCACACCATTGGCAATATACTACGCATGTAATATGCTCCACCGCTGTTGTAGTTTGGATTTAGAGCTAGTTTTAGAAATTGTGGAAGGAAACCACAAAAAAGTTAGGACATGAAACGTGGGGAGGTGTTTTTAGATATATGTTTTATGCATTCACATGCCTATCATGTCAAGACCAAGAGATCTATATTATTTTAAAATTATAATAATCCGTAAAAAAAACAGTGATCATTTTCCAAGGCACATTAAACACAACAAAATCACTTGCATAGCATTGTTTCCCTTATCTAGCAATTTCCATGATACAAACAGCCCCTTAATATCTTCTATAACACCTAGTTTTTTATTCCTTTTGTGCTCTTGTGGTGAAATATGTTGTGAATGCAGGCAATTGCACAGGGATGAGAATGTTCTCTTTTCTGGTTACAAGTTACCTCACCCTCTTCAGTACAAGATCATTCTTAGGGCAAGTCATTCTCTTCTCTGTTTCTTCGTTACTGCTTCACTTATTTTTTTTATTTCTTTGAAGTGTTTTTAAACGTTTTGTTTTACAATTTTGCCATGTGTTGTTATTTATCTTAGTAACTTATATTTCTTCAATGTTGATATTTTTAAATGCTCTATTTGCAGATTCAAACAACAAGCCAGTCTTCGCCGATGCAGGCTTACAATCAGGCTATTAATGATCTTGACAAGGAACTGGATCACTTGAAAAACCAATTTGAAGTGTGTTTTTCTTTTTAACATTTTATTGACATCATTTGATAATTCTCTAATGCAATTACTTGTTGCTGATTGAAAGTTGCTCTTATAAAAGTTACCTGTCTGTTTATGCCCGGGATGAAACACGATATCTGCATTTTGCTGTGATACAGTTAACTAGAGAGTTTACAATGACATGCATGTGACCAGTGACATGGCCAAAAATAATAATTCTGGGTTGGACCCATAAGAAAAACTTTTAAATGCAAATTTCAAGCACAAATAAAGGTTTTCTCCAAATTGTACACAATTTTTGTACGCCCATGCATGTAACCATAAACTGTGTATTATAATAGTTGTGTTTTTCGCTCCCATAGATCACCATTCACTGCTTTTTTTCCCAGGACCAACTTGAAACTACAAACAAATTCTGATTAAAACATAAAACATCTAACAACAACATCCAAGCCCAGTGACTTAGTCCCAAAAGAGTTTGGGATCAGATAACATGAAACATCTAAATCATGGTAAAATCATATGCATGTCATTCTGCATTGCATTTATCTGGTGTGTTCCAAACAGTATGCATGTAATTACACTGGCTTTGTTTGAGCCAGGTTTTGGGATCTCATTGGAAAATTAGCCACTTGGGTCACATATGAGTGCATTCAGTCTTTGTGCTGTAGACTGTTGGACCCATTTGTTGTGCTGTTGTGACATTTACTCTTGTTTTGGGGACTGGTGATCTTATGATGGGCTCTATTTCTTGTGCTGTTCTGACATTTGAATGTCTTAATTTCGTATTCCTGTTATTTTAGGGTATGTTTGGATCCGATAAAATGCTAGGGAAAGGTTTTGGTTATATTTATAGATGGTGGTTCTATTCTATTAAAGGTTTAGGTTATTTTTATTCTGTTAATACAATTTGGATCATCCTGTCTTTTAACGTTTCTGTAGACTGAACTGGCAAAGCACACACAAGGGTTTTGATCTGCTCGAACTGCATTGGTGGTTTATGAGGAACTGGAGCTTAGATCAATCATTGAAATGATCATTTTGGTCTTCCTAACTGTTCTTGCAGTTTAGTTCTATGTGATGAAATTGTATTGTGTTTAAACTATAGCTAGATGCTATCTACTTATACTTCTATCCGATCTTGTCATGGCAGCCAATCGTTGTATGTCCGCAAATCAAGTTGATGTGAAGTTGCATGTTTGTCATTGTCACCTTCAAATCTCAGTTTATGTTTAAAAGAACGTTGAGCCATATAGTCATATAGAAAATTGTAGAGTTAGTTCTGTCTATGTGTGATCTATAGAAAATCGTAGAGTTTGTTCTGTCGTGGCAAAGATGAGATTTTAAGAATAGGGATGTCAAATGAAACCAAGAATGGCAGTTTGTAGGTTGAAGTGAGGGGATGTTTTTACTTGGATTGGAATTTTCTTGTCTGGTATTTGTGTACTCCCTCCGTTCCGTTGGGATGTTCCCGCTTTCCTTTTTTGGATGTCCCAAAAAGAAGTTCTCATTTCCCTAAATGGAATGTTATCCTACATCAAAACAGTGTCAAACAGTGCAAAACAGTGTCAAACAGTGGTGCCAAACAGTGTCAAAACAGTAAAATTTATCCTTAATATGTGTGTAGGTCAAACTGGGAACATCCCAACGGGACGGAGGGAATATATTATAGTTTGGTCTGATCTGGTTTGAGACTGAAAACAGTCCAAATAAAAACATCTTGAGTGTCTTGTGAGTTGTGAAAGTCAGCCAGTCAGGTACTCGACATGATTCTAAAGCAATAATGTGTGCGTCTCGATTTTGCCTCAACAACACCCAAGCTTTAATCTTAAAAGATTTTCAAATCAACTTAAAATAATTTCAACTCAAAAAAGTTTATAATTTCTAAGGTTTGACTTAAATTATCGAAATAAGTCAATATTGTGAAGTTTAATGAGACGGATGAGTGCTATTTACTCTATTGATTGAAATTGTTGGGCTTGTTTGGTAATGGTTGCGATAATTGAAATGGCTGAAAAGACTGAATCTAGGGCTGGACTCGGGCCGGGTGGCCCGACCCGGGACTGAACCGGCCCGGTCACTGTTTGGCCCGGCCCGTGGCCCGGTGGGTCCACCGGTTCGGTTTGGCCCGGCCCGGGTGCTGGGCGGTCCGGGCTCGGGCCCAGGTTTTGGTGAACCAGCCCGGCCGGTTCAGGCCCGGTCCGGGCCGGATTATATTTTTTTTTTTTTTGAAATTTTTTTAAGTTTTAGGTTGGATTAGGTATTTTGGGCCATTTGAGGTGGTTTGGGATGGTTTGGGGTTGAGGGGGAGGGGTAGGGGATTAAATAGGAGAACAAAAAATTAATTAATTGGGCCGGTTCGGCCCGGCCCGGCCCGGTTTGGCCCGGAACCGGCCACCGGCGGTTCGGGCTCGGGCCTCCCCTTTCCTGGCCCGAGGCCCGGGCGGGCCCGAATCGGCCCGAGTCCAGCCCTAACTGAATCTATTGAAGTGAAAGTGTTTGGTAATATGTTGGTTGAAATGATTGATTGAATGTATAATTATCATAAAGGGTATTCCTATAAATATTTTGTGATTCACAATTACTTCTTTCATTCAATACGTAGAAGGATTTACAAGAGACTAACGTTTTCATTTCCTAAAAAAGACTAATGTTTACTCCGTATTTCGTAAAAAACATGTTTGACAACTCCTAGACCTTCTTTTATAAATTTCCTATTATACTCTGTTCAGCTGTTCTTAAGAACTCTTACAAGAATAAGTAACATCAAACCGTTCAATTCAAGATAGGGAAAACTGTCAAATAAGTTCATCTACTTTTACTAAAAAGTTAATTGAGTCCACATACTTTTTAATGAATCATATGAGTCCATGAAGTATAAAAAGTTAATCAAATCGTCCATTTGATCGGTAATCACTCGGTTTCCCGGTTAGATCGTCCAGCTGTTTTTTTATTTATTGTTTTCCAATTTTTATATATTCTTTTCCTTTTTATTTCTTTTTTTATTCTTTTTCTCTTCTTTCTCCTCCACTCCCTTCCCAGCCTTTCTCCGCTTCCATTCCATGCTTTCTTGTTTCAGGCCCCACCTCCACTTGCGGTCTCATTCTACCACTTTCTCCATGTCAGCCGCCCCAACTCCAAACCACCGCCGCGACCTCCACCGCCTTGTCCTCTATCGCCACCACCACGTACCGCTTGCGGCCTCCACCTATGCCCCCCTCTATTGAAGCGACCTCCAACCACCTTCGCTTCCACCTTCGCCTCGCCCACCTCCGCGGCTTCACCTTCGTCTTCTCCATTGGAGCGACCTGCAACAGCTGCCCCGGCTTCCATGGCCACCACCTCCACAACCTCTCCTCCGCTGCCACTGCTACCTCCATAACCGCCACTGCTACCTCCATAATCGCCACCCGCCACCGCCCCGCCCCCCGCCCCCCGCCCCAGCCTCCATAAACTGGTGGATCGGCCTAGGGGAGCAGATTGAATGACTATAGTAAACAAAGCTCCACTCCTGTTAGAGTTGTAGTAGATGCAGGGAACCGAGGAAAGAAAAAGGAATTAAAAAATTTTATAAAAGCAGAAAATATTAATAAAAAAGCCAATTGGGCGATCTAACCGGAAAACCTAGGGATGACCGGTCAAATGGTCGATTTGGTTAATTTTTGAGAGTTTGTGGACTTTATTGATTCATTAAAAAGTACGTGGACTCAATTGACTTTTTAGTAAAAGTAGATGAACTTGTTTGGCAATTTTCCCTTCAAGATAATATTGAACAAGCTTAGAAACAGGAATCCAAGAACCCTTCTCACAATATCGATTTTTTAACAACTACTAATAATTATTACACAAAAATCAATAACTACTAGTAATCATTGTCATATATTCCGGGAGAAGTAGGAGAGGGACTTGGGTCTGGGAAGATTTGAAGAAGAAGAAGAAGAAGATATAGCATCGTTTACCTTCATGAACATGGAGCAGGCGAGAAAGAATTGTTGATCTGGAAGGAGAATATGTTGTATGTAGACTTCGGATCTGGAGCAACGGAAGATGTATTCCAAGGGTAAAGGAGACTTTACAATAGGCAACGGTAAAATAATCAATATCAGCCCAAAAAGTAAGTTTAGACTAGTTTTTGGGCTGATAAGAAAAACCAGTCAAAGCAGCCCATTTGATAGCTGTTTGGCAATTTTTATACACTTTAAGGCTTTTCAGACAATTTTTGGTGCTCCAAAATGCTAATGATTTATAATTTCCAACGTTTTGACTTATTTTAAATGTCAATAATATTCAGGACCGGCTATACGGGCATTTGACCCAGGCCCTCGCCTAAGGCCTCTGCTTCCAAAAGAGCCTAAAAAAATAGTAGACTAGTGATATACTACTATACTCCAATCGAAAATTAGAGTGGCGTAAGGCTGCTCCTGAACTCCAATCGCAAATTGGGACTTGGGAGTCTGAATTGGACACACGGAAGACCTCCCTCATATACAACTTGACAAGTTGAGGTGAATATTACTCTTAATAAAACTAATAAACTTAAGTTTATGATTAAAGATTAAAGTTACTATTGTTAGGCACTTGGGCTTAATATTGCTTATTCTGCTGTTCTATATTGATAAGTCAAGTAATTTTGTAAATACATAAGTATTGTAGCTTTATTTTATTAAATCGTGTCTTCCAATAAAAATATTTGTCTAGCTTTTATTGGTCATATTAAAGTAGTTTTACATCTGTCCCGTTAAAAGGTTCTCACGACAAAACAAAATGGTTATTTAGACAATAATCAATTAAGGTAGTTCGAGTATATAAGTATATTTTGAAAAATAATTTTAATAGGTATATAATATAATGAAGTTAGTGTTAATAATTGTGATGTTATAGATGTATTATTGTTAACATTTAATGATTTAATGATTAATTTGTCATTTAAGATTGTTAGTTATTTCCTAAAATGGAAATACGAATCTTTGTATGGGACGTCCAAAAAAGAAAAATGGGAACCCA
Organism: Cuscuta epithymum; assembly: GCA_945859915.1. Taxonomy (NCBI): domain Eukaryota; kingdom Viridiplantae; phylum Streptophyta; class Magnoliopsida; order Solanales; family Convolvulaceae; genus Cuscuta; species Cuscuta epithymum. The sequence goes on along the minus strand of CAMAPF010000057.1, from coordinate 1,749,122 downwards.
GCTAAAAATAAAAATTGGATTTGCAAATTTTTACTTTTTGTGGACTACTTATCTATTTATGGGTTTTCTATTAACTTAAATATGTATTGTATTGTAATGATAGGAAAATAAGAATACAAGTTTGGACATTCAACATGAATTTATAAATTCAAAAGAGATTTGCTCATAAAATTTTCTGATTAAAAGGATGAAAATAAGAAATTTGGATCACTATGCATCTAAAGAGAGACCGCTCCTCATAATATTGTTGACAATGTCAATATAGATGTTTGTGAGAATGATAGAACAATGATGTAATGAGAGTGCAATTATTAAGAGGGGCGGAGCTAGGGCACTGAGCCGGAATGAGTCAGTACAAAGAATATTTTTAAAATAAATTACACATAACTTTTTACCTTAAAAATCAAGATATTTTTTAAATTTGGGGCAAATGCGGACCTAGGTTGGCTCCCCTCTAGATCCGCCCATGATAATTAAGGATGAGAATGAGACTATAGATAACCATAATGACAATATAATTATTAGTGATATGAGTTTAAATGGCGGCGACCACAATAAAAAATATAAAAGACCAAACTAAAAAATTATATATACATTTGACTTTTTTGTTTCACATTAATATGCTTTATGAATATTAAGTTTTTTTCGCCTAGGGCCTCCAAAATTCTATAGTCGACCCTGATAGTATTTAAGGTAATTTTCTTGAATACAGTGAAAATACAATGCAATGTTATCTTATTTGAAAGATAAATCTCATCTATTGTTATTTGAGGGTGGATTTGCGTAATACCCAAAGTATATAAAGTGGGTACAAGTAACTTTATCACTCTTGTGGTACAAGTGGCCAAGTGGTGCTTCCGAACATGTTAGATAATCGTTTCTTTTGTCCATAAGGTTGAATCCTCATGCCCCGATCTGAAAGAGCCCATGGGATGTTGTAAAGCACGGTAACTCAACCAATCCTAACGGTGATAAACCTTATACCTGTGCGCACCAGAGATCCAATCCAGCACATAGAAGTTGTGACCTCCACACAATTACTGCGGGTTTCGATCCATGGTCATTTGTCCAACTTTCTCACCGCTTTACGAGTTGAGCTACCCGTGCAAGTATTAGATAATCGTTTCTGATATACGCAAGTTAAAGGTCAAACTTTTCATGTTTGAAGTTTATGGGCAACATATAAATGAAGAATTTTCTGCTGTGAACAATACCAATGATGGTTTAACTACAAAAGTTTGAAATCTATTTAAAACTAAGGTTATGTATAATAGTACCGCGGTGGCTCCATCCCATAATTGTCTCGTTTTAATCCCATAATGATTTTATCATTTCAATCCCATAATGATTGTTTCATTTCAATTTAGCACGATTAGATTAATAAAATGGTTGATAAATAAAAATTGTGATCAAGATTTGAATACAATGAAGCGAATAATATGAGCCACAAATTTCTTATCAAAGAGGAAATCAAGGACAACACAATAAGTAAAGTAAGACATCCAAAATGAGAACTTAGTGGAATTTGTATCATCTCCAAAATAAATAAATAAATCGGTATGGTTAAAATCTAAAAGAAGTAGAACTTGTACACATAGATGCATTTTTAGGTGGGTGAGTATCTGCCCCTAGGTTTAGCATCTCTAATTTGGTAAAAAAAAAAAAGGTTTAGCATCTCTAATACATAATCTATGTAGATTTTTGGCTTTCATCTAGAACAACAAGCACCAAGAAGAATGATATATCGGTCAAACATCATAGAAGAATCACATGATCTCCGTGGAACACGAGCTAGGGGGCTTAGGATGTTTTCTTTTGGACTGAAATTTGTTGGTCTGGTCTGGTCTGTTTAAGTCTGGTCTGGTCTGGTCTGAACTGGTCTGGTCTCTGTGTATTTTATAACTACACAAGTCTGGTCTGGTCTGGTCTGTTTAAGTCTGGTCTGGTCTGGTCTGTTTAAGTCTGGTCTGGTCTGGTCTGTTTAAGTCTGTTTAAGTCTGATCTGGTCTGTTTAAATCTGGTCTGGGACTGAACACAGTCCAAAAGAAAACATCCTTAGCCATCAAATCTACAGGAAACACTCTAATTCAAATACCGATATGCTTCAAGTCTTCAACTTCACAGCAGCCTAGGTCAACAATTATCCAGCAATATAGCATCTTCTAGACTTCTACATTCATTGCGGGGAAGCCGCATGAATCAATTTGGGATTCTTGATGGTGATGGGCCATACATTCAATGTTTTTTTAAACAACCATACATTCAATCAATGTTAAAAAAAAATGTCCAACACATGTTCATTTTTTGTTATGTGCTTATGTGACAAAAATAGTTCAAGATCTTATCTATGAGCAGACTTATCCCAACTCAACTTCATCAACCAACTTTTGTATGGAAGAAAACTTTGAAGGGATTAAGATGTTCTCTTTTCAACTAAAATTTGTTAGTGTGATATGATCTGTTTAAATCAAGTTTAGTCTGAACTAGTCCAACCATTTGATCTCTGTGTATTTTATAACTGTTCAATTTGATTTTATTTGTTCAAATCTGATCTGATCTATTCCAGTTTGGAGTTTGGTCTGATATAGGACCGAAAAAAGTACAAAATTATACATCCTGATCACAAATCATTATGATATTTTCCTTCAGTCTCAAGTAATACTGAGTATGAAGTTATGAACCTATCACCTTTAAGGTCTCTGCATTATATTTTAGTTGCTTTCAAGGAGTATTCGATTATTTCTTAAACTAAGAGTGAACTTGAGTATACCGAGGAATTACGACAAATATTACAACAGCAGATATATCATATACACGTATACCAGGGGGAATGTAATCCAACCATGTGCCCGTGAAGATCAACAGAAGTGAAAGTATCTCCTGGGCGAGTAATTGGAGATTTGAAGTCTAAAAACTCCATTAATGTTGCAAACGAAGAAATTGCCTCAAAACACTACAATTCGTCTAGGGACAGAGTGCGTTTGCTTTTCATAAAACTTTTGTGGAATAAACATAAATCAAATGAAAGATACAAATATACCAGCAATAAAAGGGCCTGAATCATCAGGAAGAAATTCAGATTCAGGCGAGTGATACTGGATTTCATATCGCAAGTATTGATGTAAGAATTATCTGGATCGTAGTAATAGATGTCGGAATCCGAACAAGAAGCTAACTTGCTTAAATATACGGGAGTATATATTAATGGGGATGGGGATTTCATATGCTGTAATTTTAATTTGCACCGATTATCGCTTAAGCAGTCGCAGCGGCAGCAAGAAAAAGAACAATCCTGTCTGCCATTTCTAGTAAGAATTAAGAACCAAAGAAAAAGGGCAGACCGATTGAAGCTAGGGCTAACTTGAGGCTGAACGTAAATTGGCAACATCTATTGTAGAGAACAAATCGCTTGAGATGGGCTGGGCTTAACCCTGATTGGGGTAAGTCGCTCAACGGTTTGACGACTTACCTGTTGGGCCAAGGATTCTCCATCAATTAACAAAGCCCAGCCACGAGATAATAAGTTAAAGCATACGGCCCATCTCAACAACAAGATGACAAGACTAGCCTATGACATAAAGCAGAGCCCGGATAAAGGGGTTGTTTGAATTATCAGATAAGAACGTTGGAGCCTTGGAGAGAAAGAGAAGGAAGCACGTTGAGCGGTATTGCGGCTATTTTGGCGGGTCGTTAGCTTGGAGATGGGCGTAAAGGAAGGCTTATTTAATGAGTGCAAATTGTAAACAGAGGATTCATTCGAATCATAATTAGAGAGCAAGTGCTTTCCTTTTCATTATCAAGAGAGTTTATTTACATTGATATTCAGTTCATAATTAAAGTTCTTCCATTCTTCCATATAGATTCTTGTGCGAAACCCCCTTATCCTACTTTTCTTTGTTATAAGAAGTGAATAATTTCTTGTTTAAACAATTTGGCGCCCACCGTGGGGCATCGTGCAAGAAAGAATTCAAGTATGGAAGGAACGAATCAATTGCTAATTGAATTTCATGAACAATTGGAGACGGTTCGAGAAGAGCTCCGGCGCGAGATGGCGGAAAGAATGGCCCTTCTTCAGCGCGAGAACGGCGTACTTCGTTCCCAGGTACAATCCGCAGTCTCGATAGCTTCAAACTCGAGGCCCAACCGAAGGGGAGATACATCAACCGCTGCAACAAGGCTAGATCTCAGTTTCTCCCCGGCGGTGACGAATCCACCAGTAACGTCGACGGATCCAGTTTCCCTTACGCTGGGTCTGTCAACGACTCCGACCGGGGAACCGTTCTCGACGGTCATCTCGCAGGTCATCCCCTACACGCCCCTCACACCAGCAACTACTCCTCCAGCTAATATACCGGTTTGTTTCTTCCTGGAGTCCCTTCGGGTTGGAACAAACGGATCAGGCCTGCATTCAGCAACCCAGAGTATGCCTGTGACGACTCTGTCTTCCCTCCCAGCGGAGCCATCAATTCCCCATTACAGGAGTAGAACTTGTGGAGATGTTGGACCATCTGGTGTCAATACGTCAACCCGTAAGACTTATATCCCGTCGGATCCGCAAATCCCCCACTACCGAAGCAGAACTCAAGGAGATGCTGGTCCGTCGAACTTTATGCAGGATGCCAGGAGAGGCGGGCCTAGTGTGTCGTTCTTGGAACCTCAACCACGGCGTTTCTCTGAACCCGACGTATCGACAGCGCAGACGACGTGTGAGACAATCCGTCGTGAGCACGCCCAGACGCCAGCACCAACACTTCCATGTTCAGTTCCCCTCCATCCGGACGTCGCAGATGAAATGTCTATTTTGAGAGAGCAGATGCGTCAGATGCAGGATAAAATCAACGGGTTACCAGGTGTTCCCCCACCTTTGGACAGAGCGTCCAGAACATGTTATGCGGAGTCTCCCTTCAGCAGACGCATCACCAACATCGAGATACCCAGGAAGTTCGTTGCTCCCGCCATGAAGATGTTTGATGGGACGTCAGATCCGGTGGAACACGTCGCTCAATTTAAACAGCGCATGTTGGCCGTAGCACTCAGCCCGGATCAAAGAGAGGCCTGCATGTGTCGGGGGTTCGGGACGACGCTGTCAGGACCAGCCTTGACCTGGTTCGTCAACCTACCAAACGAAGGGATCGACTCGTTTGCGGAGTTGGTAGACTCATTCACACAACAGTTTGCAAGCAGCCGCACCCTGGAAAAACAAACGAGCGACCTGTACCGGATTATCCAACAACGCGACGAATCCTTGAGAGATTACCTTCACCGCTTCAACAGGGAAAAGGTATCAATCTCAAGGTGTGACATACCTACGGCGATCGAGGCATTCCGAAGGGGATTGAAGAATGATTCGGAGTTATACAGGGAGTTGACGAAGTTTCCTTGTCGCACATTCGAAGATGTCCACGCTATAACCTTAGCCTTTATCAGATTAGAGGAGGACTTGCGGGCACAACCACATGCTGACAGTTATGAAGGGGGGAACCGCAAGTCCAGTACGTCCAGGAGGCATGACTACCGAACTGGCAAGCCTTACACCAAAGCTGAAGAGCGACCCGTTGCGGCAACGACGCATTGGCTCGACGATCCTGATCTACCTCCAGTCATTCCTGACTTCTGCTTCAATGTCAGTACTGCGGGGCTCATCAACTCGTTAGAGAGGTTGGGAGAGAAAGTCAGATGGCCCAAGAGAACCGACAAGCCAGCTGGGAAGCGAGACCCGAGCAAGCATTGCGACTTCCACAACGACATCGGGCACAACACCGAGGACTGCGTCGCTTTGCGAAAGGAGGTCGCTTATCTTTTGAAGAACGGGTATCTTACAGAAATTATGTCAGAACGGACTAAAGCTCTTTTAGGACGAACTGACAAGTCGTCAACTAAAGCGACACGACCTCCATCACCTTCGGCTCCCTGTCAGGTAATTAATTTTATTAATGGCGGGTCGGATTTATGTGGCCTAACGTATTCTGCTGCCAAGAGACACGCTCGGGAATATTCCCGAGACAAGTCATTGCAGGTATGTCAAGTAGAGAGACGACGTGACGACTGGAGAAGCACGACCATTGCTTTTGACGAGTCAGATATGCCAGATCCTATGCAACCCCACCATGACACTCTGGTCATATCCCTTAGGGTGGCAAACTTTGAAGTGAAGCGAGTCCTTGTCGACAACGGAAGCACGGCCAACATAACGACCATGCGGATGCTGGAGCAAATGGGAATCAAAGAGGATGACATAGCAAAATCAGGATCAACACTCGTCGGTTTCAATGGAGAGCCAAGCCGAACCATAGGTAATATCTCTCTCCCTGTTTACGCTAACGGTCTTAATGTGCAGGTCAGGTTCGATGTAGTCGAGGGCCTCCCAGCTTACAACATGATTTTGGGGACGCCATGGTTGCATCAAATGGGAGCCATTCCGTCGACGTATCACCAGGTCGTCAAGTTCCCAACGCCTTGGGGAATAGAGTCCATTCGGGGAGACCAGGTGGTAGCCAAGTCTTGCTATCAGACGGCCATGAAGCCTACATCAAACCCTCCAACTTCAGCATAGCAACTAAAGGGTGACCCAGCTTTGGAGGAAGATGACGAAAAAACGGAAGAAGTAGTCATCGACAACGAGCATCCAGAACGGGTCATCCGCATCGGGACAAATTTGCCAGCAAGCCTCAGGGCTGAATTGGTCCAGTTTCTTAGACAACATAAAGATGTATTCGCTTGGAGTCACAAAGACATGACGGGAATTGACCCAAAGATCATCACGCACAAGTTAAATGTCAATCCGTCATATAAACCAGTCAGACAGCGAAGAAGACGTTTCGCAAGAGAGCGGAACGACATCATAAACCAAGAGGTCGAGGCTCTTCTCCAAACCGGGAAAGCCAGAGAAGTCAGGTATCCAGATTGGCTAGCTAACGTCGTTGTCGTCAAAAAGAAGGCAGCAAAAGGAAAAAATGCGAAATGGCGAGTGTGCGTGGACTTCACCGATTTGAACAAAGCATGTCCAAAGGATTCATTTCCCATGCCACACATTGACGTACTGGCCGATGCGACTGCCGGACACGAGATGCTCTCATTCATGGACGCCTTTAGTGGGTACCACCAGATTCAGCTACATTCTGATGATCAAGAAAAGACGGCTAAAAAATGCAGGTGCAACGTTTCAAAGGCTCGTCACCATGATGTTCAAAGATCAAATTGGAAAGACCATGGAGGTATACATAGACGATATGATCGTCAAGTCAAGGAGAGCTGGGGACCACGTTGACAACCTGGCAGAATCATTTAAGAAGTTGACGGAATACAACCTGAAGCTCAATCCGGCGAAATGCGCCTTCGGTGTGTCCTCAGGGGAATTCTTAGGCTATATCGTCAGTGAACGTGGAATAGAAGCAAGCCCAGAGCAGGTCCGAGCTATCATTGACATAGAATCACCAAAGTCAGTCAAAGATGTGCAGAGGTTGACAGGTCGAGTTGCTGCTCTGAACCGCTTCATCTCCAAGTCATCTGACAGGTGTCGCCTTTTCTATGACGTACTTCGTAAGAACAAGAAGTTCGAGTGGACAGATCAACACGAGCAGGCACTCCAGCGATTGAAGGAATATATGACGACCCCGCCATTGTTGACAAAACCAAAAGAGGGCGACGAGCTTCAGCTGTATTTGGCCGTCTCAGAACATGCTGTCAGCGCCGTGTTAACCAAAGAAGATGACGGAATGCAGACACCGGTATACTATGTAAGTAAGTCATTGAATGGACCCGAAACCAGGTACGCTTTACTTGAAAAACTAGTTTTAGCTTTGATTACTGCATCGGTTAAATTACGTCCATATTTTGAATCACATACTATTTGTGTGCGGACTAACTATCCCATGAAATCAATCATGAGGAAACCAGAATTGTCAGGTCGCATGGCCAAGTGGTCGATCCAGCTGGGAGCCTATGACATTCGGTACGAGCCACGAACTGCCTTGAAGTCCCAGACGCTTGCTGATTTTGTGGCGGACTTTAGCCCTAAGCTCCAAACCGAAGCCGAAAAGGAAGCATGCATCATCACAGACGGTCTGCCTCAACAGAAGTGGACATTGCACACAGACGGAGCGTCGAACTTAAACGGAGCAGGCCTAGGCGTAGTGCTAAAGTCGCCACAGGGGGACACTATGCTCCAAGCCGTTCATTGTGATTTTAACGCCACAAATAATGAAGCGGAGTATGAGGCGCTGATCGTAGGCTTAACTTTGGCAAAGGATTTGGGTGTCAAGCTACTCCAGGTAAAATGTGATTCCTTGTTAATAGTTAACCAAGCTAATGGTGTTTATGCAGCAAAGGATCCCAAGATGACGTCCTACCTGCAAGTCGTCACGAAATTGATGGCATGGTTCGACGAGATCACACTTGAACAAGTACCAAGAGAAGAGAACACGCAGGTAGACGCTTTGGCCGCAATTGGGTCATGTCTGGGGGCAGAAGTCAATAGTAACATCCCCTTCGTCCACTTGACAAGTCCGGCAATTGACAGGTTGGAGTCCGTCAGCACAATCAGTTCGTCCTCACAAGATGACTGGACGCAGCCATACATAGCATACCTGAGACATAACATCTTGCCATCAGACAGAAAGGAAGCTAAGGCATTCCTCTCCAAGGTAACCAAATTCTTATTAATCGATGATGTACTGTTTAAAAGATCTAAAGCAGGTCCATACCAAAGATGTTTAGCACCTAAAGAAGCCATGAGAGTGCTCAAAGATCTTCATGAAGGCGAATGTGGAAACCATGCTGCGGGGAGGAGTCTGTCTAACAAGGCTCTCCGATTTGGATACTACTGGCCAACCATGCGGCATGACGCAATCACCTTCACTCAAAGCTGTCAGGCTTGTCAAAAACACGGTCCGATCCGTCATCAGCCATCAGAGTCGCTTCACCCAGTCCTTTCACCCTGGCCTTTTATGAAATGGGGAATGGACATCGTGGGAAAGTTGCCCGAAGCTCCAGGACAGAAGGTTTACATGTTGGCAATGACGGACTATTTCTCAAAATGGGCGGAAGCTGAGCCATTCCGTCAGGTACGTGATGAACAAGTAATATCTTTTATCAGACGTAACATACTTTGCAGGTTTGGCATTCCATCGGAGATTGTGTGTGATAATGGATCCCAGTTCATAAGTGCAAAAACCCGACGCTTCTGCGAAAGGTACAACATCAGGTTGGAAACGTCAACTCCTAGATACCCGCAATCCAATGGACAAGCCGAGTCTAGCAACAAAATCATTGTGTCCAATTTGAAAAAAAGACTCGAGAAAGCACAAGGCAGATGGGCTGACGAGTTACCCTTGATATTGTGGGCTGATAGGACGACTCCAAAGAATGCGACCGGACAGACTCCTTTCTCCTTGGTGTATGGCTGTGAGGCGGTCATACCAGCAGAAATTGAAGTGCCATCTTCAAGATACGGGCTTATGACTGAAGAGCGGAACAACGTCGAGTTAATACACGATCTTGACACCATCGACGAAATTAGAGAGAAAGCTAAGATCCGTCTACAGTCCTATCAACAAATGGTGGCAAAGAGTTTTAACAAGAATGTTCGAGCAAAGGTGTTCAAGAAAGGAGATTGGGTTTTGAGAAGAGCATTTGGAAACGAAGCAAGTGGAAAATTCAGCCCCAATTGGGAGGGTCCGTACAAGATTGTTGACATAATTGGACAGGGGGCATATCGTCTGGAGTCAGTTGAGGGTAAACAAGTTCCTAGAAGCTGGAATGCGGTACACCTTAAGCTTTTTCATTTCTAATGTCATTTTGCTTTATCTGTTAGAACAATTTACTAACTTAATCATCGGAGGGCCGTTGGCTTAAGGCCAACGGTCAGTTCAAATGACATTTTGGATGCAGGCGACCAAACCAGGCGACAGGCAAGTCTCCCTGATGCGTTGTACGTACCAGATGCGACAGGTTTGTCAAAGCGTCACCACCGGTCTATATGTTGTTTTGAAATATAACTTCCCGTCTTACCCTTGGCAGGGTAATAAGTGTAACTTAAAAATCTCATTATCATTTATGGTTCTAGATGAATGGCCTAGAATAGAGTTTGAGCAGTTAAAATCTTACTCGTTAGTAAATCTCTGCATTATTTCATTCATGCCTAACTTAATTTAAGTTCAGTACATTTTTGGTCCCATCTTGGAGGTCATACAGTTGACATATTGTCTGTAGAATGTTGTATCACACAAAGTGGATTCATGATTTTTTGCTAACTTGACCGTCGGAGGGCCGTTGGCCCCAAGCCAACGGCCAGCCTTGACAGTTTTTCTTTTTAGTGACTGCAGAAGTATATCAGGGCTGAAAGTCAGGAAATCATGGACGGCCAAGATGTCGGCCATTTTCAAGTGCACACAATACGTTGACATCAATTGGGAAAGGGCTGGGCTGCCCATGAGAAGATCATGGATTACAGTCCCAGTCGGCCCTATTAACATACATGATTTTGGCCAAAACATACATACATAACGAAACATGTGTACATACATAACTATGCACATGCAGTCATATTCACATACATAAACAACGACAAGCATATCCACATATATGACAGTCAGAGCAAAAGTATCAGAATATCCACGGAGGTACCATAAAGCAAAATAAAGGCCAGGCCTTGGATAAACCACCAAGTGCCTGAGATGAAGATGTCACAAATACTTTCCGCCCTGGATGAACCACCAAGGTACTGGAAGCCAAGTTAAAGGTGTTTTGCAAAGTGCCTTACATTAAGGAGAAGTTTACGAGTCAGCCTCGTTATCAGACTCACCAACGTCAAAACCATCATCAGCGATTGGAGGGTCCATCTCTTCTTGAAGCTCTCTCCAGGAAGCGACATCTTGCTCAGCCTTCCAACCGGAAGTCTCACCTGCTAGGAACGCTTCCATAAGTTCTCCCCGAGTCTTCCAAGCATAGAAGCAAGCTGCATTAGTGACTTCTTGTTTCTTCTTTCTCCCGTATGCTTCAAGTGCTAGGATGCGGTCCTTCAAAAGCAACACCTGGGCAGAATAGGCTGAATTCTGCTCCTGCAATTCCAAAATTTGGCGGGCATTGGCATCGGCATACTTTTGCATAGTTATCTCCTTCATCTTCAGATCGTCAATAGTTTTCTCCATTAAAGTCAACCTCTCTGCAGCAACGAGACTAGCCTGTGTGCTCTGAACGAATAAGCCAAGTTCATTTAGCATGTTAAGAGAAAGCATTTCATTGATTAACAGGTTGAAGGAGGTTGAGTACAAAACCTGGAAAGCAAGAGCAGATGAGGCCAACGCTAAGCCAGCAGGAGATAAACCTTGGAAGGCAGCAGAAGATGATGGAAGCAGAACCTGAGCCATTTCGTCTTTCATAAGTAGAGTGTCTTTCAATCGGCAGAATTCTGAGGAGAAGGATGCAACCATCCTCACCGGGGCAGGACTGGGCTCTGGTTTAGTCATCCCACGAGGCAAGGTGGAGGTCTGAGCCGCTTCAGCAGTGGAGTGCTTAGGGATTTTAGGAAGAGGAGAGGGCAGTTTAGAGGGCACCCTTTTCTTCCTAGAAGCCATAGTCAAGAGTTCGTAATCCGTAGGAGGCAACTTGGAATTGGACGAAGAGGTGGCTGTCATAAGAAAAACCAATCAGACCATCAGATATGTCAGGACAAAGGACTCAGGGAATAAGGCAAAATACTTACCAACGGACTGAGAAGGACGTTTCCCAGTTTGAGAATTCTCACCGGTAGGAAAGACAACCTGCATAGGGACATAAGCATCTGCATTCTCACAAGCACCAGCTTTAGAACCTTCAGATTCCTGGCCTGAATCCTCAATTGAGACTACAGACGAGTCTTGAATCAGATTACGCGAAGACTTCATATTACGTCGAGAACGCCTTAATCCGACAGATCTATCAGGAGTTAAAGTGGGAGGCATACCTGAAGACTCAGAGACCAAGCTTACAAACCAACGTTCTTCCACAGGGATAGCTTGGATGCGGGCTGTCCTCTCTTCGGCCGTTGGCCCATGGGGAAGGGGAATAGCCTTCTTTTCTGGAAAACAGACAGAATGACAAATAATCATAACCTGCTAATTGTTCATATGACGTATATGAATGGTAGATACATTCAGAAGCTAGAGGCTAAAGAGTAAAGCAGAAATAGAAGAGATGAATATATGAATTTAATGATTACTTTTGTGAAGGTCATCTTCGAGAAACACTCCTTCGTGCCCAAGTGAATCTCTGAGAACAAAGAAATACCAGCTCATCCATCCTCTATCATTCGCCTTGTCTACTTTGTGAATGAGCCTTGCTTTCCTGTCCTTCAGTGCTAGGGTAAAACGGCCAGGGCCAGATGTACGAAGCTCATATGTAAATCCGAGGTCCTCAAATTCAAAGGGAATGCTGTATTTCTCGCTCAAAACTTCCAGAGCCCTTAAAATCCTCCACACTTGCGGCATGATTTGAGAAGGGGAAATCTTGACGAATTCCAGGAAGCCTTGAGTTAGGGGAGAGAATGGGAATTTCATTCCGATTTTGAACGGGTAGAACAGAAAGTTCACCCACCCAGGGCAGAACCAGTCCAGTCTTTCATTGGCCGCCGGGAAGCGGATGACAGCATTGGAGGGGAATCCAGATGACGTTTGGATGGCTTCCACATGAGCCTCCGTGAGACGTGCTTGCTTGGAGCTTTTCAGTTCTAAGATGTCCTGAGGGACAAACACTTGAGAAGCCATGGAAGAGGGAGAAACAAGGAATGTGGAGAACCGTGCGAAAAAGAGGGAGTTTTCGAGTTGAAGAGAGAGGTAGTCGATGTGAAGAAGGCAACGGTTGAGTATTCGAACAGGAGTCTTCACGAAGCCCAAAGAGTATTAATTCGAAGGAAGAGTTGCCGGTTCGATGTCTTTAGCGGTCCATTGACAACTATTCCTCCGAATTGGGGGCAATTGTTGGGCCAAGGATTCTCCATCAATTAACAAAGCCCAGCCACGAGATAATAAGTTAAAGCATACGGCCCATCTCAACAACAAGATGACAAGACTAGCCTATGACATAAAGCAGAGCCCGGATAAAGGGGTTGTTTGAATTATCAGATAAGAACGTTGGAGCCTTGGAGAGAAAGAGAAGGAAGCACGTTGAGCGGTATTGCGGCTATTTTGGCGGGTCGTTAGCTTGGAGATGGGCGTAAAGGAAGGCTTATTTAATGAGTGCAAATTGTAAACAGAGGATTCATTCGAATCATAATTAGAGAGCAAGTGCTTTCCTTTTCATTATCAAGAGAGTTTATTTACATTGATATTCAGTTCATAATTAAAGTTCTTCCATTCTTCCATATAGATTCTTGTGCGAAACCCCCTTATCCTACTTTTCTTTGTTATAAGAAGTGAATAATTTCTTGTTTAAACATTACCCATAAATTAAAAAACCAGGTTAAGCTTTAAAAAAAAAGGCAAAATTGTCTTTTGAGACCCGCTGAATTTTACGACTATCGGGTCTCAAAAGACAATTTTGCCCCTCTTTTTTTTATAGCTTAACCCGGTTTTTTAATTTATGGGTAAGTCGCCAAACGGTTGAGCGACTTGTAAGGTTAGAATTAAATTTTCTTGTTGCATTGACTGAAGTCACTGTTGAATGTCATTTTAACTATTTTTCATTTATTTTGTTCTTTATTATATCGATAAAATATATTTTTCCATAAATCAGTAGAATCATGAATCATCCAATTCAGCTACTTCAGTCAGAATTTGATAAGTTTCAATAGAATGAACCGATTCAGTCAATTTCAATGTAACCGCACGGGTTCATAACCATTTTTTTATTTTTGTAACTTTGAATTTTTTTCAAATAAAACTATTTTGTTCATGATCTTACTTTGAATATTTGTAACTATTTGTTCCTTAAATTTGCATACATGAATACGAAATTCAGTTCATAAGATAATTATTCCGGAATATTTTGAAAACAATGCCTAAATACGAATTTTAAAACTCGATAAGATGTTTCCAACGAGACAGAAAACGCTTAAAACGGAACGAAATACAACAATATATAATCATATCAAATACTACACGAATTCGGAGTGAAATAAAAAATGTTTATGAATTTCAGGTTAGTATGTAGATTTTTCTTAATACATTACAAATATTTTGAAAACCATGGGCTGAATAAAAGAATTGCAAAACATACACTATTTAAGATGTCCTCAAATAAACTTGATGGACCTTCCCTACAAACACTTCATTTTTTGAAAGTACAAATTTATCAGTCATGAAAACAAGTTTGAAGCCATTATTGCTAAGGAGGAGCCCATTGCGTATTTCGGGGACCTGTAGCACGTCATTCAAAGTTAGAGTCTTCCCACACGTCAATTTCAGGACGACTTTGTCGAAACCATCCGCTTTATATGTGGAAGAGTTACCCATAAAGAGTTGTTCCTCATTATCAACAAGTTGATATTGGTGAACGTCCATTTGGTTACACAAATATGTCGGGTAGCTCCCGAGTCAATGCACCATTCTTTAGGGTTACCCATCTGCTGAGATCTGGACCTCGTCAGTCAGTTGTGGACTTGGACATTTCAACAATCAAGCAACACACACAATTGTAGTCACGTCACCAGCATGACGACTGCCTGAGGGCCACGGCACCCAGGCGTGGCAAAGGGACACGGAATATTCTAGATAGCACAAGTATGACATGCACATGCGTTCGGGTACACAAAAGACAATTTTGTTACACGGTATCAATCAGCCAGCTGTCCAAGATATCTCTCCAATCATCTTTACATGTATCGCCACACGATTAGACTACTGCACTTATTCTTGTTAGCCAAGTAATACTTTGAACATGTTTAAACCAGCTCTGGTGTACACATTTTAAACCCCTACTAACTCCAATCCCTACAAGTTCAACCCCTACTATTTTTAACCCCTACTACCCCAACCCCTACTACTTAACCCCTACTACCCAAACCTCTACTACCCCAACCCCTACTAGTTCAACCCCTACTATTTTAAACCCCTACTAGTTCAACCCCTACTACCCCAACCCCTACTACTTAATCCCTACTACCCCAACCCCTACTAGTTCAACCCCTACTAGTAGGGGTTGGGAGGGTTGGGGTAGTAGGGGTTGAACTAGTAGGGGTTTAAAATAGTAGGGGTTGAACTAGTAGGGGTTTAAAATAGTAGGGGTTGAACTAGTAGGGGTTGGGGTAGTAGGGGTTAAAATAGTAGGGGTTGGGGTAGTAGGGGTTGAACTAGTAGGGATTGGAGTAGTAGGGGTTAAATAATAGGGGTTGGGGTAGTAGGGGTTAAGTAGTAGGGGTTAAGTAGTAGGGGTTGGGGTAGTAGGGGTTAAAAATAGTAAGTGTTGAACTAGTAGGGATTGGAGTTAGTAGGGGTTGGCGTAGTAGGGGTTGAACTAGTAGGGGTTAAAAATAGTAGGGGTTGAACTAGTAGGGATTGAAGTTAGTAGGGGTTTAAAATAGTAGGGGTTGAACTAGTAGGGGTTGGGGTAGTAGGGGTTAAAAATAGTAGGGGTTGGGGTAGTAGGGGTTAAGTAGTAGGGGTTGGGGTAGTAGGGATTGAACTAGTAGGGGTTAAAAATAGTAGGGGTTGAACTAGTAGGGATTGGAGTAGTAGGGGTTAAGTAGTAGGGGTTGGGGTAGTAGGGGTTAAAAATAGTAGGGGTTGAACTAGTAGGGATTGGAGTTAGTAGGGGTTGGGGTAGTAGGGGTTGAACTAGTAGGGGTTAAAAATAGTAGGGGTTGAACTAGTAGGGATTGGAGTTAGTAGGGGTTTAAAATAGTAGGGGTTGGGGTAGTAGGGGTTAAGTAGTAGGGGTTGGAGTAGTAGGGGTTGAACTAGTAGGGGTTAAAAATAATAGGGGTTGAACTAGTAGGGATTGGAGTAGTAGGGGTTAAGTAGTAGGGGTTGGGGTAGTAGGGGTTGAACTAGTAGGGGTTAAAAATAGTAGGGGTTGAACTAGTAGGGGTTGGGGTAGAGGTAGTGGGGGTTGAATTAGTAGGGGTTAATAATAGTAGGGGTTGAACTAGTAGGAATTGGAGTTAGTATGGATTTAAAATAGTAGGGGTTGGGGTAGTAGGGGTTAAGTAGTAGGGGTTGGGGTAGTAGCGGTTGAACTAGTAGGGGTTAAAAATAGTAGGGATTGAACTAGTAGGGATTGGAGTTAGTATGTGTATAAAATAGTAGGGGTTAAACTAGCAGGGATTGAGATAGTAGGGGTTGAACTAGTAGGGATTGGAGTTAGTAGGGGTTTAAAATAGTAGGGGTTGAACTAATAAGGATTGGGATAATAGGGGTTGAACTAGTAGGGGTTAAGCTAGTTGGGCAAATGGGTAAAGGAACTAGTGCCCCTACTACCTCAACCCCTACTATTTAACCCCTACTACCCCAACCCCTACTAGTGCAACCCCTACTATTTTATACCCCTACTAACTTCAATCCCTACTAGTTCAATCCCTACTATTTTTAACCCCTACTAGTTCAACCCCTACTACTTAACCCCTACTACCCCAACCCCTATTATTTTAAACCCCTACTAGTAGGGGTTGAACCCCTACTATTTTTAACCCCTACTACCCCAACCCCTACTAGTTCGACCCCTACTACCCCAACCCCTACTACTTAACCCCTACTACCCCATATGTTTTCACCACAATAGAATATCATTTTTTTGGCAAAAGATAACTTAATTCATATTAAAGAAAATGTTCACATACAAAGCTGCCAAATAAAGGCTACACCGGGATGAGACATAGAGTTGGATGATCGCTTAGTGGCGAACCAACTCGCTAACCCCACAATTTGGTAGACTCCACCAACAGCAATATTGCACTTGCTACTAGAATGATAGAGAGAGGTAACTAAAAAGTTCCGAGAAGAAAAACAGTAAAAAGAATGACAAAATTCAGTTTTTCCATTCACTGGTAAGGTTATCGTGGTTTGACCAGCCACCACTAAAGAAAAAGAATCAATCGCCACTGCTAACTCTTCACCAATCACAAGTTTGTCTTCTTACTTGACCGTCGAACGTTTCTCATCTCCAAGGGTTTCTTTGAATATGAAAGGACTGTGTCGTCCCCTCGCACCGCCACCTGTCCGGTTTTTGGATCTTGCTCGTCATATACCTCTATGCTAGCTTGAGTATCCTCTCTAATATTCAGTTGTATCCCTTTGTGCTTTCAGGGCTCTTCCTCTTGGGAATCAGCTATGCCTTTACCTTTAGAGAGCAATCCTTACACTATATAATTGTTTGTTCCCTCAAAACCCGCACTGCTCGTTTCGAGGACATTTTCAACCTCTTCATCACGTGTGTTGGGTCTGCTTAGCGCTGCCTTTAGTAGTTTTACTTGTTGACCAAGTATTTTCTTCATAGTATAAATATCACCTTCCAATTTGAGGAAATGGATTTGAAATTTTGTGTGCAAATTAAACTTGTTGTTACTCTGGTTTCTTACTCGATCTTACTTAGCACTTTTAGTCTCTCCCTTACTCGGCTTTTCGGTCGTCCCTAGGGTTGGAATTCTATCAAGACTAAACCAAACCAAGTCAAAATTAAATTTGAAAACCATGGGCTGAATAAAATAATTTGTAAAACATACCGTGCTTAAGATGTCCTTATTTGAAGTGTTTGATCAGATTAGACTAAATCAAACCAAATCAAAATTAAATAGATCATATTAGATTTAAATAAATCAAACCAAACTCAAACATTAATAAAATACACACATGGAATAGTAGTAAGAGTGTATCCAGTAACGCTAAAATTGGCAGAATCAACTAAATGTTCTAAAACTCTATTAAATTGGTTTAATATCCTGAATAATGAAGGAATTCTACTTAAAATATATTTTATCAATAGAATAAACAAAAATATATATATAAAAAAAGCTATTTTAGTTTTTTCAATAAATCTAACCAGAAAAGACAACAATCTTACTTAGTTTTAGAGATAATTATCCTAGATATGACTAAAACTTCATCACTTTCTTAATCTATGACCTAACTAGTTTTTTACCAAAATATTATTAAAATTCATAATACTTAATGAAGAATCGTAATAAATAAAGAGATATATAATTTAGATGGACAAATATACCCTTTAGGTTATATCTATAAAACACTAAGCTCCTACTCTTTTCTTCAACCCTAACCTACATTCTCCCACCTCCAAGATGCCTTGCCGCCGCACGCCTTCTGCTGCCGCACACCCCATGGCCCGCTTGTCTGCAGTCGTTCAAGAGCACAATCGCCAGCCCTACATGTGCTCGTTGCAGCCACTGGCCCACTGCCCAATCTCCTCATTGTGCGTACACGTAGTGTATTGATTTTCTTCCAATATGTATCGAGACGGTTTAGTGGATCCACAGTAAAAAATAATTTATTCAATGAGAAATTGGGAGTGGAGTTTTGTTTTATGTTGCTTTCGCACAATTGGAGTTTTATTCAATGAGAAAAAATAATTTATTCAATGAGAATGAATGCATTAAGAAAGTTTGTACTGCAGTGAATATGACCAATAGTGCGATAATATCGCCATGAAGCGCAATATACTTAATTAAACATAAAATAATAAAATTATTGAATTTACAAAAAAAAGCATCTAGCCGAACCACCGGTGCCGTCAAAGGACTTACACCCCAAGGCCCTAGCCTCCTTGAGGTACTTGGAGATTCTCACACAAAAACCACCTTCACACCCACCATGTGACGCCGCGGGAGTGGCCCTTGAAGCTCCCCGGCTTCCTTGACCCGAACCACCGTGAGAGCCACGCCTTGCTTGGCGCCTAAGGTCTCTCCTCAGTTTTTCTTTTTGATACCACTCAAGCAATTCGCCCATTTGGGCGAACTTGGCATCACTCTCTTCATCATCATCATCGGTGTATGTGTCACCCCCGTCATACGGGGTCTCCTCATGCTCCGTTTCTGGAACGTAGGTTGAGTCATAGTCCTCAGTGTTGGTTTCATACACCGAGCTCACATGGCCATCACTCACAGTTTGAGCTTTATGACCTCCACGGCTTCCACGGCCTCCACGGCCTCCTCTCGAACCCCGAGATGCAGCCCGGCTTCCCCTTTGGGATGCTACCGGCGCCTGCCCCCTCGGATTGTTCCGGGTCCCCATTCGCCTGCCCTCCATTTCTGAAAGAAATATGGATGAGTCATTAGACTCCTATAAATGTCAATTGACGGAAGGACGTTACAGACGCATATTGGCCCAAGTCACTACCATACCAATTGTTAAGGGTACCGTCTTAACAATTAGAGGCCTTGCAACTTAAGCTCCAATAGTCCCATAAACGTCAAAATACAGTACTCATGGTTTTCGGTAAAAACTCTTTTGTAAAATCTCATGTGAGAGGTTGATTATATAGTTTAGAACTGAGATGGCTCTGATACCACTTAATTGTCACGCCCCAGACCGCAATCCGAGCGCGTGTACAACCGCCGTATAATAAAGTGACGTCACCCGCGAGTCAACCTCACTTGATTACACAAGGCGTTTCGAGAAAATAATCCATCCATACTCAGTAGTAAACATACATAACAACATCACATTTAAACCAATGAATAGCGGAAATATTCAACGGTAAGTCATAGGCCACAACCGGCCAACAACATGGGCATGCAAGCCCCCAAAATAGTTTATAGTAGAACAAATATCCATGAGCAAGTGTTCGGTAGTTTGAAAGAAAATAAGGAAGCACGAACCACGTCTTCCTGATGCGATATCGCCCGTGAGAAGGTGCAAGTAGCAAGCTCTAGCTTCAACCTGAAAATGGTGGGGGGCCCCGAAGGGGTCAGTACAAGTACCGAGCGAGTAGCAGGCTAAATATAGAATAACTAGCGTTTCAAGTATAAGACCCAAACATAGGGTGATACTTAAATAAATAGTCTTTCCCCCAAGTTATGAAATACTTATGAGTATATATCTACTTGGAAAATATCCGATCCGTAGATCACTGTTTTATTTGGGAAAAATAGCAATAGTCAATATTCTTGACTAAAAACCCCAACCCACCCATATACCTATGAGTGTATAGGACTCCTCCTTGTCCCTATTTCAATATCATAGTCTATGAGTTTTGAGGATCATAATCCTTGGGTACTCCACCGGTTTGTGAGTGTTAAGGACTCATAAGTCCTAGGGTCCTCCACCAAGTTTTGAGTGTTAAGTACTTTTAAGTACTAGGGTCCTCCACCAAGTTTGAGTGTTAAGGACTTTTAAGTCCTAGGGTCCTCCACCAAGTTTGAGTGTTAAGTACTTTTAAGTACTAGGGTCCTCCACCAAGTTTGAGTGTTAAGGACTTTTAAGCCCTAGGGTCCTCCACCAAGTTTGAGTGTTAAGTACTTTTAAGCACTAGGGTCCTCCACCAAGTTTTGAGTGTTAAGTACTTTTAAGTACTAGGGTCCTCCACCAAAATATTTCCCTATGATCAACCTCCTATCAACCTAGATAGAGTCTATATCACACTTAGTCATTCATAACTAATTCAATACATATAGCTTATGTATCACAATCCATGCAAAGCCATGCAATTACATAAATGCAAAATTAACTAATATCAACCGATATTAATTAATCCATTATCCATCGGTCAACGTCGTCGTTGACCGCCATTCAAGCCTTGTACATATCAACTTAATCATCATATAATTAAGTTAATAATAATCATTTGTGCTTCCTTTACCTTTCCAACAAATATGCATTTCATATTATTTCTCATATCACATTTCATGTATAAACAATTAATTCCTTTCATACAAACTTATCTATCTTGGCTAATCACATATTTAAATATCTTTTAAACATCATTATGAACACATATAACCTTTATTTAGGTAATCTTATAATTAACCCAAAAGTTATAAGATATTAAGCCGTCCACACACCTTGAACTAGCGTTATGAAGTTCTACCCTTCTTGGTTGAACTCCGGTGAAACTCCGGCGACTTTTGGTCAACTCCGGCGACGACTCTGGCGACTTTTCCAACTTTGTGAAATCACTTGAAATACCCTTTACAAGTTCCTAACAAGGTTTTATAATCATAAAACCCATGTTAATACAAATAACCTCAAAAAAGTTATTTTTCCGGTGAACCGGTCGTTTTGGTTTCTAAGTCCGTTCTTGGACATAGAACCCTCTTAAGGATCCTTCACATGATATATATCTTATATGGTAGGAGAAAAATAAAGAAAAAGATATGATAAGGTTCTTACCTTAGTTTTCACACCTTTTCCTAGCTTTTTCCTTCTATAATCTTCCTCCTTGGACTCCTATTGCTTGGGCTTTGTTCTTGGATATGGAGGATGTATTTTTCAGGGGGTTTCCTCTCGTTTTGATGAGCCTTGGCCGAAAATGAGGGTGGAGGTGAGAGGAAATGCCAACTTTTGGCTTATTCCACCATGATGACATGGCTAGGACCCCCCATGTGTCCTTTTGATGCAATCCCCTCAAGTCAACCACTCCCACACCCCTCCTCTCTAATCAGCCAGCCTTCCCTCCTCTCACAGCCCACAAAAACGTGGGGTGGCCCCCACTCATGTGGGAGGTCATCCCTTTGTGTCCCAAAGTGTACATTCGGCCCCAAAAGTTGTATTTTTCGGACTGTTTTAACTATATTTTATTTTATCGGGTAAAATAAAATATATTGTGTGTTCTCGATCATAATGCCTTTTTGAAATAATATATATTCCAAAACTTTAATTTAGAAGTCTCCGAGATTCATTTTCGGGCTGTTTCCGTTAAATTACCAGTACCGGTAATTTGGGCCTCTTTTGACCAATCGGTCGACTCTGGGCCCTTCTATGGCCCAAATGAAATATCCACCACTATATATTTATTATCTAGACCAAGATGAATAAAATATATGGTCTCGGGAATGTCGGGCGGCCCCCGCTCCCGGTGTGGGTCCCACGTGCAATTTACTATTCACGCGAAAGAAATAATAAAAATTTACAACTTCGTAAATTCATCAATCCTTTAATAAGGTTCAATACATTATTTACATAAAAGTAAATATATTTGGGGACGGTGTTACAGTCTAACTAACAAATCTTATTATTTTCATATTTATGCTCATTTTGTAAGTTACATATGCTCAATTGCTACTCATGTTATGCTATTTTAAAAATGTCATAACAATGCATATTTCAAAAGTATCATACTCCGTATTACATTAGATTCGCATATCAAAATTTATAGGAATTGATTATAGATATAATTAATGAGTTTTTGTTTTGGAGAAATATAATTAATGAGTTTTTATAAAAGAAAAAATAAGGAAAAGAAAGTGAATTACAATATATGAAATCGATATTACATTACTCATTATTCGATTCTTGATGCTCAATAGAATACGTCTAATGCTCATTAAAAGTGTGTCAATGCTCATCTATCGAAAATCACGATTTTCACTGATATTACAAAAATGCCACCGTTTTTTAATTGTGATATCAGGCTTCTTGTACTAACATATGGTGCTCATTATTGTACGCTTAATTCTCATTAAAATTGGACTATTGCTCATTAACACTACAATAATGCTCATTTAACAGAAATCGTGATTTTTACATTAATTACAAAACTGCCACCGAATTTATTTCCTATTTTTCCCTTGGGCTTGTTACTGGGCCGGCTGTACGGTGCTCACCGTATAGCCGGTGGTACTATATACGAATACTAGTATAAATTTGGTGCATTAAGCATAAGGGAAGAAGAAAATTTCTTTGGTGCATTAAGCATAAGGGAAGAAGAAAATTTCTTGGAACAACTAAATAAAGCTGCCAAAGTTTAATGAGACGGGGATTAGCTTTTTTTAATATGCTAGTAGTAGTCTTGGACTCGGGTCGGGCCGCCCAGCCTGAAACCGGCCCGGGAACGGTACTGTTTGGGCCCGGCTCGGCCCGGTGACCCGCTACAGTCCGGTTCGGGTAGGCTCGGCCCACTAGTTAGGGAAGGGCGGGCTCGGGTCAGCTGAATATGGAACCGGCCCGGTCGGGTCCGGTTCGGGCATTATTATTTTTTTTGCAATTTGTTTTCAAAACCCGAGTTGGGCTGGGTATTTTGGGCCATTTGGGGTGATTTGGGGGGGTTGGGGGGGTTAATTAGATAAAGGGTAAAAAATACAAAGTGGCCCGAGGCCCGGACCCGGTGGCAACCCAGGCCGGTCCCGGGCCTTCCCTCAAACACAAAAAGGCCCGACCAGGCCTAGGCCCGGGCCCGACCCGACTCCATGCCTAGCTAGTAGTATGCAACTTAGAAAGTCTATGCACATTAAGGGTATGTTTGGGAGTTGTGTTTTGGATGAGAGAGGAAGGGTTAGGAGAGTTTATGACATCTCATATTTTGTTTATTAGGAGTTCAGAAAAATGGAAGGAATGATTTTAGAATGTTCTCGTGATCCTTCAAAATCCTTCAAATGCTCAATTTTTAAGTTTCCCCAAATTGGAGCATTTTGAAGGATGAATAATTAAATGATAACTTTAACTTAATTAAAAATGAATATAAATTTAACTATTTAAATTCGTCATATATTTCAAGGGATTTTAATTATAGTTACTTCTTAGCCCCTCTTTATTCAAATTTGTGACTCCCAAACAAGAAGGATCTCCTCCCCTTCCCCTTCCCCTCCGATAATTAACCTGTAAACAGTAAAGCCTCCCCCCTCTTCGCTGAACTCCCAAACATACCCTAAGGGATTCAGCCATGCAGGCCTAAGGTTACTCAAACCTTGTTACCAAACCTTCTTTCAAGGAAAAGTGGGAAGCCTCATAGACAAGACACAACACTAAAAAGAGTTTTTTTCATGGTTGTGGGTGCTTTGCAGTAACCAACTCCCATGTTAAATTAATCCTGGTAAGCTTGGGAGTACGAGTATTGTTGGCCTCTTTGCAATGGAAGTGGGTAATCGAGACGAAGCACACTGCAAGTTCTAAACCTGACCTCGACAAACCTGTCTTTCCGAAATTGAGCTCTGCTCAAAAGCACGCTGGAACCACTTGGCTTGTGAAGCTTGATTTAATATCACAAAAGTCTGAAAGCCACTAAATGAAAAGTCAGAAGGTCGACACTGCATTGTCAAGGACTCAAGGCCACTTTAAACTTATGACAGGTATTTCTGCCCTTACAAAATTAAAGACGGAAACTTATGGTGGGAAGGGAACTTGTATATACCAATTCCTTGAGGCCATATCCAACTGGGAACCCTTTAGCTCATCAGTAATCATGAACTGATTAACACCAATCTAACTACTATGTATTACATAAAAATAAAACACATATATACAAGTAGTTGATGCATACCTTTTTTTTAGATTAATCTGGCATTATTAATATGCATAAAATGAAGGATCATACACAGCCTTGTTTAAAAATCGCCAATATTACACTAACGAGTGCACCATAGAGAGAATTAGATAATAATGCATTTCTTTGGCAGCTGCGAGTTTTGTGCTTCAATGGCGGAGTAAGAGCATACAGATATGATGTCTTATAAAACATGTCTCCAATTAAAAAAAAGTAGTTGATGAATACATACTCACAGCTACAAACCACGTTTGCCTTGAGATGAAACAAGTTGTAAATAAATATAAACAACTCATATACATACGAAATTACGATAGTTGAATGCTACTTAAAGACAAACTGAATAGGAATGACCAAAGCATAGATTTACTATGCTGCATATTACAGTGAAGAACAAAAAACACCACAATGCCAAAGAAGAAACAAGCAAAAGCTGAGCTGCTGAGGTGTAAAACAAAAGGAAGCATCCAAACAAGGACCAGATATCTGTAAACCATTTATTTAGGATAATTTCAAACTCATATCTCTAAGGCTCAACTTTGAGAAAGTAAAGAACCACAAACTTATTGGGATCTTACACCATATGACATTAATTTGGATTGAATTTCTCTGTGCTTGTCTCCCCCGATCTGCACGGCTTCTAATTTTGATTGGATGGCCAAGATTTCCACACTCTCAGACTTAAAGCCCACATTGATCCCACAATCAATTGAGGATCCTCAGAGTCTCAGATCTTAGTTAATATCTAGTTAGTATTAAAACTACTAGTAAAGGCTGGTTCTTTTTTCCAGTTTTTCGAATAAGGTTCATCTGTTCACACAGTGAAGCTAATTAAGATTTAAGCACCAATTGATACCATTACAGACTTACAGTATGATATCAGGAGCATAGGAAAGTGAATAATTTCGCACTGTGAACTAGTATAGCAAAAAAAAAGGCTTAGCAAACAGAAATAAATGAGTTCCAGGAAATTTCCAGAAAGTCACAATGAAAGGATAATATTTTCAGGTGCCTTGCAATGTTTACATATTATTCAAATTAAGAGCTAAACAATACAATTTCAAGACGACAAACCTTGCAGAGCTTCACTCCTTTAAGGAGTATCCCAAGGCTTTTGCTCAGGGACAGCGACGACCATACCCTGATGCTCCTGAGTGAGGACGACCTGGCATCCGAGTCTGGAGTGCTTGTTCAAAACCTTATTCCTAGAGTTCCTCTTGAGAACGTACCGTTCATCGTAAGTAGGCGGCGGAAGCTTCTCGAGCCACTCCTGCGCAATGTGGACCTCGCACTCAGCAGAGCAGGCATCGATATCTTCGAGACGGTGGGAAGCCGGGTCAATTAATCCATGGTTGGTCAGAGCCTTGAGAAGTGTCTGGCCGGAGAGTCCGATCACGTTGCGCTTCTGGCCATCGGGATCGATTGCAAAGAGATTCACGATCCGGTCGGAAACCTTGGCGGAAGAAGTCCGCGGTGAGGAGACGGAAAAGGAGGCGGAAGAACGGGTTACAGTGGTTGCTCCAAAAGAGTGGGTGGGGGAGGTATTCCGGGAGATATGCGAGACGAGTCTTCGTATACAGGCGGTAGCCATTTTCGGGAGCTACGACATGCGTTAATCGGAAGTTCGACGAACGTTGAATCGGTGGCGAGCACACTGTGGGCCGCTTTTTCTGTTTGTTCTCAAAGTTCTTTCTTCGTAGTTTCAAAAGGCCGTTCGGCCCAATCTAAATACTTCGTACATCAAAAGGCCCAAATATTATCGATGTTTTTACTTGGACTAAAATTTGCTGGTTTGATCTGGTCTGGTAAATATCTTGTTTTTGTGTATTTTAGAACTATGAAAACATGGTCTGATCTGATTTGTTTAAATATGCTTTGGTCAGGTCTGGGACTGAAAACAGTCCATATAAAAACATCTTGACTCTTATCATCTTCAATGTCCATTCTTTTAGGTAGGGGGACTACAGTGATTTGATTTAACTTAACTAAATCATATCAAACTGAATTAAATTGATTTGAAATTGCCATCTCCTAAATTGACCTGAATCCCTAGTATCAAACTGCCCATTCTTTTGTCATGGTATCCGAGTTTGGCTTCTTCCCTGGGTTCCCCGATCCTTCAGCCTCTTCCCTGGGCGGAATGTATGCATCATTTCGGAGTTCAGCATCTCGCCGGGTGTCCCTTCTCCAGCTGTTTGGCTTTCTAACAGGGCGCTGATTCGGGGAAGGGTTGTTCGGGTTTGTATTCACATATTTTCTCAGATAACCCTGCTGAATCAATTCCTCAATTACAATCTGCAAAGCCCGACAGTTCTCAGTAAGGTGCCTGTTCCGCTTATGATACTTGCAGAAGGCGTTCGGATCTGCCCCCATGAAAGCTTTGGTATCGGTCGGGGGGAATAGTACCCCTCTCCTTTTGGAATACGTTGGCAATTGTCATGACAAGCGGAGTAAAACGCTTGGCCTTGGGGTGGGGTGGCGCAGTTGTTGGCATGGGACCCAACCGGTCAGCCAACCTTGTAGGGGCAGGTTGCTGGGCCGTTCGGTCTCGTATCCTGATTTCTTCTTCCAGGGCAGCATGTTTCCTGGCCCGCTCTAGTACATTGGGATAGCCCGTACCAGTGATCTTGTTTAAATCCCTGTACAGTTCCCCGGTCTGGAGGGCATCAGTGAATAGGAGGATCGTTGTCTCATCCATCATGCTCGTCACCTTTAGGGTCTCGCTTCTCCACCTGGTCAGGAAGTCATTGATAGATTCCCTTGGTCCCTGCCCCACACTAGTCAGGTAACCAAAATGTAACTTGGGGGTAGTGTTGGAGGCAAATTGAGCCAAAAATAATGTGGACAGTTCAACAAAACTCCCGATCGAGCCCGGCTGCAAGGTGCCGAACCACTCCTGTCACTCTTGTGCTGGCCCCCGAAGAGTGCTGTAGAATAACCTGCAAATTGTTGCATCTATGGCTCCCAAGAGCATAAGGCCTCCTTGGTAGCTTCTTAAATGTACATGGGGATCTCCCACCCCATCGTAAGTCAGGCTGTTAGGGGGTCTACAGTCCCTTAATATTTCCGCATTCATAATTTCCCAAGTGAAGGGAGAAGTAATCCCAACCCGAGCTGGTGGGGTCTGTTGGAGGGTGTGGTTAACCTGCTCCCTGAGTTCAGCCATTTGCCTCCTCATTTCGGCCATTTCTTCCTCTTAGGCCGTTCGGGGAAGTGGAGGCGGAATCCTCAGGTCCATGAACTCCTGAGTTTGTTCTGGTGGAGGTGCAGTTGTTTCCCTTCTTCGGCGGATGAATCTTTCTCCATCCCTCTCCACATACTGGAAATGTTGTCTCACAGGGTCTATTATGGGAGTAGGCTCCCTGAAGTGAGCCCCGCCCCTAGACCTGATCGGGGTTCGGTTCCTCAGAGTGTACTGCCTGTGCCGGGAGGTGTGGGCTCTCCAATGATTTCCTCGGTACGCCTGGGAGTGGGCTGAAGCGGTAGTGGTTTGAGTATCGTCTCCCCCCTCGTCGAATGATGGCATGGAGCGGATGGGGATAGTGAGTTGGAGGTGTCATCGGTGGAGGTAGCCCCACCCCTCTCTTGTTCATCCGCCATGCGTTGCATGGCTGCTGCCATTTCCCTCATCAGTTGAGGGTTTCTTCAGACGTCATCAGGAATGACGTCCTCGAATCCTTGTGAGGCATTTCCGCTGGCGTGCCCCTGTGTGGACCAGTTCCCGGAGGATCCGTGGCCCCTCCGGCCCCTGGTAGCAGAGCTTGGTGTCGCTGAGGCGATTTTAACCATCTTGAAGAAGGTGGTGCTTAGATCGAATAGTTTTGCTTGGGATTTTTGTTCAATTTCCCACAGACGGCGCCAATGTTGAGGTTAAGTCCCGTAGATCCGAAAGCCCAACACACCATTTGGATATTTAGGATGTAGGTTTGACTCTAAAAGGTGTATAAAACATAAAACAGTGAATTAAGACTGCACTCAGAAGCTAACTTGTATTACGTAATTATGCGATTACACTGAAACTACCCGAACAGTAAGTCGGTATGAGATTAGTACAAGAACAAGAGAGATGATTCTATTGCTAAGCTCTGAGTATCAAAATGCTAACCCTTACAATGTATTCAACATAGGTATTTATACTAGAGAGGGGTAGGTGAGGTGATGACGTGGCCGGACCCCGTTGGTTGGTGCTTCTGCCACTTGCGCACCCATGCCCCCACTTGTTATTGCCATACTCCAGCATTTAATGCTTTCTGCCACTTGTTGGTACCCGTTCGAGAACCCCGTTTGGGGTGTGGGACCCCACCGTAGGACTTTAGTGTTATTACTCCGCTAATTGTCGCAAGTAGGTAAGTTACATCGAACGCCGGTCACGGCGGTCAGGTACCCCGATCGGGAGGTCCCAATGTCCTTTTGGGCTCTTTGGTTCCTCTGGGCTTCTCCATGCTTTGGGCCGGGGGTATTGGGCTTCGGCCCAATACCCCAACAGTATAATTTATATTAATACATATTTGTTCAATATAAAAAACTATGTGTATCAAACATATATACATAACATATAATATATTAACAAAATATCATTGTCATGCAACAACAAGCAAAATGTAAATTACGATTTAAAATATTAGTATTATAGCAATAGACTGAAGTGAATGTACAAGTGTTTCACTTAATTAAACCATAAATATTAAATTTCAATATCTTGCAAATCATAATAAATATAGTATCAAACATTAATTTTCTAGAATTAAGAATTAAGAACTAAACAAAATATTATACTTAATGATTAATAAATAAAATAACTAGTTTTTAAAAGTTCGGTTTATTCGGTTTGGTTCGGTTTTGAGATGTGAAAACCAAAACCGAAACCAAATGACTACGGTTTGGTTCGGTTTTTTGAGTTCGGTTTCGGTTTTCTTGCGGTTCGGTTGTTTTGGTTGCGGTTCGGGTTTTTTCGATTCGGTGTTCGGTTTTCGGTTTTCGGGTATTTTAATCTTAACACCTTTATTTAGGGGAAAATGTCTCATTTTTGCAATTA
The DNA here is from genome assembly GCA_945859915.1 of Cuscuta epithymum. Taxonomy (NCBI): domain Eukaryota; kingdom Viridiplantae; phylum Streptophyta; class Magnoliopsida; order Solanales; family Convolvulaceae; genus Cuscuta; species Cuscuta epithymum. The sequence continues at coordinate 1,719,751 of CAMAPF010000057.1, read as the reverse complement.
AGCCAGCTAAAAAATAAGTGTTAAGTAGTCTCCTTCACACACTACTAGCGTAGTTCCAAACAAATAAAACATGGATGAGAAAAGAGGAAGAATATACGGAGTATAAAATAAGGAAAAAGAAAGTTCGTGTCTTATGGGTGGAAGAACAGAAGAACAGGAAGTTGAAGTAAGGATTGGTGCTCTCTTGAATGAGTTTTTGAGTTTAGCAGTGAAGAAAAAAGGAAGAAGATTATGGTCAACACTGTGGCACTCCCAAGGAGGAGGTCACATGTTCGAATTCCATCCCAGTTCAAGGATGTTGACATTAACATTGAGCAGATACTATATAGGTTTAGAAAGAATTGTACAAAAAAAGGAAAAAGATTATGACAAAAAAATGGAAGAAGATCAAATCAAAATTAAATAAGGGAAAATGGAAACTAATAATCTAACTTTTTAGCGGTCTTCTTACAATAGTCCCACCTTTTCGTTATTCATGAATAATCCAACATTTACACCTCATCTTCATTCACTGGTCCCTAACTGGTTGATGACCTGCTATTCTAAGTTATTTTCTTATCTTTGCAAACCATTATACCATAAATCACACTTTTCACAAAGATAATATTTTGCAAAGATAAGAAAATAACTTGGAATAGCAAGTCATTAACCGGCCAGGGACCAGCGAATAAAGATGGGGTGCAAAGGTTGCATTATTCTTGAATAACGAAAAGGTGGGACTATTGTAATAAGAGTGTTAAAAGATTGGATTATTAGTTTCCATTTTCTCATTAAATAAAATGAAGCTTCCATCGATCTTGTATGACTCTCCGAGTCTTTGTGCATTGTTCTGCCGGTTGGATGAGTAAAGAGTTGTCAAACGGGCCAACCCGCCCGACCCGACCCACGGCGGGTTATGAGTTTCACAGGTCGGGGCGGGCCAACCCGTTTACTGTCGGGCCAGAGTTTTTGTGACCCTAACCCAGCCCACCTAACCCACGGGTTTTGTGGGCCAACCCACGGGCCACCAATGTCAAAACAAAAATAAACAAATAGATAAATAAATATCTAAATTAAAAATCCAAACACAACTAAAGTAATGCTCTCTCCGTTCCAAAAAGGTTCGCCAAAATTGACTTTTCTTGGTAAATGACAATCAACTTTGATCACTGATATTTTTTATATGAAATTATTTTGAATATGAAAAATATACGGAAATGTTCCGTATTTAAAATATTTTCATAAAAGTATAAAATTTATAAATTATAAACAAATATAATAACCAAAATCATTGTCCAAAGTTGTCATCTTTGACCAAGAAAAATCGATATGGTGAACCTTTACGAGGCGGAGGCAGTAAGATATATGACTGTCATTGACTTCATCACTCTGTAAGTCCAAAAAGCTGTCCAGAAGTTAAAAAGGCAAACATCATTACAAATGTTTTTAAAATGGAAGATTGTGGAAGAGAACTAATATAATTGGGCCTACCAATTGTTTCTTCGGCTCTATACAACTTCTCCCATACTCCCAAAGAGACTCTGAATTATTTGATGTCTCTTCATCTCCTTGGTGACCTTTCATTTGTTGGGCACTTTGACGGCGGTCTGTCTCGATTTTACTCCCAAAGAGACTATTCGTGATATATAGTCTATATAGATACATAGATATCTAGTCTGTCTGGAGTATTTGTATTCAGACTGCGGGTTGGCCCGCTAAACCTGCAACCCGTTAGGGTTGACCCACCAAGCTAGCCCGTGAAATAATCGGGCCTAAAAAATGATAACCATAACCACTTATAAGTGGGTTGAAACGGGCCAACCCGCGGGTTTCAGCCCATTTTGACGGCTTTAGATGAGTTGGCTCAAGTAGAATAGGAAACCCGTTTCCAAAAAAAATAAAAATATAAAGCCATGCGTGTAGCTGTTTCATCAATAATTACCAACTAACCGGTTACTGACCCGCTAAAATGCCATATTGGCTGATTTTTGAACGTTTAAGAATATTTTTACTTAGATCATTTTCAGTATCAGACCAGATCAAACTAGACTTAAATAGAACAGACCAGATCAAATTAGACCAGGATTTCATAATTCTAAAATACACGGAGATTAGACATTACCAGACCAGATCAGACTATAATAAACCAGAACAGACTAGCATATTTCAGTGCAAGTAAAAACATACCAAGGGCTTGAGTGGATGTTTATATAGTAAAAGGCTTAATTAATGTTTTTACTATACTGTGAGGATATTATTTGCTAATTTTCCCTTTTTTTGAATTTGGTAGTATTTTTTTGTTGATCATCAAAACGGCTTTCCATTAAAATAAAGCAAACACGCAAGATCAAATTCAGACAGATATTACAGATCCGATTGAAAGCCCTAGGAATAATCTTAGAGTCAGCCACCCATACAAAGCAACATGACTCGCTAGACACAAAACAGGCAAGAGGAAGCCTAAAACGACCGAAAATGTAGCATTGCCTATCAAGAGTTCATCAAAAGTCAAAATAATCCGACCATACTTGCTCGAATTGAAATAAAAATAAGTACTGCGAAAGGAACTCAGTACGTTTGATAACAATTTTTCCAGTTCGTTTCAAACCGATCCAAAACCAATAAAAAATGAACTGAAAACCGATATGCTCACCCAGACTTCACAGAAAACTAATATTGGGTTTAAGTTGTTAGTGTACACAAAAAATGTCACACCCACAGAAACAAAAGATGTATGGGTACACACCTTTTTTGACTGCTTACAGACGACTATTGTCTGTATGCAGACATTAGTTTGCATGTATATCACATTGATTGGCGTATATCTTTTGCAGAAATGTTAGGGTGTTTGCACGGAAACCAATGTCTTTGTGCTTACACATTATTTGTCTGTGTACACAGACATTCATTTTGGTGCAATCTAACTCTGACTGTTTACAACATTTGTTGTCAGTGTACAACGACACTGAAAGAAATAACAGTCTGTATATGTACTTTTTTTGTTTATGGGGAACTTTAACAAAATCTTACAAGTTTTCAGTTTTATTTTCCCTTCAGACAAGTTATATCATTTTTTAACGTTACACAGACAATATTTTATATATCACACAGGTAAAAAAATCTGGCAGCCGTTCAACTCTCCAGTAACTTTCCGATAACTCTCATCATTATTATTTCCCCTTGCAAAGACAAATTAAAGGTGGAGAGGATGATGAAGATAGAATATGAAAATGAGAGAAGGAAAGAGGAAAGAAGAAAAAGAAGAAGAAAGAAGGCAGAAGAAAAGAAGAAGAATGGTTCACATGTTTAAGAAAGTGAGGAAGGGTAAAAATTTGAATGCTTATATTGAGTGTACCTAGGGATGACAATTGACAATTGTGATCGATCAGATGGATACCCGCACCAAACCGGCCCGGTCAAAACGGGGAAAACCGCATTGACCGGGTAACGGATACGGGTGGGGAATACCCGTTTTGTTTTTACGAGTAACGGGCCGGTTACGGTTTTATACATGCCCGCCCCATTACCCGCCCCATTTGTTTTTAGTTATATTTGTATTACATTAGTATCTACTCCAATCGCTTTATCTACATTAGTTTGTTCCACAACTATTACACGATGAGATTTTTCTATTTTAATTGTGTATATATGGATAATAGATGTACTACCTCCGTCCCATTTTATATATCTCCTTTGGTTTTGGCACAATCTTTAATAAAATGGTTGAAAAGGTAAAAATTGTGATTGAGATTGACATGTGATTTGTGAACCACATATTTATTTCCAAAAGAGAAAGATGACACTTATTTTGGGACAACCAAAAAAGAAAAGTAAGACAGATAAAATGGGACGGAGGGAGACAGGGAGTACTAACTATAGTGTATGAATGAAATGTTATAATAGATCTTAATAGTCTTGTTTGATTATTATCAAATCTTTTTCGTGATTAATTATTTTTCAAATCAAGTATTTTTAGGTTCACATTAATTTAGATTGTCTTCTTTTTTCGTCTTGTAGATATACGAAGTTTTATAGTGGCGTTTGAGTCCATAGTCGTCTAGGTGATGCCATTTTTTGCCTTTTAAAATTTTATTTTATATTAAAATATCAATGATTCATTTAATAAAGAGATTACTCACGCTTACCCATGGTTATACCCGTTACCCGTTGGGGGCGGTTATGATTTGAATAAAAATTACTCATTGGGTAATGGAACGGTTACGGGGCGGGAGAATTACCCAATGTTGCGTGTACATCAAACAATTTTGTACTATAATATGCGAGAAAGCACATCCCGAAAAAGTAATAATGAGAAAGTATGCAACAACGTTTTGATAATGGAAAGTACGCAAGTACGCAACTACGTATTGATCAGTATTTATCATCAATTGCATGCATCGCAACAAAGTGTTTAAATGTTTATCAAACCTCGCATGGTTTGTTTAATTTACACATGTTTAAATTTTCTAAATAATATTGGAATCCAATCAGAAAACTTTTTTCAATTCAAATAATTAAGTACGTATGATAAATCGTATTTTGGTGAACACCAGTTAACATTTTTTGATCGTCAACTAGTCTTCTTTCATAGCATAAGTTTCAGGATTATTACATCAATCAAAGGAAAAACAAAACAGACACCAACTAAAATCCAACACCTACGACTGTAAACTCTATGATCAGACTTAGAGACGGTCATCCTTGAAAGAGCAACACGAATTGCTAACCACGTATCGGGCATTGACACAGCCGTCCCTGCTCCCATAGATCCAAGCATACTCAATGACATAAAAAAGGCTGAATTCTCAAACAAACTGATAAACCTAACAACATAGACGATAACAAGAAGCCAAATGACAGAATAACAATAACTAATATGAAAACTTTCACGGACTCTAGCACCTCGTACAACCCATGGCGGTGGTTCAGGAGGAGGCCGTATCCTTGGTACCACTCTGATTGATCCTCTAATGTCAATGGTCATCTGGCCCGCTCGAAATCCGTGCACCTCTCCCTCGTCATAGTTTCTTCCGATCGAGATTGAGGGATCGCCGCTTCTCCCCTGTTCTTTCCTCTGCGTCATCAGCCCAGCGAAGCCGTTCGCAGAGCCTGCTCTCTGCCTCCGTTCCTAAGTCCTTCGTTCTCCATCTTCCGAGCCGCACGAAAAATGGCGGAGTTCTCAAACCCTACTAGAGGGAAAGCCGCGATGTACTCCACATTAAATACTAAAATTTAAGATTAATGGAGTATGATATGTATAAAATATTAAATCGTGGCTAAAACAATTTATAAGATTTTTAAATATTTTGATGCTTATTGAGGTGAGTGAGTTTTACATGTAGGTTAAACTTTAGATTAGTTTATGAGATTTAGAACATATCAGTTTAAAAAAAATTATTAACTTAATATTTACTTTCCAACTTAAAGATATTAAAAGCCCGTTTGATAACTAATATTTTAGTTTATCAATAATTCTGTTTACCAAACATATACCTCTTTTCCACAAACATTGAGACATAAGTAGGCTACACATTATTAAGAATGATCTAGGACCACATAAATTTACCATTGTGAGAAATCTTATTGAGACGGACCGAGAAGGAAAGATGAGACAATAATAGTGGAACAGGGGGGGGGGTAATAATAAACATGAGTGAGTTTTAAGTTACTTTTTGTGAACAATTGAATGAATTTATGGTAAAAGGTCATCTTAACTATTTTTCATATATTCTTCTTTATTTATCATTAACAAATATTTTAAGTATAATATTGAGTATTTTTGCAAAACAGAATTTCATCGGTTTCAATTGATTCAACCCATTTAATCGATTTCAATGTTGTTACTACCTTCGTCACATTAACATTGAGATATGAGGGAGTGACACAATTATTAAGAAAAATAGGTTTATTTGATTAATATGAACTTGTTAAAATAAAAATAAAGTAAAAATTTACAGCAAAACAATAATTTATTAAATTTGATATAAAATAATCTTAGTGCCGTGTGCCAAAATACGGAGCACAAAATAAGACAATTTTAGTACTCCCTCCGTTCTTTAATATTAGTCCTCCTAGGTTTTGGCACGGGTTTTAAGAGGAAAGTAATAGGAGTAGTGTAAAAGGTGTAATGACTAGTGAGTAAATGAAAAAGTAGGAAAGAGAAAGAGGTAATGGTAATAAAAGTGGGGGTATAAAGGTATATTGATTGTAAAAACTTTCCTTAAATGGAAAGAAGGACAAATAATAAAAAACAACCCAAAATGGAATGGAGGACTAATAATAAAGAACGGAGGAAGTAGGATGGACGATGTAAATGGATACTACAAAAACAAGGAGTATAACTCAAAATCTGCCAAATTAAACAATTTAAAAGTTATTGGGCGAAAGTGAAAACTGAATTTAGTGGAAGGATTCTCGTTTCTCTTCGGTGTACCAATTCATCCGATCTACCATCTCTCTCTACCGCTCATTTCTCAGCCAGACGGTCGTATACTATATTGCTCTCAGCCAGACGCTGATCTCTCTCTACCGGCGTGGTCGGACGCAGTCTACACCACGCCGTTCATCTAATATGCTGCGGTTAGTCGATTATCACTAACTGTCCTCTCATTTTATCGCATCTTGTTTTGCTTGTTCTTACATATCTTTTCATATCTTATGAGCAGTGAATAGATCCAGCTTAGAGGGTGTTCAGGTTCGTTCTTTATCTGTTCTTTCATTTAAATTTTCTAAATTAAGGAGTTGTAGTAAGCTGTAATTTAGTGACCAACCAATAAATTCAAGAGCTTGGTTCAGCGAAAACCTTAAAGATCTGATTTATGTTAGTTCTAGTTGAAATAGAGAAGAAAGATTGAAACTTCACCATCAAATATTCAGATCTACCAGTCCAACGCCCTATAGGATGAGGTTCACTGGTTAAAATATACGTAAAGTGTAAGGTTTTCACTTTTTTGAGAAATAAAGAAAGCTTCCCAGTTTCCATTTCTGATTGGTTTTCATTCTCTGCCAAAATGGTTCAAGGAAAGTACTTTTTTATGAGATACCATGTCGTTCAAGAGCATTGTACGCGAATTGAAGGAGATGAAAGACTCGATAGGGAACAGATCGAGGAGAAGTTTGGAAGGGAGGCATTGGCTAAGCAGGACACGAGCACATATAGCGCCGGATGTGGCACCACCTTCCGATGATCCGATTGAGCAAGGAAATTGGGCAAACTTACCACCTGAATTGCTTTTGGATATAATTCGGAGAGTTGAAGAAAGTGAGAGTTCTTGGCCTGCCCGGACTGTGCTTGTCTCATGTGCCTCGGTTTGCAAGTCTTGGAGAGGAATCACTAAGGATATTGTAAAGACCCCAGAGGAATGTGGAAAGCTTACCTTTCCCACTTCTCTTAAACAGGTACCTTTGATACTAAGGATCCATTCGGTAGCCATAGTCTTCTTATATTGCTCATTCTACTTATCAACAGAGTATACTCGTTTGATGATGTTACTTTAAATCTAGCCAATTCAGTCATTTCAGCTAAATACGGAGTAACAATTACCAAAATGAAACTAACTTTTTTTTCATTTTTGCTTCGTGAAACAGCCTGGCCCACGCGAATCCCCTATCCAGTGTTTTATCAAAAGAGACAGAGCTTCTTCAGTTTATCGCTTGTACTTTGGTTTGGCTCCATGTAAGCTGTGCTGTAGGTTAAAATGTTCTGCTATTTCTTGATAAGTAATTCATGATTTTGGTATTATGGAGATCTACCCGAGGAATACTAGGCTAATAAAAGTTATTGAAATAGGTAAATTTATGTGAGGTATAGTGTAGTCTTAACCATATCTTATATCTATTCACAGCTGAGGATGCAAGTGATAAGTTATTGTTGGCAGCCAAAAAGATCAGAAGGGCAACCAGCACAGACTTTGTCATATCTTTGGTTGCAGATGAATTTTCACGAGCTAGCAATACATATGTTGGAAAACTGAGGCAAGTTTTTATGTTATATTCTGTGTACCTGTCAAACACTCCCCACCTCCCCTAAACAACTGGAACAATAAAAACAGAAAATTGAATGAAAAACTTACAAACCTTCCAGAGTTCTTCAACTGGTCAGAAATGAGGAATAAAAATTTCTCTGAGCTAGTTTGAATCTCGTGGAAGGCCACTAAGAGAGGCTTCCCTGTCGCTAACTTCAGGGTCTGCGTGATTATTCAGGTCATAGATTATTCACATAAAAAAGTTTTGCATGATAAAAAGAAAAAAAGCTTTTGCCATTATTTGGTTTGGGAAAGAAATAGAGAAATGGGCTAGAGTTTTATGTTGTTCACTTGTTCGGTAGAAGAAAAATGGAGAAGAAATTGGGAGAAGGCCATTGCTCTTCCAATAAAACAATAGTTCTCAATGTCTCTCCTATTTCATCTTTTACCAAACAGTGGCAAGTTTTTGTTATGTTTGTGCCCTAACTGATAATAGGGGAACCAACCTGAGCAGGTCCAACTTTCTTGGTACCAAGTTTACGGTATATGACACCCAACCCACAAGCGGTTCTGCCATACCACTGAATCAGCTCAGCAGAAGATTTAATGCCAAACAAGTATCTCCCAGAATACCTGCCTGTAATTACTGCATTGCCACTGTTTCCTATGAGCTGAATGTCCTACGCACCAGAGGCCCAAGGAGAATGCATTGCGCTATGCACACTATTCCCGCCACTTATATCCAGGAGGGGGGGAGTGCTCTTACAACAGAAACATCATCGGATTCTAAAATCAAGGATCAGCAGATAGACGATGAGCCTATCCCCATCGAGTATTCACGGGACCCGCTTGTGCTCAAGAACAAGTCACCCAGGTGGCATGAACAGCTACAATGCTGGTGCTTGAATTTTAAAGGGCGTGTTACTGTGGCGTCTGTCAAGAATTTCCAGCTTGTGGCAGCTTTTGATCCTTCTCACAATGTGCCGGCTGCAGAACAGGAGAAGGTGATCCTGCAGTTTGGGAAGATTGGGAAAGATATATTCACCATGGATTACCGCTACCCACTGTCTGCTTTCCAAGCTTTTGCAATATGCTTGAGCAGCTTTGACACAAAACCGGCCTGTGAATGATTTGTTCAGGTGAACTTGTAAATGATGAAATGAATGTCATCTCAGTTCTTTTTTCGTTGTTGTTTCACAACGTCGTTGACTCATGCCTACCATATTATGGAATATATATCCTTTTGACATAATTTGTTGTACTTTTCATTGAAGCGTCCAGGTTTGTTTGGCACGTCCAGTTGAAAAACTAACTGAAATTTGAAATTCTTGTGGCCAGAATCTTAAATGTGTTTGGGTAAATTAGTTGGTTAGCTTAAACTATTTAGTTTAAATGTATAAAAGGAAGCAAAATGATAATAGTACTTTTTACATTAAAATAAGACGGAGAAAAAAGGTGTTTTTGAAAAAAGAATAAGATTAAGGATACAGTTATTACCTCTAGGCTCTAGCTTTCAGAAATGAATAGTTTTCCGGCTTTTCCCTTTTTACAAAAATATTGTTAAACTTTTGTTTAATTAGTGCAATTATTTTCTTATTTTAATTTGTGTACAATCTCTGCCCTAGCACACTGCACACAGTTGCCCATCTGTTGCCAGACGCTGCTGGGAACCACTGTCTTGTTGGAAAATTATGTTTGTTTTCATGTTTGCAGATTATTTTTGCACGGCGACAATGAGACTTATAATAACAGTGATATGTGAATGTGATATAAAAATATGAGTGACAATGATATCACGCTTTTCAAATAGTTGCAGAGCCGCCACTAGGCAATTTCCGATTTCGATCTTTCTTGATCGTAGTTCGGTCAGTTTCGAATAAATAAAAATTATTTTGTGATCAACTAGATTGATGATTACGTCTTTCAGATTTCAGCCAAAAGAGTATGCACAACTAAACTGCCCCCTTATTCAAGTTTTACAACTAAAAAATTACTTCAAAACAGAAAGCTCAATACTTCTAATTTACCATGATTGCTTATCTCTTGTTCGTAAGTGCAAATTATCAGTTTCTTGCTTAACTTTAACCTCATAGCCTAGCCAATTGAAGAGATTTTGGAAGTTCTCATTCATGAGAAAATGCTTATAAAAAGAGAGGTTCTTATTTGATCCATTTATTTCACTCACCTTATACAAAACATTTCATGATAAATGCAGTGATTATCATTGTAGGTAATAGGTTAAATCGAAGTCTCAGTCAATTGGTACTCTTTACATTACAGATAAAAGTGATGATGCATATATAAAATGATTGTTTATTATACATTTTTACTAACTTTTAATGCATCAACTTTTAGGACGTCTACAAGGAAAGTTTTTAACCTAAAAGTTAGTTAAGGGTTCGTGCATCTGTTTTGTTATGAATCAACATGAAAGCCTGTCACGCATTGAAAGCATTTCATTTCACCCCACCCCCTTCCAAGATGAATAACAAGTTTTGAGATATTGATTTATATGAGATTCATGTATGAATTGCTTCATATTTTTAAAACTCATTCCAACTTAACATTTGATTTCAATTGAATTTTGAAGTTTGAAAATATTAGCATGCTATTTGAGCATGGTAGCTGGATTTAATAATTTATTTAAATACCCGATCGGGTTAAAGACACAGACTTTGACCTTGCCAACAAGTATAAGGATCTCCCGAATGGCAGAATCATTGGCATGTACCATACAACTAGATTAGTTTAGAGCTATATAATTCTAAACATATTTGGAACATTTCATCCTATTGAAATTAGAACGGGTGTTTATGCATATGTTTTCCTTACTTCAGCTTCCCTTGCAGGGATTAAACGCGCTATAAAAAAGAAGTATGCTAATATTTGTGAAAAAATATGTTTCCACGCGTGTAGAGGTAAAAGCTTTCCCAATACTAAATCAATTCACTCCATTGAACTATTCATTATTTCGATATTTGACTCCACCTTGTTTCAACTCATAATTGTCTTTTATGATGGTTTAAGGTGCTCGATCTCAAGTTGCTAAGGTTTTAGTGCAAGTCTTCTGTTCTACTGGTGCAACGAAAAATTAAAGATATTGGTTCATGGTTCAAGTTTACGTTTGTGGCCTTAAATGTGTAGTGGCAGTTTTTGTTGGCAAAGGTGTCAATGTATTTTGTAGATAGTTTTTTACTTGATTGTCATGGTGGACATGCATAGAGGTGACAGTTATTATTTTTTGTGTATATTGAAAAGTAAATTTGGAAATTGGTTTAGTGCATTGTTTCTCAGAATATTGATAATTTATATTAATGCAGTAATTTTCCTATGGAAAAATTTATATATTAATCTTTTTTATTTTTTTATTTTAATCGGATTGAACTTTTTCTATGCTGTTTTTTTTTTTGAAATTTTACTGACTTGTTATATCGGTAGTAGGCTTTCTATAATGGTTCTATTATATTTCCAACCAATATAAAACTTTCCGTGTGGGTTCAGTCCGCCCATTATGAAAATGCCCTGACTTTCTATATCCCTTGATACTATGTCGGTTCCCTAACCGTTATAGAAAGTACATTTTAACCGACATAGAATGTGTTTTTTCCACTAGTGTCAGCTGGGTTGGACCGCTTCCTCTACTAGATCACTTTCCTTTATGAGCATATTCAAAGCGATATATGTTTCTTTCACCATGTAGGCCATTTTGATATTTCACAGTTTTAATTGATGCATCAACTAAATGTCACATGTGTCTTTATTATCGACTAGCAACCTGAATTTTGAGAGATTGCTTGCTATCAATTGATATTATAATCTAATATCGATTTGACGAGGGCACAATTTCCTTACCATTCAATTATAATAATCTCTTTGACAACGTTGTTGAGCTCACCTCCCAAACTTTTAATGATTATTGTATATTTGTAAGTCCTCAGGATAGAAGTAGGATATCTATTATTCTATTGCATGTTCATAATCAAAATGGTCTCACAAAATCATTAATTAAGCCGCTTCAACTTATTACAAATTCATTATGTAATGAAGAGTCCCTATTTTAGCTCATCTCGGGACATGCAATCTTGCATGCAGATTGCAGAAGTCCACTGATTCACATTCAGACAAGAAGTTATTTTGAATGATCTCCCCTGCAAATGATTTCCAGTGATGAACCTAACCAGAAAATATATTTCCTATCCAAGAACAATTTTGATGTGCCGTATATGTCTCAACTCCCAATTACTCTTCCACGACGTGCAAAGATGAGACCCCAAATTGAATAAAGTTGAGAATATATATGTTGGCAGCTATGAATCTCCTGCTATAATAAGATATTTAGAGTGACAAGTGTAGAAATATTTAGCCATTTCCATTAATCAAATTTTCCAAAATGGGGGGGGGGGGGGGGGGGGGGGGGATGAAGCTGTTGTACAAAGAATATGAATTAGAAGTTCAAAAGATAATACATTTACAAGATTGGGCGAGTCAATTTTTTTTAGAAAGCTCTTTTAAAAATTACGGAGTATATAATTACTCCATTTGTTCAAACTCAAGTTTTTGACTTGCACTTTTTGAACTTCTCAGTAAAGCTTTCTACTTTTATTTTAGAAAATAATTAGGGGTTTTCCCTTAAATATTAATAATAAAAATGTCATGGATTAAAATTTGACTTAGTAACTACTAGTGACTATAATGGTGTTCAAAGTTTACATTACAGGTACTTACATTTAGTTACTATGATCTAAATTTTGAACACAATTGTAGTCACTAATCTTAAAAGCTTATAATCCTCAATGAGGGTTAGGGCATTTTAGGGCTAAAATTTGTGTTGGTGTAATCATTTGCTTTATGAGTTGGTACATTGTGTTTTGAGTTGTGTACTCTTTTATACGAATTTACCTTTCCGTTTAATTTTCCGTTAATAACGTCGGTCTGTTGCCACTTCTCTTATCTTACTTTTCTTCTATGACCTCCGCTTCTTTTCTGCTCTGAGAGTCTCAGCGGCTTCCAAGTTCTATCCAAACCCTGGTATCCTGCAGCAGGTCTCCCGTCTCATCCGCGCCTTAACCACACCGCGCGCTATCTCCCATCCATTCCGTCTTGCCGCTGAGACCATCCAGGTATCTTTCCATTCCTTTTTTTGTTTGCTCAGCTCTACTCATCTCCTTCAGTCTTACCACTTTTCTTCCCCTGTTTATCCTGCTCTTGAATTCCTTTTTATTTACTCACACTCTGATTCATATGCTTACGAGATGTAGTTTCAAAGGTTATTCTTTTTCAGTGTGAATTTTCTTTTTATGTGTTTAATTACATAAAGGGACCCAACTTCCTTGCCTCTATATTTCTTTGAGTTTAAAGTGTGAAGCCTGCATTTGTAGCCATTTCGGTTGATATCTTTTTATGTTCTATTGCTTCATTTTTTGTCTTTTGACAAACATATGTTCTTAAACAGTGTCTTAACAAATGAAAATTAGTTTAGTTACGTTCTTGAATATAGATGTTGAAATGGCTGTAAAATTATGAGTCACACAAAGTGTTTGTGAATTTGTCTGAGTGAGAGTCTGTGTTTTCTCATTATCCATAACATGCTTATTGATTATATGAAGTATATTTTTTGACATTTCGAATAATGCACTTGAAAAGTTAAAATTTAATCAAGAATCGGTAGACTAGAGAGTACACTAAACAAAATTAAAAGATACTTTTGTATCTTTCGATCAGTAGTAGGGCGAGTTTAGCAATACGATCTGAAAACATAGTGTTTTATCTTTAAGATTTCCACCCCAGCTCCTGCTTTCTATCATAAGATTGTGCTTTTGATTTATGTTAGGAGATCTCTAAGATGGTGGAAAAAGAAAATCATAACTGACAGAGACTTTATAGTTCTATTTAGGTAGAAGCTTTTGATTTTTGAATGCCTTGCTAAATTCTGGGGATAGATTTGTCATTGCTGACTTCTATACTATATTGTGTGTCCTGGAAGGTATTATTCCTCATTTAAACATGGAATAATTTATATGAGTATATAAATATCTTAGCAGATCATTGATTTGGTTGGGTGGGAGTGTTAAAGGGTGTGCGGTGGGTTCTGGTAGAAATTATTGGACTTGAGACAGGCTCATATATTATCACAGCTATCGAATTTACCTACTCCAGGTCTCGAGCCAAATAGCCCTACTTCATTCTCTATCTTGCACAATTCCATTTCACACTTGAGAGGCTTTCGACACACTGCCAAGGAGTTGGTTGACAGTTTGAACTATGTTGACAATATTGGTACCACTACAAACTTTTTTCTGATATATGAATAAATTTTCCATGTGCTGTATTGCATTTATTTTATGTTTTATAACTTCTATTTAACGCACATGCTAAACTTGAAATTAGATGTAGTATCCGACGACAAATTTCATATTAGTGATACATTGTTGTTACATATACTTTTTATTCATCAACTCATATGATAACAAATTCTCTTGTTAATGGCATTGAGTTTGATTGACACCTCAGCGTTCTGAATAAAGTTAGATGAATTTTGTATTTGTGAGATAAATTTTACTTTGTTGCCCTTAACACACAGTATGTCATCTATGGGAGAAACTCCAACTTTTATAAGAAATGTAAGTTGGTGATCAATGCAAAAATATTGTCATTGAGATTGGGGGGATATATCCTCAAGTTTTACCACTGCCATAAAAGCCCATAGATATCTGATTGGCATAAATGAAAAATAAATACATTTTCATATGAGATTTGGCAGAACAGATGCATATATTTATGCCAATGAGATCTCATAAAATTGTTTTCATATTTTAGTGCAACTTCAAGTTATCTACCAGAAAGAATTTATGCCATGTTCTCCGAATTAGCTTTCCCCTCTCATTTTCAGGTCTCAAATTGTCTACTCATTTCCTATTCTTTCCCTTTCTGAATAATCTGATCACATTTCCACTTCTTTGATAAGACCGATTAAAGTAAGACCAAATATTTGAAATGTATGAACCTGTTTGACGTCTTTAACACTACAAAAAAACAGCGCTATAGTCACGGATTTTAGTCACGGATTTCGTCCGTGACTAGTTTAGTCACGGTCTAGTCACGGATTTGTCACGGAATTTTTAAAAAAAAAATAGTCACGGTCAGGGCCGTGACTATGACCGTGACTAACATTAGTCACGGTCCATGACCGTGACTTAATTTCTCCGATAGGCCAATTCCCGTTTCCGGCGCAGTTTTTTTGATTCCGATGATTTAGTCACGGCCAAATCCGTGACTATGCCCGTGACTATAATTAAAATTTAATTTTTTTCAACTCCCTTGGTTAATTCGCAACGGCATTATGTACGGATAATTGTAGTCACGGCCATATCCGTGACTAGTTCCGTGACTATGTTGATTAACACGTCATTTACACGTAATTAACACGTGTTGGACGCGTGTTGGACACGGTTTTGCTTAGTGACGGACAAATCCGTGACTAAGTCCGTGACTAAATTTTTTATATATGCAGGAGCAGCTCATTCATTCAACAGAACCACACCAATTCATTCCCAGTATATACAGTATCCGTAGATCGAAGGATGTAGTCTATCTTCTATCATTTTCCCTGTTTATGCAGATAAGGTATGTTATTTGAATTATAATTTTTATTTAGAATTAGTTGGTTCAATTTAAATTATTAAAACTATTAAATTAGTGAGGTTGTTAATTAATTAACAACATGTTTTAACTATAAGCGTAGTAATGTCATAAATTAGAATTAGTTAAACTTTAGTGAATTGTTATATTATTGGGTTGAATTTGGTCATATTATTTAATTTAGTGAATTGTTAATTGTGTATTACTAATAAGATTAAATGTCATTAACGTAATAATTTAGTGTAGGTTTAAACGTAGGTTTACAAAAATAATTTAATTAAAATTCGTTTGCTAAACGTAGGTTTGAACGTAGCTATTGATGTGTTAATTAAGTTAAATTAGGTAGCTAAACGTAAGTTTAAACGTAGTGATGCATTAAAAGGGGACGGAATGAACTAGTTAAATTTAGTTAAATTTAACTAAATGAATTAGTTAGATTTAATTAAACGTATGTTTAATATAGTGAAATTATCTGCATTATTGTGCATTAGGGGACATATATATTGTGCATAACTAAGATGTGAATTCTGTGCATTTCATTTAAAAAAAGTGAAAATTAGTTGATTATATTTAGTGAAATAAATTACTTAAAATTGTGTGCATTGCATTTCATCTAATTTTTTATTATAATATTCAGGCATAATGTATAAAAAAAATAGAAGTTGGATGTATGATAAAGATGCGGTATTGTACGGAATGCAATCAAATTTTCTCGAGGGAGTCGGAGAATTTATTGAATTTGCACTTGAACATCCGGCTTATATGAGTGGTGATAAAATAAGATGTCCATGTTCAAAGTGTAAAAATCTCAAATTTAAAGACCCACACGAAGTTGGGTATGATTTGTACGCGGTCGGTTTTGTTCCCAATTATTATAATTGGACTTCTCACGGTGAACCTTTGGATCCATCTGTTATACCACAAACGGTAGGTTCGTCTCGTTACGTCCCTCCAGAGATGAGTGCGTGGGGAGACCGTGCTGAAATGAGGTGGGACCAACAAATGGTATATGACGCATACGGTGTACCGTCTCAATTCAACCCCCCACAACCACCTAACGACCCCCCTGAAGCCTCAACCTCGTATCAACCAGATGCGGATGAAAATCCGACATTTTATCAACCTTATGTGGATGAAGGTTTGGCTGAGAGATTTCAGGATGTTCTAAAAGCTGTCGACCAACCTCTGTATGCTGATTGTGAGGGATACTCTCAGCTATCCGCTGTTACTGAGTTCATGAACATAAAAGCCGAATACAGTCTCCCTGAAACTTGCATGAATAGAGTCTTGCAGTCAGTAGGAGGGATGCTACCGCGAGATCATACCCTTCCCGATTCATATTACCACATGAAGCAGTTAATGTCTAAGTTGGGGCTACCTTGTGTTGAAATTGATGCGTGCCCGGAAGGATGTATGTTGTTCTGGAAGGAGGATGAGGCACTTGAGTTCTGCAAGTTCTGTGGTGGAGACAGATACAAACCTGTTCGTCAAAATAAAAAGAAACCACGACATAGGTCTGCACTGTCTAAACTGTATTACCTCCCAATAGCTCCTCGACTGCAAAGGATGTACGCTTCGACTGCTACTGCGAAACACATGACATGGCATGTTGAGCACGAAACCAACGAGGGTATGATGGCTCACCCTTCGGACTGTGAAGCCTGGAGACACTTTGACCGCTGTCATCCTCAGTTTGCTATGGAGCCACGAAATGTGCGGCTGGGATTGTGCTCAGATGGATTTGCTCCTTTTGGCAGGTTTGGCAAGAACTATTCATGTTGGCCTGTCATGTTAACACCTTACAATCTCCCTCCCGACATGTGCATGAAAAGTCATTTCATCTTTTTGTCTTTAATTTGTCCGGGTTCCAAGGATCCTGGGCGAAAGATAGACATTTATCTCCAACCCCTTATCGAGGAGATGAAAGAACTGTGGGCCGTTGGGACACCAACTTATGATGTTTCATCAGATAAAATGTTTATCATGAAAGCTGCCATCATTTGGACCATTAGCGACTTCCCTGCCTATGGCATGCTTTCGGGATGGAGCACACACGGTCTGATGGGATGTCCGATATGCATGGAGAAATCAGGTGCCAACTGGCTCAGTTACAGCAAAAAAGGAAGTTACTTTGATTGTCACCGCAAGTTTCTCCCGGAAAGGCACCGATATCGAAAGGACAAGAAGTCTTTCATTAGAGGCAGAGCGGTTCGAGAGAGCCCACCCCCGAGATTGACCGGTGAAGAAATTTATAACCGGGTTCGACGTTTCCCTACGGCTATGGAAGAGCCAAACCAAGAGCCATATGGGTATTGTGATACCCATAAGTGGACAAAGAGGAGCATATTCTGGGAGTTGCCTTATTGGAAAAACCTTCTCATCCGTCACAATTTAGATGTCATGCACACCGAGAAGAACGTCTTTGACAATATATTTAACACGGTGATGGATTTGAAAGGCAAAACTAAAGACGGTCTTGCAGCTAGGAAAGATATGACTATTTGGTGTGATAGACCCGAACTTTCTGTTGATCTAGAATATCAGGGCAAGGAAGTTCCAAAAGCAGTCTACCAGGTCACAGAACCACAAAAGGCAGCAATATTAAAATGGCTTGCGTCTCAGAAGTTTCCAGATGGCTACTGCTCCAACTTGTCTAGATGCGTAGACATGAACAAACTTACCACGACGACGAGCATGAAAACTCACGATGCTCATGTAATAATGCAAAGACTTCTACCAATTGCACTAAAAGAGATGCTCCCTGAACACGTATGGTCCTGCATTACTGAAATCAGTTTGTTGTTTCAATCGATATGTTCCAGCGTTTTGGATGCGGCATCCCTCCGGAGACTACAAGAGTCTGTTCCCATTCTGATGTGTAATCTGGAAAAAATAATGCCACCATCGTTTTTCGATACAATGGAACATCTCATTATACATCTTCCGTATGAGGCTTTGACTGCTGGGCCCGTCTTCTATCGGTGGATGTACAGATTTGAAAGGTTAGTCACAATTTCATTTAAAAAAAGATTATTTATTTCACAATAACTATTAATTGTGCTGTTATTGCATTATTGCAGATTTCTAGGAGAGCTGAAAAAGAAAGTGACCAACAAGGCACACGTTGAGGCTTCAATTTGTCAAGCGTATCTTCAACAAGAAATCTCAACGTTCTCGTCTTTTTACTTCGAGCGTGAAGTCATCACCAGAAGGAAGAGACCTGCCCGGAACGATGACATTGGCGAGGATTTATATGAAAATGTAGTTTCCATCTTCAATTACCCAGGCAGAGGTAAAGGTGCTGCGACACAACGATACATCCTGGGTGGGGAATTGCAAATTGCGCATACTTATATCCTCATGAATTGTCCAGAAATCTCACCGTTTTATCAGTAAGTTAAATTTGTAGTTATAATTGTAATACTTATAAATTAAATTTGTAGTTAATTTATAGTTTTTTTTTTATTTTTGACTTCACAGTGAATTCCGAGCTTCTTTATCAGCCTTTCCTGAGAATGAAATAGATGCGTTGGTGGACTCTGATTTTGTAAATTGGTACAAGTATCAGGTATATATACACACACATTAATTATATATATTACCTAATGTTTACCTAATGTTATTATTATGTTTATATTTACAGATCAATAGTCGTGGGATTGTCGACCCTTTGTTAGTATCATTAGCGTGGGGCCCAGGTGCCAGTGCCAAAGTGTGGCGGCAATATGTGATAAACGGTTACACATATCACACAGCCGATTACGGAGAGGGCCGACCAACAACGAACAGCGGGTTATGTGTCCCGACCATCGGTTATGATAACTCGGAAACCAGTTTTTTTGGTGTCCTGCAGGAGATTCTGGAACTTGAGATGCCTTCTTGTGCGAAAAAATTGACATGCGTTCTGTTCCGTTGCACATGGGTCGACCCCACACGTGGCGTGCGCAAAAATCCGAAGTATAATATGATTGACGTCAACCTCTCTCGTGTGTACCCAAAAAATGAGCCTTTCATACTCGCCCAACAAGCAGCGCAGATTTATTATGCAGAATATCCTTCAACAAGGCGGACACAGAATCCTTGGGTGTGTGCATGTCCTGTCCGTCCGAACAAAATAAAATCACAAACTCAACACAAGGACGTTGATCTAGATGCTTTTCAGCAACAATTTTTCCAACCTCCGCCTATTGTTGAGACGGTCAACTATAACCTCCAATTAAGTGATCCAAATGGCGGACGTGTTGAAGTCATGCCAGAAACGCACCTTCCGGACCCAACCATTCCATCTGAGCGCGAAATTGAGGAAATGTATGTAGCACAACAAAATGCTCAATATCAGGAAGAAGGTGAATGGATAGACGGTTCAGATACAGAAGAAGATACTGTATATGTAGAAAATGACGATTCTGATAGCGAATAATTGTGCTGTTGTAATTTCAATTTTATTGACTTCTAATATTTGTGCAGATTTCTTCATCATTATATTACTCCAACAATATTTGAATTTTTTTCTATCTTTATCATTATTATTTATGAACAAAAAATTACTCCATATTAATTCAACCACAACAAGTTTTTTATATCCATATTATAAATTCAAAATAAAATTTTTCACAATTCAAAGTTTGAAAATTAAAATTTACCCAATACAAAATATGAAATTACTCTATATTATATTCTTTTATTTTCAAATTCGAAAATTCAAATATTATTTTTGATTTTTCTAAATTCGAAAATTTATTTTAATAATTTTTAATAATTCGAAATTCGAAAATTAATTTTAATAATTCTAAGTCTATTCGAAAATTAACAAAATTCGAAAATTAAAAAAACAGTAATCTACTTTTACTAATCTGAATATTATAATAAATTTAGATATTAATAAACAACTAACAGATATTTATTTATCAAATTTCAAAGATAAATACAAAACACACAATGAAATTGTCACATATTATTTATTAAACAACTAACATAGATTTATTTATTACATTAGCCTAACTAACATTATTCATTCCTCAATCGGAAACTTTCAAGAGGCCTAGCCCACAACTCCTGAATTTTCATTCGAGCTTCTTCGTTGATCGGGTCCATATACTCTGAAACTTCTTGTGCACGTTGAAGCATCCGACACAAATTTCTTGCTTTTGACTTGCCCAACGAGTCGGATTCTTCATCTTTATAATCGCCAAAACTTTCAAGGGGTCTAGACATCAACTCCTTGATTCTCTCGTATGCTTCCACGGTTTTCGGCTCCATAAGCTCTGTAATCAGCTTAAGTCGTTTCATATCTCTACACATCGAATCCCAGTCAATTGGACCTCTATTAGCCATTTTTTTTTACAGTTCAGTCTTGGGCCGGAGAAAGATTATTTATACTAAAAAATTTCAAGTTGTCACGGTCTTAGTCACGGTCAGGACCGTGACTAAACCCTTCGTAAATGCCGAAGTCAGTCCGCCGGTCAGAGTGGCGCTGACAATAATAGTCACGGTCAGAACCGTGACTATGACCGTGACTATTTTCAAATTTTGAAAATAGTCACGGTCATAGTCACGGTTCTGACCGTGACTATTCTGATTAATGGCGACTCTGACCGTCGGCACTGACATCGTCACTTACGAAGGGTTTAGTCACGGTCCGGACCGTGACTATGACCGTGACTAAACCCTTATATAAAACGAACACTTAGCGTTTTTTTTAAAAACCTACGCACCCAACTCCCAAACCCTAACTTCCTCTTCCTTCTCTCTTCCCTCTCTTCCAGTTTAGACAGTGCCGCCGCCGCCTAGCCGTCCGCCGTCAGCCGCCTAGCTGTCCGCCGTCGCCGCCTAGCTGCCGCCGTCAACGCCTAGCCGTCCGCCGTCGTCCTCCGGCCGCCTTCGTCCACCTTCTTCCGTCGGCCCTTCTTCAGTCAAGGTTATGTGTTTGTTCATCTTATTTGATTAAAATTCCAATATTTGATTAAAATTCCAAAAATGCATGATTGTATACTCAAATGCATGATAAGATGCACGAATTTTAGTTTCATATCATTTTGTAATCTTCAAAAGTTATATGTATGATTTATTATATGCATGATTTGTAGTTTTGCATGTTAATTTCATTTTATATGTTTCGTATGCATGATTAATATATGTTAAATGTAGATTATTTATATGTTAATATATGTAGATTTTTTCGTATGCAAAAAAAACTTGGCAAAACACTGTTTTAGTTTATATGTTTCATATGCATGATATGATTTATATGTTTTGTATGCATGATAATTATGTTTAAATGATTTAAATTATTATATGTGTAGTATATGTTCTTATGCATGATTAATAATATTTAATATATATGATTAGTGTGTGATATGCATGCCTCTCAATGGTTAACCCGAAATATTAAAAAAAAAATTGCCCCCTCATGTTAAGCTTTCAAAAACTTAACATGTTTAATTCTAATTTTACAAATTTTTATAAACAAATTTTATAAAAACAAATTTTACAAAAACAAATTTTTGTAAAAACTGTTTTAATAAAAAGTGTTTTTATAAAAACTGTGTTTATAAAAACTGTTTTTATACAAACTGTTTTAATATAAACTGTTTTTATAATTTATCTAAAAAAACTGTTTTTACAAAAATTGATATATATAAACTGTTTTATATAAAATGTTTTATTAAACAGATTTTTGTAAAAAACAGTTTTTATAAAAACTGTTTTAATAAAAAGTGTTTTTATGAAAACTGTTTTTATTAAAACTGTGTTTATAAAAACTGTTTTTATACAAACTGTTTTTATATAAACTGTTTTTAAAATTAATCTAATAAAAACTGTTTTTATAAAAACTGTTTTTAATAAAAACTGTTTTTATACAAACTGTTTTAATATAAACTGTTTTTATAATTTATCTAAAAAAACCGGTTTTACAAAAATTGATATATACAAACTGTTTTATATAAAATGTTTTATTAAACAGATTTTTGTAAAACAGTATTTATAAAAACTGTATTTATAATAACTGTTTTTATAAAAACTGTATTTATAATAACTGTATTTATTAAAAAACAGTATTTATAAAAACTGTTTTAATATAAAGTGTTTTTATAAAAACTGTATTTATAATAACTGTTTTTATAAAAACTGTTTTAATAAAAATTGTTTTAGTAAAAACTGTTTTAATAACAACTGTTTTAAAAACTCTTTTATTAAACAGATTATTTTTAAAAATAGTTTTTTGTAAAACTTGATTTAACAAACTGTTTTAAATTTATTTTAAAATGATATATCTAAAACATAAAAAAATGATCTCCTCTCATGTAAACTTTGCAAAAAGTTTAACATGTTACCTCCAAGTACAATTTATTACCAAATTATTTAAGAACTTATTATGAAAAAATATGGACCCCTCATATTAAACTAAAAATAGTTTAATATGCTATACACATTTTCAATTAATAATACTTGTATAAATTTTTATAGTAAAAAATAATAAATATACCCCAAACTTTAATGGACCTTTAGTAAGCACACCTCAAACTTTTATAAGCGTTCTAACAAAAAACAAAATAAATTAATATATTTTAGATGAGCAACGAACAATCGACCTCGGCTCCCCGCCCTAACCATGCGCCTATGTCCGAAGCGGAGCGCAACAATGATGGAGCTGTTTGGGTGACGCCTGCAGAAGTTCTTTTGTAAGTAGTTATGAAAAACCTTATTTTCAATAATTTTATATAATGTTAAATAATCAAACCAAATCTTATATAAATAAATACTATTAATTTTTTTAAGTGACGAACAAGTGTTCACGGGCATCAAAAACATCATCGGAGGACACTTTCTTGGCACTTGGGCCACACTGTCAGATGTTGACCCCAAGGTTCGCGAACTATGGTGGAACCTGTTCAAGGTAAAAATAAATGAATGTTCCCTTCCTGATTGTATTGGCCTAATATATACCTGGTGATTAATTAATCCAATTTGTTTTAATAAAGGCTCGCTATCGTTGGACTCACGCACACGGTGCCGATATTCTTAAAGCCTACAATGCTAGGATTTCGACCTGGCTTCGCGCCACTTTTAAACGGGCGCGAAAAAGTGGGAAAAAGCCTAGATGGGTTTCGGATGAAGTGTGGTCCAACCTTTGTCGCCACTGGTCTTCTGATCCGAAATTCTTGGCCAGAAGTGAATCCGGTAAGAAAAACCGGATGTCCGAGAAGGCCTTGGAGATGCAGTGGCACGGAGGTCGTAAATCTCAGAATGCCCATAAAGAAACTCTTGTAAGTGCTATTCAAAAAACCTTACAACATCACATTCCTTTATTATAAAAAATTTAATTTAAGTCTTTTTCACACCATTTAGGCTGGTCCTGAGAAGAAGAAGGTTGATGTTCTCCGGCTCGTCAAGCATTGCTGGACGAAGCACGGCGAGGAATCTGAAGCCGATTTGCCACCCCGCCTCGCTGACTTCGAAGTATGTAACATCATATTTTGTTATTTAGTAACATTTAAAATCTAAGTATGTAGCATTTAAAAAATCTTTTTGAAAATGCAGACGAAGTACAACGAATCCCTCGACAGGCAGCGTGCGGCACGAGGCTTGACCCAGGAGGACGACCTCGATTCCGATGCGGATGATGAGGCGGCCATTGAGGCGGCCGGGGTTTACAAGGGCCGGGTTCCGTGCTTAGGGGCCGAGGGGCAACGGATTTTGTATGATCGAAGCACCGGCGCTTCCTCTTCTCGGTCAAGGCGGGGAGAAGATCCCCGTATTGCCACAATGCAGCGTGAACTGGAGGACCACGAACGGCGATGGGAGGAGCAGCGGAAAGCAGATGCTGCTACAAAAGCCCGGTTGGAGGAGATGGAACGGTACATGCGTGCTGCATTCCAGCCTCCGCAACAGCCTTTTCCTCCCCCGTACGTATTCCACCCTGAGCAAACTCCTCAAGTTCCGCACATGGGCGGTATGGGATTTTTCCCCAACTCCGGATATGGTGGCATGCCTATGATCTCCCCGAATTTCGGTTCTATGTCCTTTGATTTTGCGAGGTCATCCGGAGGAGGTAGTGGCACGCCGAGCCACGGAGGCCGAGGAGCACCCCGAGGAGGACCCCGAGGAGCACCCCGAGGAGGAACCCGAGTTGACCCTGAAGACCCCCCCGTGAACCCAGATGAGTTTCTTGTTGATGATGAAGAAGAAGAAGAAGAAGAAAATCCCAATTTTTATCATAATGGAGTCCCACGGGACATGTAATCATCATACATTTATTATTTGTTGTATTTCAAAACTTTTAAAAGTTTGTCACAATATTTATTGAATTTGTTGTATGTCTTTATTCTTAAAATGTATTTATTTTAAAAAAAATAGTATAATATTTTCAATAACTCATTTTTTAAAAAACATTTTGAAATTTAATTTGTAAACTTCCGTTTTTAAAAAAGTAATTTTTAAAAAAATTTAAAAAAAAAAAAAACGAAAACTGGATTTTTTTTTTAAAAAAACAAAAAAAGTAGTCACGGGCTTATCCGTGACTATTATTAATCCGAAATTATTATTTTTTTAAATAAAAAAATAATTAGTCACGGTCGACAACCGTGACTAATTTCAAAATTTTAAATTACCGCCGCGGGCGGTCTTTTACTCAATTTGAAAATTTGAAATATTAGTCACGGTCCAAAGCCGTGACTACTAAAATTAATTTTTAAAAAAAAACTTAGTCACGGTTTCTGACCGTGACTAATACGCCGGAGTGGGGTTCCGGCGGGTATTATAGTCACGGCTTCTGACCGTGACTAGTCCGTGACTAAATTTAGTCACGGTCCGTTGGACGTGACTTCAATTTAGTCACGCCCATTAAGTCACGGATTTAGTCACGGCCAGCGACCGTGACTACATCATTTAGTCACGGAAAAATTGAACTGCTGTCCGTGACTAAGTCCGTGACTACGACCGTGTTTTTTTGTAGTGTAAAGTTTTTCAATGTGTAAAACTTGCTCTCAATGAAATCATTTAAAACAAAACTATACTGTAATGTTTAAACATACTCCTACAATCAAACCCAAAGCAGCCAAATGTAAATACCTTATGTGTTAATTTAGAATGCATTTTTTGATCCCGTAATTCTAGCGGTTGACTTGTTTCATGCAGTGTAGGAGGTATCCTATCTAAGCAATTTGTTCTACAATAGCAACTCATGCTTAAATCATGACTGACATTTGGATATATTTTCTAGATTACTACCTCCGTCCCTTTTATATTGGGACGGAAGAAAGTGGCACAAGTTTTAAGAAAAGTGGGTTTGTGTGGTTGATATTAATTGATAAAGTAAGAATAAAGTAAGAATGATTTTGAGTCACACAAACTTTACCAAATATGATATGGGACAATTTAAGCGGGACTTCCCGAAAAGGTAAAATGGGACAATATAAATGGGACGGAAGGAGTACTATTTTTCAAACATAGATTTCTATTTATGTATTTTAAAGATATAATTACACTTTAAGAAACCTTAAACATTCAAGTATATACCCACATACACTAATAATTAGATTTAAGACTAATACATTATTCTTAAAGGATGATACTTGAGTTTGTTGTTGAACTGTGATAGGTGGATTGTTTGGAAAGAAGACATGGATTATCGGCAGAAGGTATGGCGGATGAGCAGCTGCGAAGGGCTGGTCGTGTGATGAGCACGGTGACTGCGTTTGGGGATCTGGGCAATATAGTGAGCTGTCCAAAGTCTTTTGACACTGAGTTACCTGGGAGTGGGGTAGGCGAGTGAAGTGCAAGGGGGTAAATTTCATGTATGCACGTCGATGTTTGTGTGAGAAAAGATACTTCTGAGTTCTAACATTCAGCAGCACAAACCATGATTCTAATGGAAGAAATCTTTGATGTCAATCACGCATGCTCAATTTGACGATTTCTGCATGTTTGATATAAGATTTGAGGCATCAAAGGTGGCAGAGCCACCGACAAGAGAGAAAAAAGTTACCAGCACGGCAGCACCTGGAAACCAATCTGCCAAGGGTAATCCTCAGGCACAAACTACACACAAATATGACCTAAGACTAGCAATCCTATGCTAAGTCTGAAGAGGCCCCATAGGTGTTCCCGGGTCGGTGGCTGCTGATAGAACTCCCAGCTCTTTTGCTTTAGATAGCTTGCCAATTCTCTCAATTGTAGGCAGCGATCATCTGAACCTCTCAGCTACCGATAATACTTTCTTTTTGCTTTGGTTAGTAGCCTCAGCTGCTCTACCCTTGTCAGTAGTTCCTGGTGCTGCTGCTGCTGCTTTTGAGTTCCTTACCTTTTATACTTTCTTTTTGCTTCCAAAAGCAATTGAAGCTGGAAGGATTGGCTTCAAGGTAGGAAAGCATGTTTTTGGCATGGCCATGGCCATGGAGTCCATCTATCACTGCAATTTTTGGTTGGTGCTGCACTTGCCTTTATTAATTTTAAGCTAACCCACTGAGTTCTGACTTTGTTAAGATAATCGCTATATTCAATCTCCCTAACTTTCATGATTTTTATCTACGTTGCTTTACTTTAAAGTTGTGTATCATGTATTTAGAAGTACATTGTATGCTGTAAATGCTTCCAAGTTGCAATATTCAACAAATTCTTAATCATTATTCCAACATTTTTTAAATTTAAACTCTCCAATAGGTTATGAAACCAGTGGCAAACCACTAAGGCACTAATTGAGCATTATAAGCTTCGCACCGGTCTATATATAAAGGGAATGCCTTGTTTGCAAGTGAACGTAGATGTATAACTAATGCTGTCTATAAGCTAGCAGCATGTAAGTTACAATTCCGTATAATGAAAGTTCTACCATTTGGTCAAGGGCATGATGAACTACTGTGAAATTTATACATTTATCTCACTTTATGAATTTATATATGTCTATAGTCATTTACTTGCTCCTTGAGGTTTATTTCATGATATGTGAGTCTATACTTTTCTATTTATTTACTCACGGTTGATGAATCTATACAGTAAAAAAGTCTTAAGTAACTAATTTGTGTTAACAAGAAAACTGTTTAGCAATAGAAATAAGCCCATGATTAGTCTGTTTTTTTAGATCAAATGCTTATAGTTTCTGTGCAGTCTTCAGTTAAACCCTCCATTTTAATGATTTTTGTATGTATGTATGTTCAAGTAAAGTAGGAATATTGAGATTGATAGTGTGATTGTTTAGGCAATGACTCCACCATCCCTTCCTTCTAGAGGTAGGGTTTTTATATCAGAGATACTTTGATTTTTCCCATGGTCTAATTCTTCTTGCTGCCATATTGATGATGGAAATTTTTACCTCTTATAAGTTGGCATTTGTAAAGTTATCAATAAGAGGGAAAGTATCAAACATCCTAATGACTCGAGCTTATGACTTTTGATCTCTTTTGGAATCTTTTATAAAAGTTTTAATATCAAATTTTAAATCCAATCCTCTGAAAGGATAACATGGGTATATAACATTGGACATTTGTTCAATCGCGCAACGCGCGTGTAAAAAACTAGTATTTACTATAATTGTAGTAACTTACATTTAGTTACTAAGCACGGAGTAATATTTTTGTCCATTACGTTTTAAAGAGCAAAAATTTTAAAGAACCACATGTGACTCCCTTATGGAGTAACTTATGGAGTATTGTGGCATCATTTCCACCACTTATTTTTTTGAAATAAAGACTAAAGTAAGATCCAGGACTTCTCACTTTCCAAAAGTAGGACCTATTTCCAATTGGACAAAAAAGAGACCTGACGTACGGATGAAAGCAAGAGACCCGCATACCATATCTCGGCTCCATCGCCATTTAGAGTGCGACCACTTCCGCTTCTGCAACAGACGAAGAGGTAGCTGACAACAATGGAGACGGGGACACCAGAGACGGCCAACGACGGCCCAGCGACGGCCCAGCGACGCCGGCGTTACAATGGTGGATCGAGTTCAGTCTTCCATCTGTGAGCTCGACGATGATGAGCTTTGGTGGCTGGTACAA
The DNA here is from genome assembly GCA_945859915.1 of Cuscuta epithymum. NCBI lineage: Eukaryota > Viridiplantae > Streptophyta > Magnoliopsida > Solanales > Convolvulaceae > Cuscuta > Cuscuta epithymum. The sequence continues at coordinate 1,691,172 of CAMAPF010000057.1, read as the reverse complement.
ATCTGTCGTCCACCTTGAGTCTGAGCAAATTGGTGATGCGTAGATCTAGAATTTTTGATTTAGGGAGATAGGAGTTCGAGCAATTGGAGAAGAGGCTGAGAATAGTGAGGCTCTAATGTTGGCGCCGACTAGAGTTGTCGGTGGGGGTGAGGCGGTGGGGAAGGTTGGAGAGGTGTGTTTGCACCGCTCGTGAAGGGGAAGGGCTGGGTAGGGTGCTGGATGGGGGCTCTTTGGGGCAGGGGGTTGGAAGGGTGCTCGGGGAGGGTGCTGGAGGGTTGCAGGGGTCTGGGTGAGGGTGTTAGAGGGGGGTTGTGGGTTGCTGGAGGTTGGTGGAGGGTGCTGGAAGGGTGCTGGGGGCTAGGAGAGGGTGTTGGAGGGGACTGGGTGCTGTTGGGGGGCTGATGGGTGATGGCGGCGATCCTCGTCAGACGACAACGGTGGTCAATGTGGTGGTCGGGGGCGGTGATGGTCGGTGATGGTGGTGGTCGGGGCGGCAGTGTCGGCGTTGGTTGAATTGGTCGTGGTCATTAATTGGGTTGGTCACTGGTCGAATTGGTCACAGTCGGTATGGTCATGATCAGATTGGTCATAGTCGGTTTGGTCATGACACATGGTCAATTAGATTGGTCACGATTGGTTTGGGCATGGTCATTAATTGGGTTGGTCATCGGTCAGATTGGTCACGATCGGTTTGGTCACGGTCGGTTTGGTCATGGTCGAATCGGTCACGGTCTGTTCGGTCATGGTCGAATTAGTCATTGATCGGATTGGTCACAGTCGTTGATTGGGTTGGTCACTGATCGAATTGGTCACGGTCATTGATCGGGTTGGTCACTGATGGGATTAGTCACGGTCACTGGGTGAATTGGTCATGGTCACTGGTTGGATTGGTCACTGGTCAGGTTGGTCACTGGCCGAATTAGTCATTGGTCAGGTTGGTCGTGATCAATAGTAGTAGTTTAGTCTCATTTTTGGAATTTTTTAAGTGGTCCTATATTTGTCCATGACACATAATTTAATATTATTTATAGACAACCCCCACCCCCTTTTTAGAGGGGACCTCCTCTAATAAATTGAATGGTGGATATGGAGACACAATACCCCATGTGACTTCATAAAGGAGTCACATGTGGTTCCTTAAAAATACCCTTTTAAAGAGTATTACCAAAGCCCCACTAACAATGGGACAAGATGGAGTGACACACAAACCAATAAGAAAGTGATTTGTGTGCTTGAAATTGAATTGATAAAGTAAAAATAAAATAAGAATGATTTCGAGCCACATAGACAATCTTAGAGCTCGTTTGGTAATAACTAAGTTGGCTTATTGGCTGATTCTGCTGATATTTATGAAGTTCTGGCTGATGTGGCTGTATTGGATGATTATGCTGATTTGTGAAAAATAATAATTTAAAATACATTTTATTAATAAAATAAAGAAAAAATTATATGGAAATAGCTAAAATGACCCTCTACAGTAACTTCAGCCAATACAACTAGAAAAGTAACTCTAACCTTACTTTTTCTTATTATTACACAATTCAGCCCGTAAAATCAAAAGTTACGTGTTTGGTGAAAAAGTTCCGTGCCTATATCATACATACATCCGGGTGTATGTACACCCGGTCCAATTAACTAAAGAAGACAACCCAATAACTAATACAGCCAAAAAAATTTGGTGGCATTTTTGTAATTTAAGAGAAAAATCACGTCTTCCGCTAAATGAGCAATAATGTACTTTTAGTGAGCATCTGACCTATTTTATTGAGTATTAGGAGGCTAACAATGAGTATCACGATCTTTGCTTCATATCTTCTAATTCTTTTTCTTTTTCTTATTTTTTCTTTTATAAAAACTTATTAAATTATATCTATAATCTACTCGTGTTAATGTCAATATGCAAGTCTAATGTAATATGATGCTTTTGAAATATGCATTGATATGACATTTTAAAATGACCATAACATCAGTACCAAATGAGCATACATAACTTACAAAGTGCACATGGATATGAAAATTATTAGGTTTGTAAGCTTGTTAGTTGAACATCACGACATTTTAATTGAGCATCAAACCTCCGGTATTGAAATGAAAATCACGGTTTCTGGTGAATGAGCATTAATGACCTTTTAATGAGCATCAAATCTATTATTTTGAGTATTAGAAGTCTAATATTCAAAATCGTGATCTCTGCTTCATAACTTCTAATTAACTTTTTTTTTGTTATTTTTTTCTTTTATAGAATCTTATTAAATAATATTCATAATCAACATCTATGAAATTTTCATTAAGCATCAAACTTCCTCCATCGAGATCGATGAAAATCACGATTTCTGTTATATGAGTATTAATGAATTTTTAATGAGCATCAGACTTATACAAAAGAGCATATGTAACTTACAAGATGAGCATTGATATCATAATTGTAAGTTTTGTTCGTCAAGCATCAAGACATTTTCAATGAGCATCAAACCCCCGTTATAATTCTCTATCTTCAATATTTCCCTGACACTTGTTAACTCTCGCCCTCCATGCGGGATAATCTATTTATTCCCCGGATGAACCCCCCTCCACAGTGCATACCTGCCCTCATCTAAGAGCCATAAGGCTTCTCTCCCATGCACCCACAACCCCGTACTTGTATTAGATGGGCAATAGCGATCAGTATGACCCAATACTTCATAGATGAAACAAAGCTTGGAGAGTCTCATATTTGAAATATGCCCATAACCAACTATCACCCTCTTCTCTGACTTATACACTTCTTTTCAATGCATTCTTGATAACTATAGACGTACGGATGCGAAGATACTCCTTACTGTCCCCTTTTACTTCTTTCATCAATATGAATCAGTTTTCCCAAGTATGTGTCGCCACTTTCATCGTCATAAAGCTTAATTAGAGGTAGGTTATGCATCTGAACCCAGAACTCCGCGTAATCGAGCTCTACCTCTAGTGGTCTATCTTTCGCTTCCACCCTCCTGATACTACTATATTTTAATCGAAGGAACACGTTTCACCTTGCAACACTTGAGAGTTATCATTTTCATGGTAAAATTGAACCATAAATCACATATCCCCAAATTGTTCAATACTCACCCCTCTACTCGGGCGCCATATCATTGCCATTGTCTCACGGAAGGAGATTGACCGGACTGATATGTCCGTGATAACCCTAGCAATAGCAGAAAAATGTGGGTTGTCTCCATCCCCACCACCAACATCTAAAGCTCCAAACTTAAACACTAATCCACTGTTTCTCTCTTCCTCAATAGACATCCTCCCATAAGCAAACAATATATTCTCCATAAGAGAGCAAAAAAGCAAAAGGACACACACAAAACTTCTTGTAGCAATCAAACTAGCAGATTCAAAACCAACATCACAAGCGTTTACAAAAAACGCACCAAACTCTCGACTAGAGTAGTCTCCTCAGTTAGACGAAAAGCCAGAGAAAAGACCAAGAAAAAAAAATATTGCGAAGGAGATATAATTGAACCTCAATTACCGTAGCACATGATTAGAGTTTTGCCGAGCGAGAGAGCGTTGATGCGTTGTCGCGCCAAACAAGAGATTGTTGGTGCGCTGCGCCACCACTGCTAGGGTTAACAAGTTTGCATATGTTATACATGTACTCTTTTTCTTAAATGTCTTTTTCCCGAAGGGTTTTCCAACAAGATTTTTAACGAGGTATAAATAAAACATCATAGGGGACCATTAATAGCATCAAATACAGGAAGAAAATTTATGTATAAAGTTTGTCCAATTAACAATGTAGCACATCTTTTTGATGTACTCTTTTTTCTTTGACTAAGATTTTGTACCACTGGATTTCCTTGTCATAGTTTTTAATGAGGCCACATTTCCAAGCGTACATTTTTTTTTTGTAATGACGTTCTTTAGTACGTAGATTATATATATAATGTATAATGTATAATGTATGATGTTATATAATGTGGCAGCATTTCCAAGCCTACATTATATAATGTATGATATTATATTTTTCTTTTAATGATTTTCTATACTAATGTAGACCCAATTATCCAAAGGAGAGTGTTATGGAATGTGGAAATGTTCATTGCATTCAAACACTCATTTGTTATTAGGGCCTAACCCATTATCTTGTGTAACCCCACCCTTTTCCTCCATGTATATATAGTTGTATACATCCGATATGTTAGTGAAAAGTGTAATGCCTTGATTTGATTGATTACAGCTTCGAGGATTTCTCTTTTATTTATAGACCAAATGATCGAGTGTCTTCTTAGTTGCTTCGTTTGCACACTTGTAAAGGTAATAATGGATGATCAAGACATGAAAGTTACGTTTGGTTGGGTGCGTGAAGTTTGAGTTTACATTGGCGAAAAGAATACATAACCAATGTCCATAGATACTTGTAAAAAATTAAACATCATCAATGACTTTAATTTATATATATTTCACATGCATGCCAATTTATCAGCTGAATCTGCGATCAAAACTAGATCTCAATGGCAGAAAAGAATTTTAATAAAAAGAAAAAAATAGAAAAGAAAAAGAAAGATAATTCTAAAACATCTGTTAATATTATGAATCTTCAAGAACTCCCTCTCTGCATGGTATGGTAACTTCATCATCAGTGAAAGCTTGCATTAAAAGGGGTTGACCACTCACTTTCCCAGCCTTGCACTTGCTGCAATTACAATATAAATATATTATATTAAATTTTTATGACACAAATAATATGAACAAATCCCACTAATATTACTCGTGAAAAATGATGAACAGGAATGTGACTTGGCAACTTTTAGATACTATAATAATGTTTAAAGTTATTATGATGATGATGTAAACTTTGAACACAATTAAGTCACTAAAAGTTACCATTTTTGTTCATTACTTTTTTATTTGTTATCTGGAAACAGTTTCTCTGTGCTCTAGTACAGGGGTAATATTGCGTACATCCGACCCCTTCTTACCCCATCATTGGTGGGAGCTTTTGCGACATTGGGGTAAGGATGATGAATGAAAGAATGACTTTTTTATTTGTAATAGTTTAAGAAAAACCTCAAATAATACGGAGTATTAATTTTACTCAAAAATAAAGAATTGGAATTTACCGAGAAATAAGGCGATTCGAGGTACAAGTCAGGGATGGATATGGACGAGTTATTATGATTATTGGTATTGTGGTGTTCTTTCCTTTGGGGCATTATCGTTTGTACGTCTTCTGATACAGACACATCACTTTCTGTACTTCCTCCTCGGCTGGTGGCTGTCGCTAATAATTGTTGTTGCCATTGATGGTGAAGAAACGCTGCATTTACTCCTTCTCCTTGCCCACTCGAATATCCTCCCATGTATGCTGCCACCTAAAATTATTATCCACCACAGTCAAATGGTATGGTAAAAAAAGTCAAATTTGAAACTCAAACATGATTAAGGGGTGTTTGGATGAAAAAGCAGAGATACAGATATGGAGTGTTTGAGTAAAAGTGCAGTAATATTTTGGGTGCTTCAATTACTCAAAAAAACATTTTTTTTAGAAATTGAGACTTGTTTTTCAATTCTGATTCTACTTAAAACAAAAAATTTAAGTAGAAGCGGAAGCAGAAGCAAAATCAATTCCAAACACCCGCTAAGTCTTGTATGTATTTCTATAGTCAGTGACGTAGCTAGAGCGGTATATCACTACTATCAGTCTCAACTGACACTCATATTTTAACGTCTTTTTTACCTTGATAGTTTAAATTATATACTACTACATAGTATATAATTTGTAATAGGCCGAGACCTAGCATGCCCCCTTAACTACATACGCCTTTGTCTATAGTTATGCTTTTGTAATACTACGTATGAGTATAATGGTATGTAGCACGAAAAATAGGAGGAAAGAAGGAAAGAGTGCTACATTATTCTAGAAACGAAAAGTCAGAGGAAAGAAGGAAAGAGGGCTACATTATTCTAGAAACTATAGACAAACTCTTTAGAAAATCTCTAAATTCTTACTTTTGTATTAAAAGAGGGTGACAATTCCGGTACCTTTCTAAAAACAGGGGTACCGTACCTAATATTCATTTGATTGAACCACATCATTTTATCAATTTTAATTTAGATTTAAATAATTCAACTGTTACCTTTTCATTGATCTATGTGGACAAAGGTATAGTACTGAGTACCATAGAAACTACTTTAAAAGATAGATGGTTTCTATTTCAGGTTTCCTTAACTTTCTCACGTTTGTATGCAACATACCTAGTTCAATCTAGGCTCAATAGCAGGCATATGCAAATGCATATATATGGAGCTGAGCTACTTAGTGTATGATATATACTCCCTCCGTAACTTTAGAATCTTCCCATTTCAAAAATAGGTAGATTAAGAATAGTGAAAGATGATATGAATTATTGAGGGTATGATGGGAAAATAGTGGAATAATGTGGTGGAATGTAGGATAAATCCAAAAAAAGTAGTTGTAATAGTGTATTATTTTAAGAATTATTGAGGGTATGATGGGAAGATTTAGAAATGGGAAGATTTTTGTGTTACGGACGAAAAAGGAAAGTGAGAAGATTTTTAAGTTACGGAGGGAGTATACATTATAATAGGCAGTACATACCTCTTTTGGGAATACGTGATCGTTGCCATATTCTAGCCTCGGGTTCAAAACAGCTAGTTTCATCGACAAGAACTGCATTTCACAATAGGAAAATGTTAATATACTTATATACCACTAAGTTAGGAGTAACACTAGAGAATTCTTTTGATACAATTTGTGACTACATTTTTGTGTGACATATATCAATCTTTAAATGATGAAAAAGTGTCTAATATCTCTATATTCAATAAATGTTTCGTGAGGATAGTGGCTACAAAATTAACCAAAAAAACAGTAGCACTGGCTCTACTGTAAAATAATACTCCCTCTGTCCCCCTAAGTTTGGGACGGAGGGGTGTGGTGTGGTTTTTAAGAAAAAGTGGAATTGTGTGGTTGGTATTGAATTGATAAAGTATAAATAAAGTAAGAATGAATTCTAACCACTCAAATGATACCAAATATGGTATGAGACAAACTTAGTGGGACGGACGAAAAAGGTAAAACGAGACAAACTTAAAGGGACGGAGGGAGTAATATTTTTTTTTTGGAATATAATTAAAATAAAATTTATGGGCTAAAGTTCCAATGGATATATACTCAATTATACATGTATCCACTATTTCATAACAATAATCATATAAATCAATAGTTAGGTTACTACTTACTTCAACTTGTTTTTGTAGTGATTGAACGTAATTAATGATTTCATCCAGCATTCCTGCTTTCCCAACAACTTTGTTGCAGCCGGGAACTAAATCTTGCAAACACTTCATTTTCTTACCGATTTTCTCCCTCCTTGCCTGCATAAGTATTGCAATGAATAAATGAGTAATATACTTTAATTTGCTAAATGATATTTTTATATTTGTGATTAATATATAGAAATTGTCCTGAATAGAAGTAAAAATATTTTGAAATTTAAAATACACGTTTTTAACTTTTAAATATAAGTAATTTTTGACAAGTTTGCAAAAAAAAATAAAGACTGGTAATCCAAACTTAGCAAAAATTACTCCTATTTACTTCGAAATAAAAACTTCACAAACCTAAATTAGAATTTCAAAACATTTTTACTCATATTTAGAAAATTTTCCCATTAATATATACATAATATATCATAATCATTATAGTTTAAAATTAAGCATAAAGTAGTCATTTATTTCCGCATATACGTAAAATTATTAATATATGGGGAAACTATTTTTAGAGTATGAGATAATTATAGTTTAATTTATTAATACGGAGTACTACGTAATTGGAGAAAGTTCTTACTCTTTCTGCTAAGCTATGGCTGTCGGTAGCTTGGCCACGGCGAGCCCTAACATGAATGTAATTACTGGACTTCTGAACGGCGTCGTTCTCGTTAGAGGCTTTCTTGTTCTGTTTAGAAGCAGAGTTCCCGGAATTCTCCCTTTCCGATTTCACAGTGATTTCCGACTGAGCCTCACCGGTTTCTGCTTCCCACTTCTTCTCTTCCAAGCATTGCTGTCATCAAGAACAACCAAATTCAGTTTACGAGGCAAAATTTATTAAATTGTAAAAAAAAAAACGAGTTCCACAATAACCCAAACCTCTGCTTTCCTCTTCCTCGTCGATCTCCCGCCGGGAGTGGTGGTGTTCCGGGCGTTCAACTTTAACGTCGTCGGTGCCGCCACAGCCGTCACAGAAGAATTGGAGCGCGACAAAACATTGGCGGATTCCTTCCTGGAGTTCTCGTTCAAGTTCCAGAGCGACGCTAAGTTGCCGTCAAGCACGCCGGAAAACGAATTCCCGGCGTCGTCGGTGGCGTGAATCGGCTGCTGGTAGAACCTGTGGAAGACGGCAGCCTGCCGATCAAGAACGGTCATGTCGCCGGAGATGGAAACGAAGTCACTCTCAGCAGAGGATTGCATGGTTATGAAATGGAATCTACTTATCCCGGAGAAGCAGAATTTTCCGGTGATGGAGGAAAACCCAGTATGGAAGTAAGAGGAATAGATTTAATTGCAGGCGATTTATAGGAAGGAAGAAAATGGGATTTTGATTGGAGGGGAGGTAAAGACAGCTGGAGGGAGGAGTGGACCATGATGGCTCCCGTTCCCACTACTCCTCCGGTACAGAGTCCATGTGAGAATGTCTGTTCGGACGGTGAACGGGAAATCAAGAACGGGGTTGTTTTAAGGCTGATTGCAATCCTGGGGTGAAAAGGTTATATTTGAGCTTTTGACCCCAAATATGGCTACAACCCAGCGTATAGCATGGTGCTAAAGTGGCTAGAGAGCACCGGTGGAGTGGATACGTGCTAAGTTATTCACGGAAGAGACAAAAGAATAGCAGCTTGGACGTATGGAAAGGAAAGCATGGTCCCATCCAAATTTATAATCCCAATTTTATTTAAAGGATCATAACTTTTTTATTTGTATTCCAATTTTTACAAAAAGTATATTAAAATTCATAACTTTTTATAATCTTTCATATGACACCAATATTGGATATATAAAGTTCAAAAAAAATATGATGTTTCAACTGTTCTAGATTTTTAGATCTAAACTTCTTCTTTAATAGTTTCAAATATTAAAATTAAAATCTCATAGTTAAAATATTTCTTTACAACTTTCTATTATTTTTCTTTAAAAAATAGGTCTAAATTAACCACTAAAAAACTAAAGTCCAAATTTATTAATTTATTTACATCGAAATGTTTGACTTTTCAAATCATAATTATTCACAATAAAAAATTGAAAAAAATCTTGATGTGTAATAATAAAATTAAGGAAATATTTGAAAATAATTTTGCTGTGTGAATATATTGACGGTATTGGGTTGCAGTAAAAATTGAATTGACTGAGTGAATACGTATAAAATGATGATAAATTTGATTTATTGACGGAGATGGGTTGCGGTTAGCCTTAAGGATACGAAATGTTTGACACCCGTACCTTCTTCGAACCCATCACCATTACTTCAACGCATTATTCCACTCAGGTTTACACCAATTCAGTGTTCCTCGCAATGCTTTTTACCCACCCATAAAGCCATAATAACTCTCATCTTCTAAACCCGCACCGATAGCTCAACTGGTAAAATGGTGAGAAAGTTGGACAATGACCAAAGATTAAAATTGTAGCGGTCATGTAAAGTTCACAATTCCTGTGTGCTGGATTAAGCCTTTGGTGCACACAAATATAAGGTCTATCACTGTTATAATGGTTGAGTCACCTTCACGTTTGGGAAGATACATGAGAGTTTTAAGAAAATAAAGAACAAATTATTGTTTTACAATTCTAACCCCAAAGAGTAAGAAAAGTAAAATATATTCATAAAAAGTAAGAAACGAAATGACAAACAATGCTATCATGTAAATAAATAAAGAAGTAAAACGGTAGTAGATTTTAATTTTGAAAAGTACTCATTTTTTGGACAACCCAAATAGGCAATTGTATATTACAAATTGGGATGGATGGAATATATGTGTGTTTACTATTGTCTATGTCTAGTCATAACTCGTAACTATTTACATCTAGTATGATCTATTTTATTCTGGTGTAGTCTGATATGAGACTCAAACAAGTCTTAGTAAAAACATTGTTAGCCCTCTGTAGTTAATACATATTTTATTATCTCTTCAAAATTATAAGCATGAATAAGGGTAAGGGTATCTTGGTATGAAAAATGTGTTGGTGGTACCGATAGTTATATGAGCTTGTACCATGTGCTTTGTTTTTTTATATTCTTCTTTGTCCAAGTTCCCTTCTATCCAGACGGAGTTCTACCCATCGTTCACTTTTGGTGAACCCCTGCTTTTGCCAGCATGCCAGAAATCACAGAATGGAAGCAAAGAGTCAAATGGTTAATCAAAGCATTGGCTGCTTCCACTTGTGGCTTTATTCGGGCTCCTTTACACCAACATATCAAGGAACCCCATCATCCGCCACAAGTAGGTGGCGACTAGGAGGGTCGGAAACCCCAACGAGGAACCTTTCGCGAAGCTCTCTCTCAGACGATTCCATTCCTACCCCCATAAGCAAAGCGGTTGAAAGATACTAGGTGACCGAAGGGAGGCAGACTGGGAGACTTCGATGGTTAGCGGCATCATCCAAAATTTATTCCCGAATCTTGCTTATAACGTGAATTCATCAATGCATACATCATCTTACAACACTAGATGAGTGACCCCTAACCAATGAGACTGTCCGGTTTGACTAACACCTGAAAAAAGGTTAAGTTTCTTCCATTCTCAATTGATTGGCTCTATTGTTTAGTTGTTATCTGTGTTGCTCTATTGCTTAAGTATTTTCTTAAACATTTAAAATCAGTTTGGAGTATTACAAAATACAAATGGCTACAAAATATTATGAAGCACACAATGTGTTTGTGAAATTGTCTAGGTGAGAGTCTTTGTGTTTTCTGACTATTCATTACATGCTTATCCATTTCAATTTAGTTAATACCCTCAACAGTACTCTGTCAAATTTCAGCACTTAAAATATTCAGTCATAGTGAAAATTTCATTTATGGGTTTAGGCAGACAAAAACGAGGTTTAGTAACGAATAAATAAATACATGCAATATTTGGTATATTAGAGCAATGTACTATACATTTTTATCTCCATATTGGAAATGTGTTTCCTAAAACATAACTAAACAATTAAGAATGTACAAAGTGCATTCAAATGAACTAAAAGTGTATTTCGTCCTTTGTTGTCACCAACTTAGAAATTACCAATGACATGGTTATTTAATATTTGCATTCAAATTGACAATAATGTGTTATTTTTAACTTATTAGGTTAGTATTTTTTTCTTATGTAATTCTAAAATTGGACTAATAGATCATCAGCACTTCTATAGCAATTTATGCAATTCATTATATGCCACAAATAAGAGTAGGTGAACCATTTGCACGAGTGTTTAAAACACACACATTGATACATGTATAGAGCCATGTGATATGAACTTCTTTCCTTCATATTTTGGGTACTTTGTATCTGTTTTACGATGTAACTACTGACTTTTTAAATGGACACTAATGACATATTACTACTTGTCAGGTTTGCAAAGATGGTTCTATTTGATAAATCAACAAGACGATGTTTTGGTTTTGGAAAACCAAAATAGAGAAAATTTATGGAGTAAAAAGATTGAGTGTTTCCCTTTTGTTTGCTGAAAATTTGGCAATGTATTTGCACCTTTTCTTTCTTAACACTCATATTACAAGTACTATACTGAAATATTGTTTTTAAAAATAACAATGAGTGTATCTCGTGAGGCCACCACCACCAACGGTGAGAGGATTTGAAGGAGTTGAAGGGGTCATGCTATAGGTGCTGGAGTGAAGTCTCTTTCCCTAGGAGATTGAGTTATTGCCTTTCCACCAATTCCAGGCATGAAGATTTTTAAATTATGATATTAGAAGTTTTAAATGCAGACTTTAGTTTTATTCACTTCTTTCTCTATCAATATTCCTTCTCTTTGTTGTTCAATTAGAATATTTTTTGAAATAATTATATAAATATGACCAGAATAAAGATGATTTACAAAAATATGACTAGTGACTAGAGTAATAATGAATCATAGTAATTCATGTTCAAGTTTTGAACTTAAGTTACCACAACACCACATTGTGGTAATGAATAGTCGTATTTATGTAAATATGTTTTATTTTGGTAATATTTATTTTGCTAAAAGACATGAAGTCTGACTTTTGCATATATTTATTTCTTTCATTCTGTTAGCTTTTGTATTGTGTATTATAAGGTACCTAAGAATTGCATTTTTCTGAGGCAACACAATGTAAGTGCATGCAATAAAGTATAGTTGCCAAGTTTTAGGTTGTGCAACATATACCTTTCTATCTGTTAGATGCAAGAAAAACGTCTCATTTTTTCTTTTGGTAGGCACATGGTAAACTTATGCTTTAAAAGAACAAAGTTTCTGGTATAAAGTTAACAAAAGCACACCAATGGAGTATGCTGCCACTGTTATTGTTAATCCAATGACTGTCTTGAGAATGCTCGAGGACTTTGTTGCATTAGAATCATGTATTTTCATTTTAAACAGGTTACCGCTGCTCTTCCTTCAATATGCATGTTTTGATTTATGCACACATATATATAGGATATTTTATTGTGAAAAATGTTTCCACAAGCGTCGTGGGGCAATGTGTTATTCAACTTGCTCGAGTTAGAGGCATTCCCAGTCTTAACATAATTAGAGACAGGTATTTACTTGGATTGACCCCCACTTTCAACTTCATTGGTTCAAAATGTACGAGGAATGCCTTCTTTTTCACACAATTTTTTCTTTGTTTAAGCCTTATGTTGATTCAAAAGAGGGGAGGAGAGGAAAGTGAATTTGCTCCAAAATGAAGGAAAAGGAGCCCAATGATTCATCCAAAATACACTCCAAAATTGTAATGGATCATTTCATAGTTTTAGTTTTTTTTTTCTTTTGTAATTCTCATTAGCCCTATATAAGTTGATTCAAGTTTTTGCCCATATTTTTTTCTTTACCTGTGATTAATTAATCACTTGTTGCAGCCTTATAACTGGTTTTGTAGTTTTAGGTTTTTCTTTACTTGTAATATGACTTTATTCTGTGTGAATGACTGTACTTCGAAAATTAATGTACTCTTTCTTCCTAATTCAAACTTATTTCATTTTTGTTCTTTTTATGTGGAGCTTAATTTCCATAGCAAGCTAGCCTTGCAAGTGTATTCCATATACGTAGAGTATATGATATTGGGCATTTACACAATCGCGCAACGCGCGTACAAAAAAACTAGTATGTAGACAAAGTCGGTCAAGGTTCACCAAAAACTACATTGCACTGCGAAAAAATATTTGAATTGTAAGGTGTTAGAGACTGTATAACAAAGCTCATTCCGAAATTTTTTGGGGTCTTTTATATATGGGCCGCACGTTCTTTCATGGTTGGGTTAGGTTTTTTGCTCTCTATAAATACACTCTCTCTCCTTGTAATCATCATCAGAAAATAATGTAACATCCTGGCTTGGTAGTGCCCCCAGACGTAGTCATTCTTGGCGAACTGGGTTACCAAATTCTTGTGTTCTTTCTTATCGTTCTTCGTATTGTGTGCGTTTAATTCTTAACAATACAATAAAGTTATCAGGGCCGTTTTTTAGGGGTTCAATAGGTTATCCAGAACAGCCCCCCCCCGTATTTATAGGGCCCCAAAATTTTAAAAACTTATTAGTGTTACATAGTAATATTATATGTTAATACTAAGAAATAATTACATAAATATCACCCAAATAAAGATGATTTACAAAAATATGATTAATGACTAGAGTAGTAATGAAATTATAGTAATTCATGTTCAAATTTTGAACTTAAGTTACCACAACACCACATTGTAGTAATGAATAGTCATATTTATGTAAATATGTTTTATTTTAGTAATATTCTTGTAAAAAACCCTAATACTAATCAGTAAAATATAGTTAGCTTGTAAGGAAGAAAATTATAGATCGATCATTTTTTCGTTGATCCTTTTACTCTTTTAGTTCTCTTTGAATGAGTATTAAATTGATTTGTGTATATGTATTTAGATTGAGATTTTTTAAAAAAACTTTTATTTTAATGTGGGGCCCTGATTTTACATTTTGAACCAGGGCCTCTAAATTCATTAAATGGCCCTGAAAGTTATACATTAATAGTGACAATAAGTTTATAAATTAATAGAGAATGAAATTAATTTAAAACTTAAATGTATCAATTGAGACGTACATATGGAAAGGATAAAGTGGTAAATAGGATCAAACATAAGTAATACTCCGTACGTAGGTAGTATGCTTTAATTCCTGTCACTGTTTCATCATTTATTTATTTATTTAAATTACTGAACTATTACTAGTATATTCCAAGTTCACTTACACAAGGTAAGATACGTTGAGTGTATTGAAGAATTTGCCTTGCAGTATTTATCTTAAATTTGTTTTTTTTTATCGTATCTTAAATTTGTTGTATATGTTAAAATAGAACAAGTAGTTTAATTTGTAGTTGACTCATTTTTACTTTTGTACGAAGTATAACTATTTAGGCGTTCACTTGTATAGTAGGTTTGATTCATTTTTACTTAATATTTATACCTTTGTTGTACTTAGTTTTGATAGTAAAATATACTCCCCGTCCCACTAAGATTGAGACGATTCGGTTTACAGTGCTTGACTTGACGATAAAACAAACAGATCACTGTCCGCTCTCAAATTATTTTTAGTTTTTTTGTTTGCATATCCAGAAACTACATTAAAAGATTTACAAAGTCGAAAAAACTTGAATCAAATTTGATAAAAAATTGATATATAAAGTAATACTACCTCCGTCCCGTTGGAATGTTCCCGTTCGGTTTACGATGCTTGACTGACGATAAAGCAACTCGATCCCTGTTCACACTCCGCTTATTTTTAGTAAATAAAATTTACATATTCAGAAACTATATTAAAACCGCTACAAAGCCTGATCAAGAAAAGTTCAATTTGATAAAAATTTGATTATAAAGTAAAAGATTAGGAGTGACCTAAGTTGACCAATGAATAGTGAACGGGAACATTCCAACGAGACGGAGGGAGTAGATTAGGAGTGATTTGTGTTGACCAAGTGATCGAATAGTGTCTGGGACAATCATAGCGGGACGGAGGGAGTGCTACGTACACTTGTTCCATAATACTCGTGCTCCGCGTATTAGAGTCGGGTCCAATTAAGCTTTACTTTTGTGTTTGTTGGCACAAATGGTTAGAAACTTACTCATCTTCCCTACCTAAGGATATAATCCCAGTTAATTGAAATAATCCGAGAGAAAGAAATGTGGATGAATAGGGGCAAGTAGTAAAAGGCAAAGCGTCGATGCAAAGTTTCAAGGCTCTGAAATCTAGGAGCAAGTAGGCGAAGTTTATGTGTAAAAAGGCATTTTAATTCTTTTATGAAGCTCCACTCATGTTTGAATTTACGTAGGATCTGCACCGGCTAGAGTGTTTAATTAAGAAGGATGAAATAAGGAGAAGTTGGATGCAATGTTTAGCTTCTCCAATTTAGCCATACATCATGGTCGGTGGCGGGGAATCGCAACACCATTGAACCTATTTTCTAATAATCCAGGCTATTTTCTCCAATTTAGCCATACATCACCCTTTTTTCAAGAAATTCCGGCTCTTTAAATGGGGAAAGAAAAAGCATATAAGAGGTGAGGGAGGCACATCCGATTTCAAGGATGGTGAAGATGTACTTATCCGAAAAGTACAAAAATTTCATGATACATACCAAGATGAGGTGATAGTTCAAATGGAAACCGATGAGGTGCTCATGCCAAATATCAATGTTACACACAAGAAGCATGTAGACAAGGATGCTACTATTATCAAGTTGGACCATCGCCTCAAGGTAGTGAAGGAAGATCAACCGGGGATGTTCTATACAAAGGATTGCTTAGACAAACTGCCCGGAATCAAAACTGCCAACAGTGGCTATATTTTCGGCCCATCATTTATGAGGGCTGTTTATAGGCACTATTTGTGTAGATACTATGAAGATGGCTGCCCGAGGGGAAAATCATCCCTTGTAAAACGCCCAACTATGGTAGACTACAACAATATACGTGTGGTGAAAGACATTAGGGATGCATACCGGGATGATGTAATTGTGAAACTTGAACTTGGTGAAGACAACTTACCTTTGATTCATCTACTACATTTTGATGAAGTTAAAGATCCAATGGTGAGACTTGATAACTACTTGAGAGTCACTCAAGATGAACTTACCGTGGGACTCACATTCACAATCAAATGCTTGGAGGATATCCCGGGGGTCTTTCCTACGGAGTATGGGTATGATTTTAACTCTTGGTTCATTGAATATCCATATACTTTATTGTATCTTACTAGGTACAAAGAGAGAATTAAACCGAGACCTACCCTTGGGAAAAACAAGGTGAGGCCGAGACTGCATGACAGGAGGGGTGAGAGGAGGAACAACAATAAAAGGTCTTCATGATTGTGTCCGCATGGAATATAAGAGGCCTCAATAAGGTCTCCAAACAAAACTCTATCCTTAAGTTTATTCGCACTAATAATATCCATTTGTGTTGTCTTCTTGAAACCAAAATGACTACTACTAATTTTGCTAATTTTAGTTCAAATAGATTACCTTCTTGGCTATCTATTACTAATTTTGACAAAATTGATGGTGGCCGTATTGGCATAATTTGGGACCCACATTTTGTTCATATTAATGTACTTGAAATTGACAAACAACATGTGCATCTTAGCGCAACATGTAAGATTACTCAAATTGAGTATCTTGTTACTTTTGTGTATGCTCTCTACACGGCGCTTGAGAGAAAGGCCCTTTGGGATCATTTAGCAAACTTGGAGCCTAACATTAATAGCCCTTGGCTAGTAATGGGAGACTTTAATTGTGTTGGATGCCCGAATGAGAGGGTGGGTCCTACCCCTCCCTCGGCCTATGATATGCAACATTTGAATGATTTTAAATTGCAAACTAGTCTTGTTGATTGTCCATCCACGGGCCAATTCCTTACTTGGAATAGAGGCTCGCTTTGGGCTAAACTAGATCGAGTTCTCATTAATTCTTTTTGGTCAACTTTGGATATTGAGTGCAAAACACATTTTCATGACTTTGAACTTGAATCCGATCATGTAGCTTCCATGGTTTCCATTGGGAAAACTAATGGGGTTGCCTCTCGGCCATTTAAATTTTTTAATATGTGGTTAAACCATGAAAATTTCAATGCCATCCTCACTACCCATTGGGTTAAAGAGGTTTATGGTAGCTCTCAATTTATTTTAGCCAAGAAATTGAAGGACCTCAAAAGACCTCTTAGAGAGCTCAATAAACTCCATTTTGGTCATATTTCTGAAAGAGTTAAGGACTCCAAGAAAGAGTATAAAAGGCTCCTCGGGCTCTCTATACTCTCCCCGTTGGATGAAACTATAAAAGAAGAACTCTCCTTGATAAAGAAAAAACTTCTTAACCTTAAAGTGGCCGAAGAAGATTTTTTTAGGCAAAAGGCCAAGGCAAATCACCTTGTTCAAAGTGATAAGTGTACCAAATACTTCCATGCTATTGTGAAAAAGAATGTGGCTAGAAATTCCATTACGGCTCTCAAACTCCATAATGGGACGACTACCACTTCTATTGACCAAGTGGCTACGGAACTTGTGAAGTTTTACACTGACTTATTTGGTACTTACTATCCTACTTCCGGACTGGACCCCAATATAGTTGCCTCGGGTAGATGTCTCCCTTCTAGTGCCTCGGCCAGCCTTATTGGGCCTGTCACAGATGTGGAAATCAAAGAGGCTTTGTTTGACATTGGTGACAACAAATCACCTGGCCCTGATGGATACACATCGGCATTTTTTAAAAGGAATTGGAACAGGGTTGGTTATGATTTTACTAAGGCTATTAAAGCCTTCTTTGGGTCTGGTAGGTTATTAAAGCAAACCAACCACACGGTTATTGCTTTAATTCCTAAGACAAACCATTCTCCTACGCCGGCTGACTTTAGACCAATTGCTTGTACAAATGTGGTATACAAAGTCATCACTAAGATCATTTCTAAAAGAATGATCCCGTGCCTTCCGGACCTTATTGACCAAGCCCAGGGGGCCTTTGTTGACGGGAGACTCATGATTGATAATGTGTTTGTTGCCCAAGAGCTGATCAAAGGATATGCTAGGAAACGCATGTCTCCAAGATGTATGATCAAGGTTGACATCCGGAAAGCCTATGATACTATATCTTGGGACTTCCTTACTAGCATGTTGACCCACTTGGGATTCCCGGGCAGATTCATACACTGGATTATGGAGTGTGTCACCACCGCTTCATACTCCATATCAATCAATGGTGTTCTCCATGGCCATTTTGAGGGTAAAAGAGGGCTTCGGCAAGGGGACCCTATGTCCCCCCTCTTATTTGTCCTATGCTTGGAGTATCTCTCCAGACTATTGAATGATAGGACCAAAAATCCTATGTTCAATTATCATCCTTTGTGTGGATCGCTTAATATTTCACATGTGGCATATGCTGATGATTTGATGCTTTTTTCTAGAGGTGATACTACATCTATACAGATTCTCACAGGAGCATTGGAAGAATTTGGTAACATATCTGGCCTTAGGGTCAACTATGATAAATCAAATATCTTCCTTGGTGGTAATGCATATTATGAGCTTGACACTATACTTGAATTGGTGGACTTTAAAATTGGTACATTCCCGGTCACATATCTTGGGGTCCCCTTGGCGCCCTTAAAGCTATCTGTGGCCCAGTATGCACCCCTTTTGGAGTCCATCACCGCTTTTATTAATGCTTGGAGTCTTAAGTCTTTATCTTATGCAGGCAGAGTTGAGCTAGTCAAGTCGGTTATACAGGGTGTACATTCTTTTTGGTTACAAATGTTTCCCATCCCTAATGTTATACTTGACAGGATTACATCCATTTGCCGCATTTTTCTTTGGGGAAGTAAATTCGCTAGGGTTGCTTGGGCGGATATTTGCCTCCCGAAAGAAGAAGGCGGACTTGGTATACATGACACGAAGGTTTGGAACAAGGCTTTACTTTCAAAAACTTTTTGGGATATACACACTAAAAAGGACACACTTTGGGTCAAGTGGGTACATGGGGTTTATCTTAAGGGTAGGAGTGTGTGGGAGTTTGTCCCACATGAGAGAGATTCACAACTGTTTAAGAAGATTGCACTAATTCGAGATGAAATACTCTCCAAATTCCCGGACATTCCAAGCGCTATACTTGGCTTAAATACTCTTCAATTTAATGGCAAGCTTGTATCCTCAAAGGTTTATAATTTGCTTAGGGCTAGGGCGGCAACCCGTGTGTGGATGCCATTTATTTGGAAAGACTATATCCCTCCTAAGTTTTCCTTTATTACTTGGTTGGCATTCCGGAATAGGTTAGCCACGTGTGATAATCTTCATAGATTAGATGTGGATAATACTTGTGTATTGTGCAAGGGTGGACCGGAAACGGCTCCACACCTCTACTTTGAATGCCCTTTTTCAGGTAAGGTCTGGACTATGATGAAAGCATGGATTGGCATTCCACGGATGATGGGGACCTTGGCTAGTTCGGTCAAATGGATCAAGAAAGAAAGGAGCGGAGCTAATGTACGAGCCAAGGCTGCTAGGATTGCTTTCTCATGCACCATATACTGGATCTGGAGAACCAGGAATGCAGCCAGATTTGATGGTTTTTTGCCTAAAGAGGAGGAAGTTTTTGCTAGGATTAAATATGTTGTCTACAAAATTCTGTATAGCATTTATCCTTATGATTTAGTAGTACTTTGATAAACTTTCCGCCCATCACCTTGTTTGCTTGTGATAGGCCGTGTGGTAGTATAGGGGGGTTGCTTTTGCACCCTTATTTTGGCAGGTGATGGGTTATCCAATTTTTGGATAACCTACATTTTTTTGCTCATATTCTTGCTGTACAGATAAACTCTTGACGGTTTCTAATATACTTACATGTTATCGTCTAATAATCCAGGCTCTCTCTTGGGATGTTACGTTATTGAGGCGAAGTTTTTGGCGCTGATTACGCTCAGTTAGTCAAACACGACCTTTCCCATTGATATATAATAATCCCAGTGACATATATATTCCTAGTATGGGAAAATAATCCAGAACCTTTGGGGTCATTTGCCATATCAGTAGTAAATTTCTCTATTTAATTTCAAGTGCACGTACGGGTATAAGACTAAAAATTTGGAAATGAAAAGTGGTTAAGAAAAAGTTCACTAATATCTTACGGAGTATGAAATATGATGAGAAGGCCTGTGGTGTTTGACAATCTAATCTACTCTATCAAGAGTCGCAATACCATTGCAAGTTGTGTGTATATCTTGCTCACCTCACTCAAGATGAGAGATCTCATGTATACTCTCAAGTCTCAACTATGAGGGAAAAAAAAGCGTAGAGTCTCTTTATGACAACGAATTGAACTTATGATGAAATTGCTAAAGTTTTGCCCGAAACGGTTGAATTGACTTAATTTGCCGAATTATGAAAAAATTATGTTCAAAATTTTTATATTGCTGAAGTAATATAAAAATTATATGAAAAATAATAAAATGGCCATGTACAGTAATTAACTTCACCCAATTCGGCCATAAAAGCAACCCTAATCTTACTTATTTTAATTATTACGGAATTCAACGCGCAAAATCAAAAGTTGCATGTTTAGTGAGAAAGTTGGGTGGGTGTTATCCTGAAAACAGAGGTTATCAAATGGGTTCTAAATTTTTTTCAAATAAAATGCGGGATTTTTTCAAAAATAATACGGAAATAAAATTTATTTATATAAATATGACTAATAATTACTATAATCTAGTGTCATCGTAACTTAAGTTTAAAACTTGAATATAAGTTACTACGTACATTAATCTCATTACTACTTTAGTCCCTTGATGATTATTCTTTCACATTTACGAAATATTTAGGTATCATCTATTTTCTTTCTAGAGTAAGTATTTAAATATATCACACGTAAACTTTGTTGGAATTTATTGAGAAATATGACTCAAGTGTTCAATTTGATCCTTGTTAATATTATTTTAATTCAGTGTTGTAGTGTTCTACTTAAAATAATATTAAAGGATAATTACAAATATTATTATTTGTTAGATATGTATTTTACTTTTTCTTTGATTAAGTAAATCGTATCTTAAATAATAATAATTGTAATTGACACGATGGTTGAATGGTTATGTTCGTTGTTATATATGCAAGATTTTATTTTTTAAAATGCATCTCATTGATAACTAGCCTTACGTACATAATAAAAAAATAATCAAAAAGTAAATTCTTATTTAGAAAACCATGACGTTTCTGACCATCACAACATTTGAAAAGGTTGCCAACCTTTACTGGAATGCTTCCAGATCAGCAGGGCCGGTCCTGGGGTGCAACAGGGGCGACCGCCCTAGGCCCAAAAAAATAGAGGGGAAAAACAAGCCCAAAAATTTGTCTTTATGTATACTGTGAGTAGACTTCTTTTTTAATTTAAGCTCAAGTTAAAAGGCATGTGACACGCCTCTTTGAATAGTTAAGTCTCTTCACATCTCTAAGCTTTATAATTCTTTTAATTACAAAATTACCAAAATATTTATTGGCTCTAATTAACTCTTTGTACAATCATGCATGTAAATGAAACCTTTGCGATCGGTTCTATAATCGACAAATTACCACCGTCATGCAAGGAAGTCAAAAATAGCCTTAAACGTAAAAAAGAGGATTTGTCAATGGAGCAACTGGGCCGCCGACTTCAAATTGAAGAAGACATTAAGTTGCGGGAAGATGACAATGGTAAAAAGAACAACCTTCCTATTTCCTCTATAAATGCTATGGAGGAGGGACAGTCAAGTGGGACTCAGAAAAATAAAAAACGTCCCAGAAAATTCACCAAAAGTTCCAAGTTTCAAAAGAAGCCGAAATATAAGAAAGTAGGATCTTGTTGGAAATGTGGTGGTCCACACTTCAAGAGGGACTGCCCAAAGGTGAAAAAAAACGCCCAACCCAACGGCCATCCAAATGGTGGCCAAGACAACCAAGGTCAGAATCTTTTTGTTGTTACAAATGATGTGATAACAACATGATTTTTGTAGCTATGATTTCTGAAATTTGTGTTGTGCAGGATGATGAATCTTGGTGGATTGACACCGGAACGACAAGGCATGTATGTAAATATAGGCAAGCTTTTAAGACTTTAAAAGAGTTGCAAGAGGGGCCGATCTTATACATGGGAAATGACTCTACTATGCTAATTCAAGGAATTGGACAAGTAGAGTTGGAATTAACTTACGGAAAGAAATTAATTCTTAATGATGTGTACTTTGTACCACAAATCCGGAAAAATCTTGTCTCCGGTGGCATCCTAAATAACTTTGGGTTTAAACTTAGCTCTGAAGCAAATAAGTTTATTTTTTCTAAGGGTGATGTATTTGTAGGCCAAGGTTTCTTTTGTAATGGCATGTTCAAACTAAGTGTTGTAAATAAAGTTGTTAATTCTGTTTATATGGTTTGTGATTCTTCTTTGTGGCACAATAGGTTATGTCATGTTAATTATCGTAGATTAAGTGACATGTCTAAAGTAGGATTAATTCCTCCTTTTAATGTTAACATAGAAAAATGTAGAACTTGCATGTTAAACAAAATCACTAGAAATTCTTTTCAAAATGTTGAAAGAAAATCCAACATGCTTGAATTAGTGCATAGTGATTTGTGTGATTTCCATAACACTCCTTCTTTTGGAAATAAAAAATATGTAGTCACGTTTATTGATGATTGCACAAGATATTGTTATATACTCCGTATATCTTTTATTTTCAAAAGATGAGGCAATTGATAAATTCAAAGTTTTTAAAACGGAAGTTGAGTTACAAACCGAAAAGAAAGTAAAAAGGCTTAGAACTGAAAAAGGAGGAGAATATTATGAGCCTAAGTTTTTTGAATCCGTTAGAATAATCCATGAAGCAACAGCCCCTTACACACCGCAACAAAACGGCATTGCTGAAAGAAAGAATAGAACTTTATAAGAAATGGTTAATTCCATGTTGTCTAATTCTGGCTTAAGTAATGGATTTTGGGGTGATGCTATGTTAACTGTTTGTTATATTCTTAATAGAGTGCCTAACAAGAAAAATAAGATTACCCCATATGAACTTTGGCACAAAAGAACACCCCAACTAAGTTATCTTAGGGTATGGGGTTTTAGGGCAATCGTAAGATTACCGGAACCTAAACGAAAAACGTTAGGTGAAAAGGGAGTAGAGTGCATATTTATTGGATATGCTGAACATAGTAAATCTTATAGATTCTATGTTATTGAACCGAATGACTCAATTGCGGTTCATACTGTTATTGAGTCTAGGGATGCTCTATTCGATGAGAAGCAGTTCATTTCTATTCCTAGGCCAAAGGATGTTGATCCCGGTCCAAGTAATTAAAAATTACATGAACCGGAAAAGGATCATGATAATGAGCCTGAAATAAGACGGAGTAAGAGGGCTAGAAAGGTAAAATCATTTGGTCCCGATTTGCAATTGTATTTGGTTGAGGAGGATCCTAACTCTTTTGAAGAGGTAATGAAATCTCAAGATGCTTCCTTCTGGAACGAGGTCGTAAATGATGAAATAGATTCAATTATGGGCAATAATACTTGGGTTCTAAGTGATTTACCACCGGGTTGCACACCAATCGGTTGTAAATGGATTTTCAAGAAGAAAATGAAAGTAGATGGTATCATTGATAAGTTTAAAGCTAGATTGGTTGCACAAGGCTTTAAACAAAAACATGATATCGATTACTTTGACACATATGCACCGGTAGCTAGAATAACTACCATAAGAATTGTTAATTGCTTTATTGGTCATTCACAATTTTGTGATTCACCAAATAAATGTCAAAACTGCATTCTTAAATGGTGAATTGGAGGAGGAGGTGTATATGAAACAACCCAAAGGGTTTGTTGTTAAAGGACAAGAAAAGAAAGTTTGTAAACTTGTCAAGTCCTTGTATGGTCTGAAACAAGCACCTAAACAATGGCATCAAAGGTTTGATGAGATGGTGCTGAAAAATGGTTTTAAAATAAATCAAATATAATGGTGTCATTATTTGTCTATATGTGGATTTATGGTCAACCTCAATTTTTTTTAATGATCTTGCCACACTTTATTTTATTACCTGCAGTAATAAAATAAAAGTACTTAGACTACTTTGCATACATATCACTTGTTCGGTGTTATTTTATCGGTAACTAAAATACACCATACACCTTTTTATCCCAAAAGTTCTATCTTGTAACCCGATTACTGTGATAAGAGTAGATAGTAAACTTTTAGGAAAACGTATTTAATACGTGACTAGAAGTGATATCCGGTTCAGTCATATTTATACACCCTTATATTTTTTCTATTATTATCCTCCTGTTCTAACAAACTTTTCAAAAATAAATATGAGCTACACTCGTTATAAAATCTTGAACCTACTGTACAAGAATTTTGAACTTATAATCTTATATTACGTATTTCAATGTTATAATCATAATTAGATAGTGCAATAGTAGAAATAATAGGTATCATAATATTTATTGTGTGTTATTAATACCTTTTACCAGTATGTTAACTTATACCCCATAACAAATACATTAAAGGCCCTTTCAAAAACAACAATTTGCTGTAGTGACCCTTAGCTAAGGCGCATTTTTTTAGAGCCCGTTTGGAGAACTCTGTTTTCGGCTTATCAGGCTTATCAACCAGCTTTTTCACCAAACACGTAACTTTTATTTTCGCGCGCTGAATTGTGTATAAGCCGAAAAAGTAAGGTTGGAGTTACTTTTCTGGCTGTATTGGCTGAAGTTACTGTAGAGGACCATTTTAGCTATTTTTACATATAATTTTTTCTTTAATTTATTAATAAAATATATTTTTAAAATATTTTTTTCTTAAATCAGCAGAATCAGCCAAAACAGCCATTCCAGCCAGAATATCATAAATTTCAGCAGAATCAGCCAAAACAGCCGATTTTGGTGCTACCAAACGGGCTCTTAATGATTTGTTCAGGGCTTCTGGGTCTTGCGGGTTGCAGCCGTTCCGTGTTATTCAGGACCCAGAGCAGTTCATTAGGTTTTTCCGACGTTTAGTATTTTTGGAGTTATGGGCCGGATAATGTCCCGGTTCACCGGTTTTGGGGCTGATCAGACCGGCACGGTCTGATTTCTTAAACATAAGTTTTTCGTGATCATTATAAGTTCAAATGGCATATACTACGTATATACGAGACTAGCTCATTTGTTGTGTGCACATGAAGATTATTATTGGGTTTATAGAGCTTCTAAGTTCCAACTTCCATGTTCTAGAACCCATTATAGATCAATGAATAACTCAGAGTTAAGACATTCTAAATCATTCTAGAACCCATTCTAGAATGATTTTACTTGGACTGACTTTAATCTTACACTAGATCAAAACAAATCATATCAGATTTAAATAAATCATATTCGGTACGTACAAGCTCAGTTTGACCTATAGATGCGTCGAAGCAGTCAATTATTGTTGTGTAATAAACAAAACACAATATGGTCCTACAAATGGTTTCCTCGATTATTCACTAATTTTGTTAACGAACACATTCCAAAATGAATGAGAGGTCCTAGGCTCCTAGTTACTAGATCACGTAGTCTATTTCTTTTAAAATGTTGTAGCATCTTACATAGTGCTACTTCTTTAAGGGTCAGTCTTGGCGGTTCTAAGGGACGAATGTTTATAAATTATAATAGGTCTAATTTTAAAAAAGTATTGTGAATCTTTTCTTTACTCTTATCATCTTTGTCACTATCTATCATCCAAATTCGTCCAATTTCATCACACTTTAGCATTAAATAAATTTAATAAATTTAATAAAATTTAAATTTTTAGGGAACAAATTTTAATACTATCACAAAATAACAATTTAATTTCATAACCTTTCTTATTAGGAAAGGGAAAACACATTCGCAATTTCACTATTTGACGAAATGATACTCTGTATTTAATACCAACAAATTTAAAATACACAAATTTAGGATCAAACAACAATACGAACAAATTCAAGATTTCAGTACTTCACGATTCAACAAGACAACGATAAATAAGCCAACAATTACTTGCCAATAATGTAGCAAGTAAAAAAATATAGATTTGGGCTTTAAGGGGCGGCCCATCAAAGGTAGAATAACATAATTGCAGATTTGTAGAAGCACGAGTGAAGGAAAAATTTCGTGTTTTTACGATTTGTTTACTATTCCTTTTACCGAGCCTTACTGACTGGATGAAAATACTGGACATGACAAAAAACTCAGGCTACTCAACCTTAGAATCAAACATAAATATTGAGCCTAATTTTTTTTTAATAGTGTAATTAATACTTTAATTAGGTTTCCATATTTATTTGTTTCCTAATGTACTCAGAACTCTTATTATTATATATATGACATCTAGGCTACCACATTAGGTATGCCTTTCCATTACTTTCACATGGTATCAAGAGCCCTAGGATTTTAGACAAATATAATTTTTTTTTTCGATGGATTCCTCAACTACATCTGCCGCCGCCGCTGTCTCGAGTTCCGTCATCACTTCCGCCGCGATGACTACGTCGGAGTCCGCAGCACCAGCATCGAGCGCGGCAGAACAGCGAATTCCATCCTTAGCGCCGCCAGAGTCGGAGATCGTTCCCACATCTTCGTTCTCGCCGCTACAGTCCACGTGGGTTCCGCCTCTATTTACCTGGACCCCGACACCTCCCCTGACTCAGCCGCAACCCATGATTTCCGGTGACCTCCATGGTGAGTCAAGCAACGCTGCAGCAGCTCGCGCGCGATTTGGAGGATCTACTTTTTCCGGCCACCCTGGTATTCATCAGCCTCCTATCAGCGAACCAATAGGAAGGCGTCCAACAGAATCATCAATTCCCGTCTCTTTTGCTTCTATGGCCCAAGGCATGATTTTTGGCTCTTCTGTCACTCAAATTGTTACCACTAAATTGTTAGCAGTTGAAGATTACTTACCATGGCGAACACAATTTGAGTCCTTTTTGGTTGCGAATGGTCTTTTGGGTTTTCTTGACGGTTCTTTTGCGGCTCCACCTCTTCATACCTATGATTTATATCAGGCTCCCATAATGAACCCTGACTATTATCATTGGTTAAAACTTGACCAAACCGTTCGTGCTTGGCTATTTGCTACTTTGTCTCGGGAAATTTTGATGGAGGTTCATACTCTGAAGAATTCCACCACTATTTGGCAAAAATTGGAATCTCGATTTATGGCAGCCAGCCTTGCTCGTTCCATGGAGTTGAAACATATGTTATCCCACACCAGAAAGAAGGCAAATCAGTTCATGGAGGAGTATGTTCGTGGAATTCAGACGATTGCGGACAATCTGGCTTCAATTAATTCACCGGTTTCTGATTCTGATCTCTTACAATATACACTTTATGGATTAGGACCGGGTTATGAATCACTTGTTGGACCACTTACACTCTTCCCTGAAGGACTCACTTTTGACAAATTATGCACCAAGTTGGTCCATCAAGAGGCGCGTTTACAATATCAGCAATCCTTGGAATCCTCCGTCGGCGCACCAGCTTTCTCGGCCACTACCCCGGCAGGGGGTGTTCCTGCTTTAGCCTCTGCCGTCGGTCAGCAGCAACCTTCCCAGCAGCCCAACCGTGGTGGGCGTGGTGGTCGCCGTGGGGGGCGTGGCCGTGGGGGTCGAGGTCGAGGACGTCATCCGCAGCAACACACGGCATACGGGCAGCAGGGCAATTACTACGGACAGCATGCATCGAACCAACAGCCTGCTCAGTATGGCCGCGGGCAGTCTCCCTTCACTCATTTGGGACAACCTGGTACAGTTTTATGTAATACAGTTAAGTCATCGTTTTTTACTCCTGCGCTGTCTACTTTTTGTACTAACTATGGTTCTGCAGGAACTCCATCTTTTGAGAATAATTTTGGTTCCATTCCTCCGCCCGTAGTTTGTCAAATTTGTCATTCTCCAGGTCATTCTGCCGTTTCGTGTCCTTCTCGCTTTGTTCAAGCTCAGGCCCCTGCTTTAGCTGTTCCTACTGGAGAATCCACTCCAGCTGTGTGGTATCCGGACTCAGGCGCTTCCGCTCATATGACTTCTAATGAAGGTATTTTAGTAAACAAATCTATTTCTCCTGGACCACTAACTGTTACGGTTGCAAATGGCTCTACTTTACCAGTTACGACTGTTGGTGATGTGCAAATATCTACTCCGCCGAGCTCTCTACATTTAAAATCTGTCTATCATGTTCCAAATCTTAAATATAATTTGCTATCCATTCAAAGATTATGTGCTGATAATAACTGTTTTGTGATATTTGATAAAAACTCTGTTTGTGTTAAGGACACAATTTCGGGGAAAGTTCTTCTTCAGGCATCCAGTAATGGTGGGGTCTAACCCATCTCTCTTACTTTCTGCTCACCAGTTGCCCTTATCTCTCATGTTGCTCCTGGACCAGTCTGGCATCGTCGCCTGGGACACTGCGGAAGTCGTATTTTAGATAAACTTAGAAAATCTGGATCTATTTTAAGCACTACGAATTTTTCTCATGATTGTATTTCTTGTCGTTTAGGAAAATCTCAACGGTTACCTTTTCAAGAAGTTTGGCATAAATCCACTTCCCCTTTATATTTAATTCATTCTGATGTTTGGCAGTCTCCTGTTATTTCTGAAAGTGGCTTTAAATATTATGTCTTATTTATTGATGATTTTTCTCGTTTCACGTGGCTTTATCCGATGCGCCATAAAAGTGAGGTTGTAAGGCATTTTCAAGCTTTTAAATTAATGGGGGAAAATTTGCTCAACACTCACATTAAAATTTTTCAAAGTGATGGAGGGGGTGAGTTTGATAATCGTGGCATGCGGGATATTTTTCTGAAAAGTGGTATTTTATTTCGAAAATCCTGTCCTGACACTCCTGAGCAAAATGGAATTGCTGAACGCAAACATCGGCATCTCCTTGAACTTACTCGCACTATGCTCTTTGAAGCAAACATGCCTGCTAAGTTTTGGGTCGATGCTATTTTTACCGCTACCTATATCATTAATCGTCTCCCTACTCCAAACTTAAATGGTGCTACTCCGTTTGAAAAATTATTCCACCATCCTCATGATTTCTCTTTTATGCGTGTTTTTGGTTGTGCTTGTTTTCCAAATTTCAATGCCACTTCTGCAAATAAACTGTCACCTAGATCCGTTTTGTGTGTATTTTTAGGTTATGCTCCTGAATACAAAGGTTACCGTTGTCTTGATCCTATCACTGGCAAGATTTACATCAATAGGAATGTTCGTTTTTATGAAAACATTTTTCCATATTCGAAATTATTTTCATCCATAGGAAAAGCTGACTTGCCATCTCTGTCTCCCAATGCCACGGTCCAGCTTCATACGAGTACCATACCAGACACATCCACTTTTTCTTTGGAATCTTCCTTCTTTAACCGCTCATCTCACACCAGCCGCCACCATCAGCCCGTTCCGCCGTCCTCAGCCTCACCTATACACGGCCAGCCACCAGACCTTACTCATTCATCTTCAGTTCCTACCCCGTCTGCTGAAACCGAACCCAGCTCACCAGTGCAGCCTCACCCGCCATCTCCTCCTGCCGAGCCTATTCCCAACAGCCAGACCGAGACTTCTTTTCTTCCGACCTCATCACCGGCCTCTTCCCCGGCTAATTGTCATCCAATGCAAACAAGAGCAAAATCCGGGATTTTTAAGCCCAAAACTATTTTTAACCTTAAAACAGATATTTCGGCATGTGATCCCTCATGTTTTTCTATAGCAAATAAAGATGTTAAATGGAGAGGAGCTATGGCGGAGGAATTTAATGCACTCATTGATAATCATACATGGGATTTAGTTCCGTTTAATCCTAATAAAAATGTGGTCGGGTCAAAATGGATTTATAAAACTAAATTTAATTCAGACGGGTCAGTCGAGCGGTATAAAGCACGTCTTGTGGCTCAGGGCTTTACTCAACAAGCTGGTGTGGATTTTTCTGAGACTTTTAGCCCCGTTGTTAAGCCCACTACTGTTCGTATTGTTTTGTCTCTTGCTGTATCATTTAATTGGGTTATTCGTCAGTTAGATGTTAAAAATGCTTTTTTACATGGTAATCTGACTGAAGAAGTCTATATGCGTCAGCCCCCTGGTTTTATTCATCCACAATTTCCTCATCACGTTTGTCGCCTCCGTAAGGCTATATATGGTCTCAAACAGGCTCCTCGAGCTTGGTTTTACCGGTTTAGCAGTTTTTTGTTGACGCATGGTTTTGTCTGCAGCAAGTCTGATAATTCTTTGTTTATCTATCGACATGGTTCTTCTGTGATCTATCTTCTCTTATACGTTGATGATATTATTGTCACTGGTAATTCCTCTTCCTTTGTTTCCACATTTATTTCATGTCTGGGCCGGTGTTTTGCTATGAAGGATTTGGGGGAGTTACACTTTTTCCTAGGTGTCCAAGTTGTTCGAGTACCATCTGGTCTATTCTTATCTCAGCAAAAATATGTGTCTGATCTTCTCACCAGATTTCATCTTCACACTCTTAAGCCTGTTCGTACCCCTCTTGCTTTTTTTTTTTTTTTTTTTTTTTTTTTTTTTTTTTTTAGAAAGATAAAAAAAGTGCTAAATTAAAGGAAATACAGTACAAAAAGAAAAAAGAGCTAATCCCAAGGAAAATCTCTGGTTTGAGACCTAGTTGTCATGCTGTGACGCCTCTTGTTCTTTTGAGATTTCCTATAGATTTTTAGCTGTTTGTTCAAGTTCTCAGTTGGCATGCAGTTTTCTGCCGTTATGAAAATAGCTTTGTGGCAGATCGCTCTATTGAATTTGGATTTCTTAATTTCTTCCGGGTATGAAAGAGGAGGTCGGCGATCGCTCTCGGTTGCATGTCCCAAAAAATCATCTGTGTATAGTGAGTCGTCTGAGTGATCAAAATCATCAGAGGCATCTGAGTAAGCCTGTATCAATGGCATCTGGGGTCGTTTCCCAGAAGAGAAGACATTGTTATTTTCAGTATCGGCCGCCTGAATTTGATAATTAAAAATCAATTTGGATATGGATGTGGGATCTTCGGTTTCTAATATTGTCCCGTGCAGAAGGGATATCGAGTCATCCGGCACTGAATGTGAATGCCCTACAAAATTAGAAAAAATATTAAGAAATTTAAATATGCTCGAAGGGATATCGTACCCCTCTTGCTACGAGAACTAAACTTTCTCTCACTGATGGGGATCTCCTAGCAGATCCATCTGAGTATAGAAGTATGGTAGGCGCTTTACAGTATTTGACTATGACTCGACCTGATATTACATTTGCTGTTCACTTGGTTTCCCAATTTATGCATGTGCCCCGTACACCTCATCTTTTGGCTGTTAAGCGTATTTTCAGGTATCTTCAAGGGACTATCTCACATGGATTACTTCTTCGGCCGAGCACTACTACTCCTACCATACAGGCTTACTCGGATGCTGATTGGGCTGGCTGTCCTGACAGTAGCCGGTCCACCTCTGGTTTTGCTATTTTTCTGGGTCCTAACCTGATTTCTTGGAAGGCTAAGAAGCAGCCCACTGTTTCTCGCTCTTCCACAGAAGCTGAGTATAGGGCAATTGCATACACAGTGCAGGATACTCTACACATACGATCCATTTTATTTGAATTGGGGTTTTCGGTTCGCGCACCAGTCACACTTATGTGTGATAATATTTCAGCTTCTTATTTATCAGCTAATCCTATTCAGCATGCCCGGAGTAAGCATATTAACATTGATTATCATTTTGTCCGTGAGCGAGTTTCTCATGGAGATCTGGTTGTTCGTCATGTTCCTACACAGTTTCAGCTAGCAGATATTTTGACTAAGAGTCTATCTCCACAGCGTTTTATTTTTCTTAGGGACAATCTGCGCATTGTTTCCCCTGCACAGCTTGAGGGGGTGTAATAGTGTAATTAATACTTTAATTAGGTTTCCATATTTATTTGTTTCCTAATGTACTCAGAACTCTTATTATTATATATATGACATCTAGGCTACCACATTAGGTATGCCTTTCCATTACTTTCACATTTTTAACTTTTTTTTTGGACCTAGGGCCCTTGCCCATGCTGCCCCCCAGGGCCGCCCCTGCTTCTTCTTTCCTGAAATCCTATTGCCCCATTCAAGAACAAAATGAAGACATGAAGTAGCGGAGCCTAAACATCTACATGTGATTGAGCTCGCCCAAAGAATCCATAGATCAAATGTAAGTACACTGATTTATGTATTTTTAAATTCTGTTAGAAATGTTGGTTTATGCTCATCATAATTAACAGATATGGGAAGATTATCTAGCTGGGAAAGGAAGGAGATGAGAGACAAGATCACATTATTAATTAGTTACGTTAAATCAAATGTAGATATCGATAAGGGCAAATGCCCAACATTTAGCTAAAAAGAGAACTGATTATGATAATAAGAAGCAATAAATAATTGAGACTGAGAGAGACATTGACTGTATGGGCTGCCAGTCTAGCTTAAAGCTGTGGTTGGGTATATGGATCTCCATCACCTTCAGGTGGCTTTGTCTCCTTTGTTTCCCTTTTTCTTTTAATTCTATTTTTTTGTTTCAACCCCACAAGCCCACACCATTGCCAAACTGCAACAACCAATTGATTATTGTACAAGGAGCTAGTACATGTAATGTAGATGATCTTTTCTTCATTCAAGCATTATGAAATACTAGTATATGAAAATAATATATATATATATATATATATATATAGACAGTATGTGAAAATATAATATAATAAAATTGTCATGGCAATCTTGATCATTGTGTATATATGTTTTACCTAGCCTCCCACATTTTGCACCTGGCCTGGTGATAACTTTAATTTAATTATGGGCATGGTGATAATTGGGTATATATGAAAAAAATTATAATATAAAATAAATAAAGGGTGTCAGAGGAAGATATAAAAAAGAGGAGACATTCTTTTGAGAGAAAAAATATGTTCATGAAAGAATCCAGGCAGTGATATTTATTAACAAAGGTACTTGAACCAAAAGTCAATTGAACTAGATTGAATCACTTTTATTCCCTTCTAAGATAGTCTGCCCAGAAAGGCTAAACGTCACATTTGGTTTCACTTCAATTATTTAGTTTCTAACTCGAGTAATGGTCAGAAAAATATGAATAGATAAATAAACGCCCCTTCTTGACTTCTATCTCTTTTTATTTTTCTTTGGTTTTTGATACCTTTTTAATTTCCTTTAGTTTTTTATATCCCTTTTTAAGTTTCATAGACATGTAGTTGATCCTGTTAGAGCCCTTTCGGCAGCGGACTTATTTGGTTGAGGAATGACAAAAAAAAACTTATTTTGTTGAGATCATTCCAAATACGAGTAACCCATTATCAAGAAAGGAAAAGTAGGACTATACGGAGTATATTTTAAACTTTTTCCTTTGTGTTGGAGCGTACATAGTTGAGCTGGTGGGATAGAACCCCTCTCTCAAATTGTGCGATTAAAACTCTTTACGTAGTCTCGAATAACCATCTAACCATCTAGAATATTTTAAACTTTCAAAATGGAAGTTAGAATTATGTAATTAGGAATTTTATCGATCCAAGACATCAAAGATAGATGAACTATCAATCCATGACCAGAAAGATGAAATGCATTGATAAGTCCGTATTTAGACACACATTTGATGCGTGTTCGGGTCGGATCGATTTTGATGGTTTTCCTAGCTTTAAGGTGTTGGAAGTCTCAATTTTGGTTCAAGTTGTGTTTAGCAGGCGTTGGATCGAGTTTCGTTGCAATTGGAGTTGATTTGAAGAAGTTGGAGTCCGGCAATCGGTGCTTGAGAGGCATTCGGGAAGGATTTGAAGGCATTCAAGAAAGATTTGAGAGATTTGGAGGTCACCGGGAGATTCACGACGAAATTCTAATGAAGATAGAGCATTTGGATTGATCTCGTTTGCATCCGGGAGTGTTTGGAGCAAGAAAACGAAGAAAAATATGAAGAATAAGGTCAGGCACGGTCGTGCCGGGAGTTAGGCACACCGTGCCTGGACACGAATTATGGGCCTCTTCCGCAGACACGGTCGTGCCTGGCCACGATTGGTCCTAATTCGACCCAAATTCGTTGTTTTCTTTAAATAAGGCCTCCATAACCCCTTTTGGGGGGTTACGAACTTTGTGGAGGCCTAGGACGAGTTTTACCTACATTTTTACGTTGTTTACTTCGAGACCCTGGAATTCTTTGTAAGTTCAATTCTTTTAATTAATGACAATTTATTCTATTTTTCCCAATTCTTTTGATTCGTCAATTATGAGGCGTGAGTAGTTTAATTAGGGATTTGAGGTTGATGAAGGGGTTAATCATGATGAATGGCTAGATTCTTTTCGGCTTAATTGCATGAATGCCGTTTAATTTGTGTTTGAATAATTTAACTGATATCTCTTGTAACCTAGAATCGCGACTAGAATTACAATTGCATGTAGAATGAATTAAGAGAGATCTCATTTGTTCTAGGACACATTTACACACACTTAATCGTTCGCTAAGAGATTAGTAGTGATTAAGGGGCCGTAAGCTCGCTCGTCCTGGTAATAATTTAGGATTCTGTCGCATGAGAGACCAGCCTGGTCCCTAAATTATTGTACTCTACGCCGCGAGAGCGGTAAGAACTTAGTAATGATTAGCTAGGCTCAATTAAATTAAATTCATGTAATTAGACCTGTTCTGTCAGAAATCTGGTTAACCCCGGAATCAATTCCTGTTCCCTTCGTCGTTAATTAAGGAAAAACCAATCTTTTTACTCGCTCATTAGCATTAGTTTTATTTTAATCAATCAACCAATCTCGCACAATTGCATTTTATTTTATTTATTTCTTTTTAATCGCTGAAATTTAATTAATCTTTATTTCCCTTTTGTCCGTCCCTGTGGAGACGATACTTGTACTTTCCACCACTTTTCTACAACTATTTTAAGTGTGAGAAAACACACATCAGTTTTTGGCACCGTTGCCGGCGACGGTGTAGGATTTAAGGGATAAATTTTAGCGACTTGTTTTAGTTTTTCGTAGGATTTTTGTCTGCTAACCTTGCAGGTTAGATCTGTTTATGCATACACGTTCAAAGAAGGGATTTTTCGTAGGATTTTTGTCTGCTAACCTTGCAGGCTGGATCAACACGTTCAAAGGACATAAGTTGTCTTGAATTTTATTATCTTTAAGTATCATTTAAATTTATTAAATTAATAACCTTTTGTGAAGATAAATTCATCAAAAGTAGCAATTGAATTTATAAAAAATTAAATAAATCAAAACTTTTAGAACTTTAGGTATTTGATTGATAGTTTTCAATCGCATCCTATAATTCATCTATCTGCCACATATAACGTGCATCCTATAATCACATCCTATACTAACACATATCATTTTTCAGTTTCCATATTTATAATTCGTTTATCTTTCAGGGTCTGTATTGATGAAATTTATAATTAGTACAATCATCACCTCTTTTATGTATATTAATAAAGTAGTTGAAAAAATAAAGATTATTCTTGAGATTTGAGTAACATACACTGAAATGCTATAAATCACATATTTTTTTCAAAAAAGGAACATGACACTAATTTTAGAACAATCCAAATGAAAAGTAAAATTGGACCAATGGAGTAATTAAATCCTATGCTTTCTATTGCATTTTACTTTTATTCTCAAACATCGTCAATTTTCACTCTGAAACACCTTTTCTATAATCACTTAATTTTTTTCAAGTGCAAACAATCTTCAACACTATGAATTTTGATAGCTGTTGCGTCAACTTGTTAAAACTATACCATAAAGTGCTTTAGGAATTTAATACGAAGTACGAAATAAAAATTATGAATGAAGCATCTTCCATGATTTGATCGAGCACAGTACCACCATTGATATTTAAATTTCCAAGTTGCACAAATTTATCCAGGACTTACTGAAATCGAGCTCTCTTTCCGCCTCTCATATGGCTGTAGATTGAACAGGATCTGCTGCTGAAAAATCCTGAGCATCACCAGGGCCTTAATTCGGAGGTCCCGGTTCACAATGGAAAATTGAGGCCCCTATAATGAAAAAAAAAAATTTAACCATGAAATACAAATACATTAGACAGTTCAATAAAACATTTTTATGATGTTTAAAGTAAACAAAATAGAGAATATAAAGTTATATACTCCGTACCTTGAGTTTATATTCTTGAACAATACATAACATCTAGAAAAATCAATCTATAACCAATACTCCATCCGTTTCGATTTGTATAACACAGTTTGACTTGTCAAGAATTAAGGAAAAAAATTTACTGAGAGGGGTAAATTTTACTGTTTTGACACTGTTTGACACTGTATGAACACTATTTGACACTGTTTTGCACTGTTTTGGTAAAGATTTATTTACCAAATAAGGAAATAAGGAAGTGTGGCATTCATTTTTAAACGTCCAAAAAGGAAAGTGTGTCAAACACCGAAACGGAGGGAGTACTACATTCACATTTTTTGGAGGCCTCCTACAAGAGTGGATCCCGATGCCAAACACTTATTGCACATCCTAAAAGATGATTCTGGTCATCACTGGTCTGGATTACATTTTCTAACAATGAAGATGACATTTTTGTGTCCATTGATATGATATTGATTATTATTCGATTATGACATTTAGTACTTACACAGTTAAGGTAGATTCTATGGTACCCTTAAGGTACCATACCTTTGTCCACATGAACCAATGAGAATGATGCAGTTGAATTAATTAAATCTAAATTAAAAGGAATAGAATGATTGGGATCAATCAAATGCATGATAGGTACGGTACCCCAATTTTTAAAAGGGTACCGGAGTTGTCACCAACAGTTAAATGGTGACTGTATAGTTTCATGATGCTAGTGTATTGGCAGTATCACAAATTAAATACTCCCTTTGTCCCATAAAATTTTGTCATCTTTCCTTTTTGGGACGTCCCAAAAAACTTTGTCATTTTCCCTTTTAAATCAATTATTTTGTGGTTTCTGTTGTTTTTCTCTCCTCTGCATAAACCTCAACTACACTTTATTATTCTCCGTGCTGGTCAAACTTGGCAAAGTTTTAAGGGACAGAGGTAGTACCATAATCAGCGGCGGACGCAGGAATTTCCGGTAACAGGGGCGGCAGTACAAAAATATACATACAAATACATATACATTAAAAATTTCGGGGTAAATATACCTAGATTTTTTTTTGGAGGGGCAGCCGCCCCCCTTTGTCATCCCCTGTGTCGGCCGCTGACCATAATATTGGCATTATTAATCATTAGTGCTCGATCGTGGGCGGAAGTTTTGGCATTTTGAGTTGGTAAATTTAGGAACTTTATCAGTTTCTAATCCCTTAGGCTGATTGCAATGGAGGGGGTGAAAACCCCAAATGTGAGGTTTTCACCCCAAAAGAGCTGCAACGCAGAGGTCTTTTAGTATATGGGGGTCTCATAGCCAATACAGAGAACTAACGGGAGGGGTTTTTGAGCGGATGATTGACTCTCTTGCAGAGCATAGATACACAGGTGGGCTGACTTTTGCAGGAGAAAAGCATGGTCCTAGTTGGTGCGTGGGACTGACGTGCTCCATTCACTGTGGAGAGAATAGGATGCACGGATGATGTTCACAACTAAGCAAAATTAAATTGCCAATATTTTAAAATCCCACTTTTTAAAAAAAATAGTATAACTTTTTTATTTATGATTCAATATTTTCAAATAATATGTCAAAATTCATAACTTTTCATGATCTTTCATATGACACCAATATCATATATATAAAGTTAAAAAAAATATATGAAGTTTCATCTGGTTGAAATCTATAGGTTGAATTTTTTACTAAGTAGATCCAAATGTTAAATTCAAGATCTCATTAATAATATTTTTTACATCTTTTGGTTATGTTTTACAAAGTAGGTTTGAAACTACAAAAAAAAAATGATCCTCCAAAATTATTTATTTTTACATCATAATGTTTGACTTTTTAAATTATAATTATTCATAAAAATAAATATTGATAATTTTTTATATAATAATAAAAAAAGATTTAATTAGAAAAGAAATACGCTAAGTAAATATATTGACGGTGATGGATTGCAGGGAAAAACTTGATTGATTGGATGAATACGTATAAACGGGAGGGAGATTAGATTTATTGACGGGCTTGGATTGCGGTTAGCCTTACGAACACAGCAGAAGTTACAATCTTTTTTTCCAATTTAACTTTCATCTATTTCTATTTAGGTCTTTAAGCCTTTGATTTATCACCATTATCTGCTTCTTGGAACGAAAAACAGTTTTAAAGGAAAAACACCACCATGTTTTGAATATTACAACAATATAATTCGTTTAATTTATTAAGAGAGTTATAAATTCCTATTAATAAACTTTTAATTGAATCAACTGAATCTGTCACGTGAACAAAATTCAGCCCTCACCAAACGGGGAATAAAATCAATAAACTTATAAACGGGCTGGGACTCGCTCAACATGGCATAGTATGTCTATTACTACGTATTAGACAAATTGTATGATACCGTCAAGGTATCATACCTAATTGTACACATGGATCAATATGAATATTGCAATATAAATTAATGTTGTATTAATG
This sequence comes from Cuscuta epithymum, assembly GCA_945859915.1. Taxonomy (NCBI): domain Eukaryota; kingdom Viridiplantae; phylum Streptophyta; class Magnoliopsida; order Solanales; family Convolvulaceae; genus Cuscuta; species Cuscuta epithymum. The sequence goes on along the minus strand of CAMAPF010000057.1, from coordinate 1,652,349 downwards.
ACTTGGATCAATAAAATGCATGATATGTACGGTATCCTCATTTTTTATAGGTACCGTATGTAGCATTCACTCTACAATTATTCTTGGGTAGAATATGTCTCCACAATTTGTTTCCCGTGCTTCTTCAGAAGATGGAGCAAGAAGGTCAAAATGGTCTTCTTCTGGCCATCGCCAAGATTATGTAGCATCATTGTGATTGATTTTTTCTCTACCAAGAGAGCTTTTGGAGAGTTAATATTTAGTCGGGACATTGCAACCTTAATCCACTCCTCTACTTCACTCTTTGTAACGAACTGATTATAGAGTATTTCTTTCACAGCCTTAGCGGCCTCCTCTTCAGCTCCTTGTATGATAAATGTCGCACCTCTAAGATCAGCACCTAATTCACATACCTGCTAAATCATATTTAGTTGATTTTGAGACGCACATGTATATTAGTGAGTGTAAGTGTAATTTGCTCATATGTATAAAGGGTGCAACTTAGATGAAAAGTGAGAAATCATAAACATTTTACATTTATTTGAAAAGGAAGTGAAGATTTCTTGATTTAGTGGCCTATATTATTATGTTTGTATCCATTGCTAGTCCTTTAGTTTTACTTGCTAACAAATCAATTATAACTAAAATGTTTTGCTCCTTTAAAAAAAACTAAAATATTTTGATTCATTAATAACTTTTCTGTCAAATGTATCATATATGCATGGCAATTGGCAAAAAGCACACCGAAATGGTTAACGTCGACATGAAATTTACCCAAGTAGTACATTTATGTCGAAAAATTATTAGAGTGTTGGATCGATTCACCCCTTGTCGACAAACTTCCCAGTGGGTCACCCATCCCTGGGCTTTCTTACCCCGGACTCGCTTAACTCCAGAGTTCTATGGTTAAATAGCAGCCATATCTTTCTTAAAACTAATTGGTGATAAGGAAGTGGACACCCTCTATTTAACTCATTACTCTGTAGTTCCCAAGTCAAGGTAGATTCCTGTGGGGCACCCCCCACAGTTCACTACGGCAGTGCAGAGCCCCACTACTGAGCGGTGGATGGACATGAGGGGCTACACCACTTTGTGGTGCCAACAGGTTGGGCGGTTAAGCCCTGAATCAAAGGGTGGTGCTGATCTCCCATAAGACCAACAATCACCCCCCCAGCACCAGCCGAGAGATTCACCTGTGACCTCGCTCTGATACCACTTGTTGGATCGATTCACCCCTTGTCGACAAACTTCCCAGTGGGTCACCCATCCCTGGGCTTTCTTACCCCGGGCTCGCTTAACTCCAGAGTTCTATGGTTAAATAGCAGCCATATCTTTCTTAAAACCAATTGGTGATAATGAAGTGGACACCCTCTATTTAACCCATTACTCTGTAGTCCCCAAGTCAAGGTAGATTCCTGTGGGGCACCCCCCACAGTTCACTACGGCAGTGCAGAGCCCCACTACTGAGCGGTGGATGGACATGAGGGGCTGCACCACTTTGTGGTGCCAACAGGTTGGGCGGTTAAGCCCTGAATCAAAGGGTGGTGCTGATCTCCCATAAGACCAACATAGAGCATCTCGAATGGTAAAATGTGCACGGTGCACACGTGACATGAAAAATAGCCACATAAATATTACTCCACAATGTCAAGGAGACCATCTAGATGTTGACATTGTTGTTGACATTGCAAGGAAAAACTTACCAAAATTGTATAAAATCATTCAAATAAGGAGAGGGATAATTTATATGCTAATATTTATGTGGTTATCACTCATGTCACATGTGCACCGTGCACATTATCGCATTGGAGATGCTCTTAATATATACAAATTTATCGGTTAAAGAACATGATGGATCATGGATGAGTAAAGTAATCACTACAAAAAAAACTCAAGATTGACATGGATTTTTGGTAGGGATTTTCTGAATTTGGCAGGTATTTTGGCAGAGATATGCCAAATTTGTGCCAAAAATAGTTTGGCACGAGCTATTTGGCATGAAATTTTTGGTAAATTCATGTCCAATCCGTGTCAATCCCGTAATTTTTTTTGTAGTGAATGTGATTAATAATGGGCCGAGTACATGCATAAGTTATGTTATAGAACTATTTAGTTTAAATTTATCTAAGATAAAAAGTAACTTATGCAAGGAAAACTGTTATTATAATTTTTCAGGCATACCTTTGCTTTATTTCATATAAAATGTAAGAAGAATAGAAGATGTAAGGGTAATAGTCCAATTTCAGATAAAAAAATACGTACATAGTATATGTTTATGAAAATGCGAGCATCATTTTGGATATGCTTAAAAACTGGACCTGGACCTGGACCTGGAAGACACTCCACCAAATGACCCAACTACGGTCAATCTAGGTCCATCAGGTCAACACTGGGAAATTCAGTCAATAATGATAGTACATTCGTCTCATTCAAAAGTTCCCATACGAAATGACACGATTATTTATGACAATAGTTAAATATGTTAATTCGAATATATTTTGAGAAATAGTTTTGATGGGTATATAATAAATTGAATTATCGATGATAATTGTAATGTTATATACTCCGTACTATGTATGTATTCTTTTCAATGTAATATAATTATGATTAAATTATAATTTTAGAGTGTGAATTGTTTTCTGAAATGGAAAATGAGAATCTTTTAGTTAAGACATCCAAAAAAAAGTGAGAAAGTTTGAATGCGGCGAAGAGAGTACTAGTAATACATATGTAGTATTACCTCCGTCCCAATTTGATGTCAAAAGTTCCTATTCACTTGGTGAACTTAAATCATTCTTAATCTTTTACTTTATATATCAAAATTTTATTAAATTTAAATTATTTTTTGTAGGTTTTGTAGAAGTTTTAGCGTAGTTTCTGAATATGTAATTTTTATTCGTTACAAATAATATGAATGCGAATAGAAACTCATTTCATTATCGCCGGTCAAACATCGTAAACCGCAAGGTGAACATCAAATTGGAACGGAGGGAGTAGTTGTTATATTTAGTGTACGTATACAATATAATTTGACATGACACATGATTTAAATCATCTGGAAACGGGTTTTCTTGGTCATTCAACTTTTTCAGATCCGGGTATGGATAAGATTTTTTTCCACTTATTTATGGGGTTTCCATGAACAAAACCAGTTTTTGGTCAGGATCTGTGACACCGCGCCCGTATGTACTTGAATTTGAAATTCGACATGTAATTGAATTTTCCAAGCGAATAAATTCGTGTGACAGAATGGGTACATTTAATTAATACACGATTAATTAAATTATTTATCGGGTCCAGTATATGCGAATGGGCTACCAAATATTTAGTTGGGTCATCATGATAATGATAGGAGCCCAATAAAGTGCCAACCGAGTTGATAAAAATGTTTGGACAACCCGAGTGCTATTTTGACCCAACCTGCTAAAAATACAAGGGATAATTGGGAGGGACTTTCTACACCCACTTGAGATACTCTATCAGTCAAATAACTCCCAAAATAATTGGGAGGAGACAAGTTAGCATGGTTTGGGGCGGACTTATGTGAGAGGTGATGTGCAAGACAAACACCCACACCCCTATGTCCCCATTTGCTCACTCATTGGGTGAGTGATTGAAGAGGAAACTCACCCACTCTCTTGCAACCATTCGAACAAGCTAAGGGAGATGAGAGCTCAAGGGAAAAGTCTTCACACCATCCATAGCTTGAAGGAAGCATCAACAAAGGAAATCCAAGAAGAAAAGGGTTGTGTTGAGGTAAGAACTCAACAAACAATCTCTTAACTAGTTTTATGGTGTATGATTTTTAAGAAATCATATGGTGGATTAAACCATGAGTTCTACACGTTTAAAAGTGTATTATATTGTTATAAAGTGGTGATAATTAACTTAGAAGAGTTGGTGAATCGATAGGAGTCGAAATCGTCGGAAACCGCCACTTTAAGGGAGCTGTTCGTAGCTGCAGACCACGAAAGCCGCCCACCTTTCACGAAAGCCGCCCGGCTTTCATCTGCTGCCCAGATTTTTCATCTCCAATTGGTTTAGAACGGGGATTAATCGGAGGGCTTGACAAAGGCAACTATTTCAGCACATCATAAGGTGAGGATGGCTGACTATGTTGCTTATAATCTTTGGATTAATTTCGTAGGATTACCTAAAGTAATTAAATGTGATTTTCATGGATTATTAATGATTAATAATGCCTAAATGAAAATATTGTTGTCAATGAATAAAGGAGCATAATATACAAATTTAAGGATAAATTATGTATGATTATGTAATATGAGCATATTGGCTTGATGAAGGTATTAATTATAAATATTGTGTTGAAATATAACTTTAACTTCATATAAGGATACATGAGTGATTAAAGGTTATATTTTGTATATTGATATGAACTATATTTTCAATGGGAAATTAGTTTGGAAATTGTCTATATGACTATGAATTGAAAATGAGTTTTGTTGGAATTTATCCGACTAGTATTATGATACTAGTCGGGGTTTTGGAATGAAATATGTTAGAATTGATCCACGGTTTGGATTGTAAATTGTTGAGCCTTAAGTAGTCTTAAGAGATACTAAGGTGGATAAGTGATGCTGGGGGTAGGCCTTAAGGGATACCCAAGATAAAGTGAATAATAAATTGATCCTAGAAATAGGATTGGCCTACGGGTGTATTCGGTAGTCTTTAAGGATTAGCCGATAGAGTATTGGTAATTAGTAAGGACCATGGCCCTTCCCGACTCTAGAGAGCGGGGTTGGATAGCATGGACTTACATCGTGATCACGGGTTAGGGTGGAATCCGAACCGGAGACCTTACGAGGCTCCCGACAGCGGTAACACATAAGATAGGACCCCGAATGGACCTTACCTTCCTACGGGACGATGGGTATGAGTTCAGGGGCGAGATGTTGGACTCCGGCCCGAGAGCCCGGTGAGGCCTCGGAGAGCGGTGACAAGTCTCGTAAGGATGATAAGACCTACGGGCGGTGTCGTGTAAACGATGATTGAAATGAAATATAAGAAGGGGCCGTGTGCCGACAAATTAATTAATTAACTTATTACGAAGATAATAATGGTTAAAGAAGAACTATCATTATATTATGATATCACTCTATTTTGAGGGTCTTAGAAGTTGAAACATTGATTATATTTAGTATAGTTGTCATTGTACTTGTCAAATGCTTCCAAGTACTGACCTCCCCTTCACGGGGGAGGCCACCTCACAGTTTCAGGTAGGGAGTAAAGCTTGCTACCATCGCCCGTTGCTTCGGGGAGCTCAGGGAGAGAAGACGTGGTTCGTGTTTCCTCCGTTCTATTTTTAAAACATTAAATTAATGCTCATGGATATTGTTTTGAATAATTATTTGGGGCTTGTACGCCCATGTTTGCCGAAGTGTGGCATAAACACTTGTATTAAACGTTTCCGCTGATTTAAATGATTATTTTACATTATGTTGTTTATGGATGTACTATTGTGAATGATATTCAAGACGCCTAGTATAGTATGGATGAGTTGGACTGCGGTTGACTATTCGTACTGTACGGCGGGTTGTTGACGTGTCCGGTAGGTCCGGGGCATGACAATTTAATTGGTATCAGAGCCTTAGTCCGTAAACTTCATAATGAAGCTTCAAAATTCCTTTTGAAAAAGAATTTGAAAACCATGAGCATAAAGTTTTGTACTTATGGAACTTTTGGTACTTGAGTTGCAAAGTCTCTAATTGTTAAGATGGTACCCTTAGCAATTGGCATGGCGGTGATTTGAGCCAAAAGATGCCTTTAAGTACCTATCCGTCACTTGACAATTGATACGAGTCTAATGGCTCATTCTAAACTTCTTTCAGAAATGGAGCCAATTGGAAGAGTCACTAGGAGGAACCCGACGGGCCGTGTACCGGGTGGGTCCGAACGCGGCAGCCGGGGGTCCACTAGGGCGTCAAGGGGAAGGGGCCCTGGAGGCCAACAACAAACCGTGAGCGACGGTCACGTTGACACAGAGAGTGAAACTTATTGGTCCTATGAGGACTCAACTTATAGGCCGGAAACCGAGCCGGTGGAAACCCCATATGATGGGGAGGATGATGACGTGAGCGGGGAGAGTGACGATAATGGCACTCTTGGGAGGATCGAGGCGCTACTCGAACAATACCATCGGGAGCGTGAAGAGAGGAGACAACGCCGAAGGCGTCGAGCGGGGCAACCTTCGGGTATGGCTTCAAGAGGAGGAAGTCATAATGCATCTAGAGTCCATGTGGAACCACATGGAGGCCAAAATGATGGAGGTCCAACCATAAGGATCTCCAAGTTTATCAAAGAGGCTAGAGATTTGGGGTGCAAACCCTTTGACGGAACCGGGGACATTTCGGTTGCCACTCAATGGATCAAGAGGTTGAATGAAGCAGCCCTTGACATGCAAATCACGCCCAACCTAAAACTGAGAATAGCGGTAAGGTTGCTTGAGGGGATGGCATCCAAATGGTGGGATGGAACCAAGAGCAAGTATGGCGAGGGCGTCGTTTGGGAGGACTTCCAACGGGAGTTCTTTGCCCAATATTACTCCGACTTCGAGGTGAACAAGAAGGTGAGGGAATATACCCTCCTAACTCAAGGGGGTAACATGACGGTGAAGGAACTTGAGTACAAGTTTCGGGACCTTGCCGACTACATACCGGAGTACGCTTGTGATGAGAACCGGATGGTGAACCACTTTTGGGATGCCCTAGACTTGGAGATACGTGATAGGGCAACACAATTGCCTAACATGACCTTCGCTCAAGTGGTAGACCAAGCCTTGAAGGGCGAAAAACAGTGGGAAGAGAGGAAGAAAAGAGATGCCGATGAGGCGAAGAAAAGGAAATGGGAGAACCATGGCCCCCAAGGTTCTAACAAGAAGGGGAACCACGGGGGAGGTAGCTCATTTAGAACCCCTGCACCACCATCGAAGGGAAACCAAGGCCCAAGTGGGCAAAGCTCGAGGTCACAAAACTCGGGAGTACCAAGGTGCAGCAACTGCAAGAAGCTTCATCAAGGCAAGTGCCGTGATCCCCCGAGATGCTATCAATGCGGGGAGGTCGGGCACATGAAGGTGAGTTGCCCACAACTTGGGCGAGCCGTGGGTGCCGGACGAAGCAGTGGAACCATGGTGAGCAGGAACCGAACGGGAGCACCGAGTGCAAGCATGGGGCACGGTGGAGCTAGCACAAGCAATGCACCGTCCGTTAATCAAGGGAGGACCCAAGCGAGGGTCTATGCGATTACGGAGGCCGATGCACGTGCTAACCCGGACTCCGTCGCGGGTAAATTCTTGAACTTTTGATGTTATTCCTTTGTAAACAATATAAGTGTTGAAATGTACACGTTGTATAGCCAACCGGGAATGTGCAAGTTCGAAGAAGTGGATGAATATCCACCTGAGACGGATGCCGCCCGACATTGACAGAAGCCGCCCGGCTTTCGCCTTCGAATTATTTGCAAAATTCTACGGCGACGATAGGCGCCCGACTTTGACGAAAGCCGCCCGGATTTCGAACTTGATTTTTGCTAAAATCTTTCGGCAGAGAAAAACCGGCCGAGTTTTGTAAAAACCGGCCGGCTTGTGTTCAGGCGTCTCCGGTGTGAGGCGTTGCTAATGAAAACCCGCCGGCATTCGTAAGAACCGGCCGGCTTTTATAAATAAAAAGGTTTTGAAATTCCTACGGCGACGAACGTCGTCCGACGTTCGTAAATCCCGGCCGGCGTTCGTTAGGAACAAGAAAATACTTCGTAACCGAAACCCGGCCGGTTTCTGCGAAACCCGGGCGGGTTTGAGGTAAATTTTATTGAATAAATGTTCGGCGACAAAAAAAACCGGCCGGCTTTGGCAAAGACCGGCCGGCTTACGTAACCATTCATTCCGAGCCGAAGGCCAAGGTACGAAAACCGGCCGGCTTTCATGAAAAGCGGCCGGCTTTCCCTTATTGGGGCACAGTGTTGATTTTTAGGTGGGACCGGGATGGAATTGGGTTGGGGCGTTAGATGACGACCATCCAAACCATAGCTGGGGTACTCTATAACCTAAGAAATGAGTCTAATAAGTGGGGAGTGTGTCTTACATTGCTTATGAATGTAGGAACACTAAAGATTAACGGGAGAGACGCAAGAATCCTCATTGACACCGGGGCGCAACGATCATTCATGAGTGAGGCGTTTGCCGGGGGATTCAAAGAACCACTTGTACCGATGGCTCAAGCCCTATTGGTATCCACACCTCTAGGGGAAGACATCGAGAGAGATAGTCACTATCCATCGTGTGAGGTGGAAGTGGAGGGCCAAAACTTGACGTGTGACTTCGTACCGCTGAGTATGATTGAATTCGATGCAATCCTGGGGATGGATTGGCTTGAGAAGCATCATGCTAGGGTCGATTGCTACACAAAGATACTTGAACTCGAAGGCGATGAAGGGGTAACCTTACGCTTCGAGGGGGATCGGGCCAAATCCAATAGTTGTATCATATCCGCCGTGAGAGCTAGGAGTATGATGAGAAAGGGTTGCCACGCATATCTAGCATACGTGGTAGACAAAACAAAAGAAGAGACAAACATTGATGATGTGAGGGTGGTGTGCAAGTATCCGGATGTCTTTCCTAAAGATTTACCCGGACTTCCACCCGACAGGGAGATTGAGTTCGTGATCGAGGTTGAGCCCGGCACCAAACCAATCTCTATACCGCCATACCGTATGGCACCCGCTGAACTTAACGAGTTGAAAACCCAATTGCAAGAGCTTTTGGACAATGGTTTCATTAGACCAAGTCACTCCCCGTGGGGAGCACCGGTCCTTTTTGTGAAGAAGAAGGATGGAACACTTCGAATGTGCATTGACTATCGTCAACTGAACAAGGTCACAATCAAGAATAGGTATCCTTTGCCTAGGATTGATGACTTGTTTGATCAACTACGAGGAGCAACCGTGTTTTCAAAGATTGACTTGAGGTCGGGGTACCATCAATTGAAGATTAAGGAGGAGGACATACCGAAGAGTGCTTTCCGCACAAGGTATGGGCATTTTGAGTTCCTTGTTATGTCGTTTGGGTTAACAAACGCCCCGGCGGCATTCATGGACTTGATGAACCGAGTATATCACAAATACTTGGACCGATTCGTGATCGTGTTCATAGATGACATCTTGATCTACTCAAAGAGTGAGGAAGAACATGAGGAGCACTTGATACTCGTTCTTGAGACACTACGGGAGAAGCAACTCTATGCCAAATTTTCTAAATGTGAATTTTGGCTTAAGGAGATTGGCTTTCTCGGGCATGTGGTTTCGGGATCGGGAATTGCGGTGGATAACAAGAAGATAGAAGCCATCACCGAATGGGAGAGGCCAAAGAACGTCAAGGAAATTCGTAGTTTTCTCGGGTTAGCAGGCTACTACAGAAAGTTCGTGGAGAAGTTCTCTGTTTTGGCGTCGCCATTGACAAAGCTCACTCGAAAGGGAGCTAAGTTTGTATGGGATGACAAATGTGAGAAAGGATTCATTGAACTGAAGAAGAGATTGACCGAGGCACCGGTACTTGCCTTGCCCAAACAGGGTATGGGGTACGATGTCTATTGTGATGCCAGCATCCAAGGGTTTGGATGTGTGTTGATGCAAATGGGGAGGGTAATTGCCTATGCTTCACGACAATTGAAGAAACATGAGGTAAATTATCCTACTCATGATTTGGAGCTCGGGGCAATGGTGTTTGCACTTAAGATATGGAGACATTATCTCTACGGGGAGACATGCCACATATACACTGACCACAAGAGCTTGAAGTACGTGCTTACTCAGAAAGAGTTAAACATGAGGCAGAGACGGTGGATGGAGTTGATAAAAGACTACCACCGGGTAATCGAGTACCATCCAGGCAAGGCCAATGTGGTGGCAGATGCCTTGAGCCGGAAGAGCTCATCTGGGGCATTGATAGCTAACTTGAGGGCTTTAAGAGCCCAACTGGAGGTATCCAGTAATGGAGCCTTATTGGCACGATTTGAGGTGAGACCTACTTTGCTTGATGAGATCAAGAAGGGTCAGGAAACTGACGAGGAAATCATGAGAATCCGGGAACGCATGCAAGCGGGACCAGTGGAGGACTTCAGGGAAAGAGACGATGGTCTCTTACTATTTCGTGATCGAGTGTGTGTACCGGCAGATGATGAGCTCCGAAAATCCATCTTAGAGGAAGCTCATTCATCGGCTTATGCCATGCACCCGGGGGGCACGAAGATGTACCGTGACTTGAAAGAGAGCTACTGGTGGACAGGCATGAAAAGGGACATAGCCGAATACATCAGCCGATGCCTTACTTGTCAACAAGTCAAGGCAGAACATCAGCATCCAGCGGGGTTATTGCAACCACTTTCCATTCCAGAGTGGAAATGGGAACACGTGACTATGGACTTTGTGGTAGGGCTACCACGGACTGTCAAGAACTACGATGCCGTGTGGGTTGTGGTTGATAGGCTCACAAAGAGTGCACATTTTCTACCTATTAACACCACCTACGCACTTGAGAGATTAGCCAAATTGTATGTGGATGAGATCGTGAGGCTACATGGGGTTCCTATAACCATTGTATCCGACAGAGATCCACGATTCACATCACGATTTTGGCCGAAATTCCAAGAGTCCATGGGAGCTAAGTTGAAGTTCAGCACTGCTTTTCATCCCCAGACAGATGGGCAATCCGAGAGGGTTATACAGATCTTAGAAGATATGTTGAGAGCTTGTGCATTGGAGTTCCAAGGAAGTTGGGATAACCATTTAGCACTTGTTGAGTTTGCCTATAACAACAGTTATCAGGCAAGTATCGGCATGCCTCCATACGAGGCATTGTATGGGAGGAAATGCCGTACACCGTTGTGTTGGGATGAGGTTGGCATGGCCAAACTCGAGGGCACAGAATTGGTGGAGATCACCAAGTTTAAAGTGAAGATGATTCGCGAAAGGCTTAAGGCGGCCCAGGATAGACAGAAGAGCTATGCTGACAAGCGCCGGAGGGCCTTAGAGTTTAAGGTGGGAGATGAGGTATTCTTGAAAGTTTCACCCTGGAAAGGAATCATCCGATTTCAAAGCCGAGGGAAACTTAACCCACGCTACATAGGGCCATTTGTGATTCTTGAAAGAATTGGGGCCGTAGCATACCGATTGCAGTTGACTCCAGAATTGGAGAAGATACATAACGTGTTTCACGTGTCTATGCTTAAGAAATATGTGCCGGATCCGTCTCACGTGTTAGAGAAACCACCCGTGGAAATACGCGAAGACTTAAACTATGCCGTACGGCCGGTGAGGATACTTGATAGGCAAGTAAAGAAACTAAGAAGCAAGAAAGTTCCAATGGTGAAAATCCTTTGGAAAAGTGACCGAGTTGAAGAAGAAACTTGGGAAACGGAAGCTTTAATGAAGGAACAATACGCATTTCTTTTTGAATGAACATTTGTGAATTTCGGGGACGAAATTCCCGTTAAGGGGGGGGGGGGGTGAACTTGTGACACCGCGCCCGTATGTACTTGAATTTGAAATTCGACATGTAATTGAATTTTCCAAGCGAATAAATTCGTGTGACAGAATGGGTACATTTAATTAATACACGATTAATTAAATTATTTATCGGGTCCAGTATATGCGAATGGGCTACCAAATATTTAGTTGGGTCATCATGATAATGATAGGAGCCCAATAAAGTGCCAACCGAGTTGATAAAAATGTTTGGACAACCCGAGTGCTATTTTGACCCAACCTGCTAAAAATACAAGGGATAATTGGGAGGGACTTTCTACACCCACTTGAGATACTCTATCAGTCAAATAACTCCCAAAATAATTGGGAGGAGACAAGTTAGCATGGTTTGGGGCGGACTTATGTGAGAGGTGATGTGCAAGACAAACACCCACACCCCTATGTCCCCATTTGCTCACTCATTGGGTGAGTGATTGAAGAGGAAACTCACCCACTCTCTTGCAACCATTCGAACAAGCTAAGGGAGAGGAGAGCTCAAGGGAAAAGTCTTCACACCATCCATAGCTTGAAGGAAGCATCAACAAAGGAAATCCAAGAAGAAAAGGGTTGTGTTGAGGTAAGAACTCAACAAACAATCTCTTAACTAGTTTTATGGTGTATGATTTTTAAGAAATCATATGGTGGATTAAACCATGAGTTCTACACGTTTAAAAGTGTATTATATTGTTATAAAGTGGTGATAATTAACTTAGAAGAGTTGGTGAATCGATAGGAGTCGAAATCGTCGGAAACCGCCACTTTAAGGGAGCTGTTCGTAGCTGCAGACCACGAAAGCCGCCCACCTTTCACGAAAGCCGCCCGGCTTTCATCTGCTGCCCAGATTTTTCATCTCCAATTGGTTTAGAACGGGGATTAATCGGAGGGCTTGACAAAGGCAACTATTTCAGCACATCATAAGGTGAGGATGGCTGACTATGTTGCTTATAATCTTTGGATTAATTTCGTAGGATTACCTAAAGTAATTAAATGTGATTTTCATGGATTATTAATGATTAATAATGCCTAAATGAAAATATTGTTGTCAATGAATAAAGGAGCATAATATACAAATTTAAGGATAAATTATGTATGATTATGTAATATGAGCATATTGGCTTGATGAAGGGATTAATTATAAATATTGTGTTGAAATATAACTTTAACTTCATATAAGGATACATGAGTGATTAAAGGTTATATTTTGTATATTGATATGAACTATATTTTCAATGGGAAATTAGTTTGGAAATTGTCTATATGACTATGAATTGAAAATGAGTTTTGCTGGAATTTATCCGACTAGTATTATGATACTATTCGGGGTTTTGGAATGAAATATGTTAGAATTGATCCACAGTTTGGATTGTAAATTGTTGAGCCTTAAGTAGTCTTAAGAGATACTAAGGTGGATAAGTGATGCTGGGGGTAGGCCTTAAGGGATACCCAAGATAAAGTGAATAATAAATTGATCCTAGAAATAGGATTGGCCTACGGGTGTATTCGGTAGTCTTTAAGGATTAGCCGATAGAGTATTGGTAATTAGTAAGGACCATGGCCCTTCCCGACTCTAGAGAGCGAGGTTGGATAGCATGGACTTACATCGTGATCACGGGTTAGGGTGGAATCCGAACCGGAGACCTTACGAGGCTCCCGACAGCGGTAACACATAAGATAGGACCCCGAATGGACCTTACCTTCCTACGGGACGATGGGTATGAGTTCAGGGGCGAGATGTTGGACTCCGGCCCGAGAGCCCGGTGAGGCCTCGGAGAGCGGTGACAAGTCTCGTAAGGATGATAAGACCTACGGGCAGTGTCGTGTAAACGATGATTGAAATGAAATATAAGAAGGGGCCGTGTGCCGACAAATTAATTAATTAACTTATTACGAAGATAATAAGGGTTAAAGAAGAACTATCATTATATTATGATATCACTCTATTTTGAGGGTCTTAGAAGTTGAAACATTGGTTATATTTAGTATAGTTGTCATTGTACTTGTCAAATGCTTCCAAGTACTGACCTCCCCTTCACGGGGGAGGCCACCTCACAGTTTCAGGTAGAGAGTAAAGCTTGCTACCATCGCCCGTTGCTTCGGGGAGCTCAGGGAGAGAAGACGTGGTTCGTGCTTCCTCCGTTCTATTTTTAAAACATTAAATTAATGCTCATGGATATTGTTTTGAATAATTATTTGGGGCTTGTATGCCCATGTTTGTCGAAGTGTGGCATAAACACTTGTATTAAACGTTTCCGCTGATTTAAATGATTATTTTACATTATGTTGTTTATGGATGTACTATTGTGAATGATATTCAAGACGCCTAGTATAGTATGGATGAGTTGGACTGCGGTTGACTATTCGTACTGTACGGCGGGTTGTTGACGTGTCCGGTAGGTCCGGGGCGTGACAGGATCACTGGTTTCGAGATGAACCAGTCTAGCATGGTCTGATTTTTTTTAAATATAACCTATAAAAATGTGATAAGTTTTTAAAAACTTTTTATACTTGGTACATTTAATACTCCGTATCTAAAAGATCCCATTTTTCAACTTAAGGTTTTATGAATAATCGGTATAGTTCTTCCATTTAGTTAACTAATGTTGCTTTTAAAATGAAATAAAGCAATAACTAATAAAATTAATCAACCAAAAAAAAAAATATTCAACCTGAGAAGATAAGGTAATTTAATTTCTAATTTCTTTTGGGCCTAACTAGCACTCTCGAGAATGGGAGAATAAGAGACATGTATGGCTACCTAAATATTTTTACAATATTTTGGGCTTAGGGTCATTGCCCTTGGCCTGCTGCCCCCCTTGTTCTTGTTAGTATTACTAGTTTGACTATTATATTGTTGAAGTTTTTATTACTTATAAAAGTATTGATAAAAAAAACTCCGTTCCGAACCGGAACCGGGCGAACCGGAATAGTCCGATATCAACTACTATTGCCCAAAATATGGGAAAATCGAACCTTGGTAGTAAATAGCTGGTTGCAAATAGAATATATGCACTATGTCGTTCTGGTTTGGGTTAAGGAACCGGTCACTCCAGTTCTGATTTAACATTTAACGGAGAATAAATTTATGAGATACTCCCTCCGTCCCAAAATGGTTGGCCAATGTTGACTTGCACGTGGATTAATAAAGTAAAAAATGTGTGGTTGAAATTTGTGCAGAGGAGAGAGAATTAACTTTAGCCACATATTTATTACTTTAAATGGAAATGGCCAACCTTTTTGGGACGGCCAAAAAAGGAAATTTGGCCAACCATTTTGGGACGGAGGGAGTATTACTTAAAATGGGACTAAAAAAGTTTGGAAATTCCAAAATAGGACTTCCATGTTTTTATTCCCAAAATAAGACTAATTACTGTCATGTTTTGGCAGTACCAGACTTCAAACATGGCAGTATTTTCCAAATTTGGCAATAATTAGTCCTATTTTGGAAATAAAAACATGACAGTCCTATTTTGGAATTTTCAAACTTTTTTAGTCCCATTTCGGGAACTTTCCCTAAATTTATGTTAATTATATTCTGTGTTTCAAATTGCGGTCCGCATCACAAATAGAGGACGCAATAATGCGGTAATGGCGGGCGGCGCAACCGCATCACCCCGCTATAGCGCTGTGAAATGGAATCACCAAGAAAACCGCTACCAAACGGCGACGGAACCGCAACAGGCACCACAACCGGCCGCATCCCGCCGCAATCAACCGCATCCTGCCGCAATCAACCGCATCTGCCCGCATCTGCCCGCATCAGTGGCGTGGTTATTCTCTGGGCTTAGATATCTTAGATAATTAGACTAATTAGGCTTGGTAGTGAAGCTCCCTGAAGAAGAAATGGAAGATGCGTCGTTATAAGTAGATCTGTATGGTAGATGCAAGAATTTTTGCTATCCACGTAGTACTGTATACGAACCTTGCATCAGGACTTTAGGGCATTTTGGGTTATTGAGCCATTAAATTGTTTTAGTTGGGCCTGAGATATTGTAATTGAGGATATATTTGAGGATGAAGTAGATGCTATAAACTTTAAATTTTTTATTTTTTAGGGTGGACCTATTTTTTTTCTATACGAAGTACTTCGCATATACTGGTATATGTATACTAGCTTTAAAAAATTAAACTATTTTTATTATTTAAACAGTAATCATTATTCGATTTAAAAAAAACTAATAATCAATTATTTTAAATCTTCATATTCTTATTGTTTACTTTGTTGTTTACATATTAGTGTTTGCAGAATTATTCATACATAATTAATGTATGTTAAATACTCCCTCCGCCTCATAAAGAAGATTCCATCGTTGTTTACGATGACAATAAAGCAAATTGATTCATGTCAACACATATTATTTTTAGGAAAGAATATTTACATATTCAGAAACTACAATAAAAATTCAAAAGTGATTTTGAATTGACTAAATAAATAGTGAATGATAACTTCGTTATGGGACGGAGGTAGTACATACTATATGTTAATATAAGATTTGTTAAAGAAAGCAAAAAAAAATCATTTTAATGTTGTTATGTGCGAAATGAAAATATTTCACGCCTCAGTGGTCGCAACGGCCGCATTGGCCGCCACCGCAGTGACCGCAACCGCGACCGCAACCGCAATTTAAAATCATGATTATATTATTGGTTTAGTTTGTTTGAAACTGATGCCCCATTGTGTGAAAGTGATGTGGTTAAACTGAAGTATTTTTTTGTTACAAATCAGATACAAACCTGCGAAGCGAGCGATAAAGGAACCATATTTTGTATGTCATCGAGGCTGGCCTCCATTAATCTCCTTGAGCGTATGCATCTTGAGTGTATAATGTCTCCTCTTAGAGCCTGCAGGACAGCCGGCGTATTTGCCAGTTAAATTTTTTTAGTTCACAAAAACAATATGGAGTATACCTATATATGAGTTGGTTGCGTGTTAAGCGCCAAAATTTTCTAGAAAAAGAACATTTCCATTTCAAAAACTCTACAAATATTTGTTTTTGTAATAAAAAATGACGTTTCTCATTTTCCAGGCCCGTGAGTTCCCCACACTTCGGTGCATGGGCGGAGCTAGGGATGGGCCAACCTAGGCCATGACTCACCCCAAATTTAAAAAATGGCTTAATTTTTAAGGTAAAATATTTTGTGTAAATGTTTTTCTAAAAATATTCTTTGTACTGACCATGTCCTGCCCAGTATCCTGGCTCCGCCCCTGCTTCAGTGCAACATAGGTGGTAGATACAGAGGGTTACATACAAGGTAGAGCTTACTAGATTGAGTGCATTGCTTGATTATTGACTTCAACTCTTCGATGGCTTTGTTCAATGAGCAAAGTGACTCCATCCCTGATCTGCATCGGGGCCGAGTTGATTCTATTGCTCCAAGTATCCTTGAAGCTTTACTCACAATGTTGATTAATGTTGTGCACATTAAGAGATGAACCTGTACAAATTTATTGCATTAAGTTATATCTGTGAGTATATATGTGACAAACTTCGGGTTGTTTATTTTAATACTTCCTCCGTTCCTTTTTAATTGCAACAGTCAACATTTCACGTTTGCCAACGCACAAGTTTGACCATTAATATCTTTCATTCGTTATTAGTAAAAAAATTAAAAAAATCATATTTTGAAAATTTAGAATGAGAAGAATTTAATAATATTTTTTAAAAAATTAATTTATAATACATTAATGAATAAAATATAGTCAAAGTAGAATGTGTGAATAGTGCAAAAAGTCCAATGTTGCGATTAAAAGAGAACGGAGGATAGTATAAAGTGATGTTTGTATATCATACTATTTATGTGTTGACTAAATAGTCAGAGATAAGTAAAATAATCAATTTAATATCATTATAAGGTTATATAATCAATGAAAAATTTCATTTATTAATATGAATCTATTTATAATCACTTTAAACAAATTTGAAGAATAGACGTTTTAATAGGCGTATTGATGGGAAAGATCTATGTAGCACGGAAACTCTCGGGAAATAGTGTGTTTCCCGTTTCGGAAACTCTCGGAAACTCTTTGGAAACTCTCCAAATAAGCATTTTTTGAGCAAAAGTTGACGTTTCCCGTTTCCTCATGATTTTTGCGTTTCCGTGCAACATAGGGAAAGATTGCTTTTATACTAAGTTTTGCTTTCACTAAAGTCATAAATAAAGATTTAGCACTGCTAAGTCTTTATAGTTAGTACCACTTCTATGACTTAATTGTGCTGTTGAACGATTAAGTTGTAATTCTTATTAAATCCACCATTAAGAGGCAAGTAAACGGCGCCTTAATCTTTATCAAAAGAAGTTCTCACTTTGTTACTCCGTATATACTACTTCCGTCCCCAATTGATTTGCAAATTTGACTTTTTTGATCAAATAATTTCATTTTATTCGCTTAATTAGGATGTCAATTTTTAATTATATTCTAATTTAGAGTTTATAACTTTGAAGAGATTTTAATGTAGTTTATGAATATGTAAAATTTAATTATTAAAAATTAAATTAATTATCAATATGAAAGATTTATTTTTATTATTGATTTACTAAAAAATGTTGACTTTTCAAAATAATTTGGGATGGAAGGAGTATTGTTTTGTAGGTAATATTTCAGTATTAAAAACTCTCTTATGTAGTTGTGGAAAGTGCAGCATGAATTACTTATTAGTTATTACTCCCTTTTCCCATTGATCCATTATTATACGTACTATATCGTCATTTCATGGTTGAATTCGAAACTCACTCCAAACTACTATATGTATCTTCTTATCTATTTGTACGGCTTATTGCATATTGTATATGGAGTAGTTTAATTTAGAAGTAGAAAGACAATTTAAAGGTTCCATATTGACCAAAGTAACCACATTTCAATTATAAGGACTAGTTTTATGAACTAAAAAACTGACCGTAGCTATTACTCCGTAATTATTATCAAGTTGAATGCATTAGACAATTAATTAATTTGAACCACGTTATATGCGTACCTTGATGGAGCTAGGAATTAGAAAAGCTTCCATATCATCTGTAAATACAACAGATCCCATAATTAATTGATTGATTCATTAATCAAATGAATTGAAATGTGAATAGCGAAATATATATACCGATCTACAAAATGTAAACAAACAAACAAATAAGCAAAAATAAAATAAAATATTATTGACATGTAAATCATGAAAATAAACAAATAAAAATATTCTTACCAGCTGATAATGCAGAAAAGGAATATCGTGATCAGTCAATCCAGGGCAGGCAAAATTAACGTTAGACTTCAAGGAAAATGAGCTAGCTCGCGGATGAAGAATAATTCAATGTATGAATATATTATTGTATAAATGTATATAAATATTTCTAGGGAATACGTATATGTATAAACTACATACAGAGCTTCGGCTGCAGGTGAAGAAGATGAGTTTTTTGTTTGCATTTTAAGTACGTACGGAGTATTTGGATGAAATCGGGTCAGCCCGTCGGTGGACTGGAAAATAAACAATGGAATGTGGGAAATGTCTAATGGACGTGTAAGCTGGGTGACTGCTCACCTATTCAAAAGTCACATCATCTTAGCAAAGACAGAGAGAATAAAATACGGAGTAAACAGTGGGAAAAACGCTCGACCCAATTAGTACGGAGTAATAATAGACTAATAGGGAGTAGTTATTTACTCCCTCCATCCTTAAAGGTTTGCAAAGTTTGGCCGACACATAGGATAAAAACTACTCCCTCCGTCCCCCTAAGTTTGGGACGGAGAGGTGTGGTGTGGTTTTTAAGAAAAAGTGGAATTGTGTGGTTGGTATTGAATTGATAAAGTGTAAATAAAGTAAGAATGAATTCTAACCACTCAAATGTTACCAAATATGGTATGTGACAAACTTAGTGGGACGGACGAAAAAGGTAAAACGGGACAAACTTAGGGGGACGGAGGGAGTATGTGATAGATATTTGTGCAGAGGATAGAGAAATAATAGGATAGGAGCCAAAAATTGATTGATTAAAATGGAAAGTGAAAAAGTTTTTTAGACATGGTCTACTACTTCCGTCCACTAACATTTGAATAAAAGAAAATGTCACACTTATTGAAAAAAATGTGTTTATGTGGTTGATATTCGATTACTAAAGTAAGAATAAATAAGAATAATTTAGAGCCAATCGAACTTTAACAAATTTGGTATGAGATCATTCTAGTAGGATTTTCTAAAAATGTAAAATGGGATAATCACATCTTAACGGGAGTATAAAATAATCCAATCATTCTGCAAAAAAAATCCAATCATGCAAGTGAATTCCCTAAATAATGCTCTCTTCATCCCAACATATACGGAATAAATTGCAAAAAAAAAAAAAACTGAACCTAAATTCAAGATAGGTCACAAATCTTTTTTGGACGAAAACTCAACTTAAATGCATCTATAGGACTTTAAATAGTTTTTGTTTTTGAAAATAGGACTTTAAAATTATAATTATCTAAATAAGATTCCAGATTATCATTATATCCTCTTATATACTTCATCCGTCCTATTTTATCTGTCCTACTTTCCATTTTGGATTGTCCCAAAATAAATATCTCATTTCCTTTTTTTGGAAAGAAATATGTGACCTACATCATTTTACTTTATTATACTCAAACCTCAACCACAAATTTTACTATTTCAACCACTTCATTAATAATCATGTCATGTCAAACTAAGATACATAAAATGAGACGAAGCTAGTATATAATAAAATGAAAACCCTAGCTAAGCTTCATCAATCTTGCGCGGCTCCCCCTATTCGCTACTCTTCTCTATGCTTCAACACCATGTCGGTGCCTCTACATTTGAGCGCCGCCGCCGGTTTTCCATCGCCATCACCGGCCCGTCTCTATTTACCGCCTCTTTTTCCACCATCGCCGTCGATTCCAGATTTCAAAGTATTATCCTCTTCATCTTCTTCTCCTCCCGCTCTTTCTCCTCTGCTTTACGTCTAAAAAATAAGATGTTTTCATTGATTTTGTTATTTATCAAAAGGAATATTCTGATTTCATTAAATTTTTGAGTTGTTGCATCAAGTTTTTTCATTTTTGGACACTGTTTTCGTAGTTCCTTTTTGTGATTCCATTGAATTTCCGGTTTCAGTTAAAATTCTGGTTATCTCCAAATTGAATATTAACTTCCTGTTTTCTAATTTTTTTGATAGTTTTGTGCAATATTTAAAGGAGTTTTTCCTTAAATATGACAAAATTCAAGTCAATATCTAAAAAAGTGACCACTCTTATAGATGTACAAAAATGCGATCATAAGGTCATACTTTTCTATAAATATGATGTCACTATAAAATTTTCATGTCAATGCCAGATTTTGATTTAACTAATAGATGTCACTTCCAGATCTTCATGTCACTAATGGATGTCACTATTGACGTGAAACATGACACTGTGACCAGTAGATATTTTTCCAGTGACTTTTTTTTGGCAATTAATTATGAAAAAAATGAAAAACATGCAGGGAAAAAAATCATAAAAAATTTCCGGCAACTTTCCCGGCAGCGGTTTCCGGCAACTTTTCCGACAACTGTTTTCCGTGACGAATCCGGGTGTGACTGGGCAGGTGTGGGGGTGGAGGCAAAGATTTGATATTAATTACAATGAAAAATGATGAATTAGTTAAATACTCCCTCCGTCCCACTATAACGCAGAAAGAATTCTTGTTTTTTTTTTCGGATAAACGGCCAAGGCTAATGAAAAAACTATAAGTGAAATGTTCATTTCGGTTCAATCTTTGTTAAAGTTCTAATTTCGTTTAAAATAATGGTATTTCCGGTTTCCTATTGCCTGCATATTTTGAAAAATTAATGGCAATTACAAGCTGTGAGTATACTGGCGATATATTACACTATGACATAAAAACATTTCTTTTTATACAGGTGATAAGTCCGTATTTAGACACGCATTTGATGCGTGTTGGGATCGGCTTTTGATGGTTTTCCTAGCTTTAAGGTGTTGCAAGTCTCAATTTTAGCTCAAGTTATGTTTACCAAGCGTTGGTTCGAGTTTTGTGTCATTTGGAGTCAAAATCAGGGAATTTGTGCCCGGCACCGGCGCTTGAGGAACAATCAGGATGATTTGAGAAGCATTTTAGATTGATTTGAGAGCTATGGAGGTCACCGGGAGGTCCACGATGAAGATTTGATGACAAAAGAGCTCTAGGATTGACTACAGGATCAAAACAAGACGAAAAGAGATTGAAAACGGCGATCAGGATGACCTTCTGTCAATCGTTCAAGCATATCTCTTTGTAGAAGCATCCAAAGGACACGATTCAAGTTGCATATGAAAGCCAACTTCAAGGGATTCAAATCTTATGAAGACATCATTCCGAGAATCTGAGAGGAGAAAAGTGACAACAGACGATGAAGTCAGATGACCCTTGTTGCGATTTCAGAATGCGACCTTCCACCGTTTTGATCATATCTCTTGATTGGATGATTCAAATCTAATTCGGCAAGATGTGGTGGATATATGACTTCATTATCTACAAATTTTATGAAGGAAGCATCGTCAAATTCGGAAGTTAAGTAGGCACGATCGTGCGTTCAAAGTTAGGCACGATCGTGCGTGAAGAGAAAGCACCGCGGAGCTACTGCCAGGCAGGCACGACCGTGCCTGCCCAAAACGCGCGATTTTGCTCCGGAGGCACGTTCGAAGGCACGGTCGTGCATGGCACCGTGTCTGCCTCCGGAAAATCCTATTTTCGCCCGGATTACCCCGTTTTTGTCCCAGTTCAGCCCAAACTCAGCTGTTTTTTTATAAATAAGGCCTCCCTTCTCCTGTTTAAGTGTTACGAACATTACAGAGAGACCTAGGTACGAATTTAATTTCGTTTTTATCATTGTTTACTCCAAGACCCCGGGATTATTTGTAAGTTCATCTTTTTAATTAATGACAATTAATATTATTCTTCCCAATTCTGTTGATTCCTCAATTATGAATTGTGAGTAGTTTAATTAGGGATTTGGGATTGATGAAGGGGTTGATCATGATGTACGGCTAGATTCTTGATGGATTAATTGCATGAATGCCGTTTAATTTGTGTTTGAATAATTTAATTGATATCTTTTGTAACCTGAAACCGCGGCTAAAATTACAATTGCTTATGAATAAATTAAGAGAGATCTAGTTTATTCTAGGACACATTCACACACACTTAATTGTTAGCTGAGAGATTAGTATCGATTAAGGGGCCGTAAGCTCGTTCGTCTTAACTATAAATATATTTAGAATTTCATTAACGGTAATTTTTCAAGTAAATGCATTTTTAGTACTATGAAACATGTAAGTCCTATTTGGACACTTGCTCATTATTTTAGTGCTATCCAAAGTACATGTTATATTTCCTTTTTAGACACATGATACTACATATTCTCTTCCGTTAAGTTCATAAAATTTAACCCTGACATTATTTCTAAGACTAACTTACTCGGGGCGATAGGGCAACTTGGGGAGCGGCGAAGGTAAATCCTAGCCGTCTCTCCCCTCTTCTCTTCTTCTCAATCACTTTTCTCCTTCTAAAGATGAAAATTTATCACTTTCATAAATATTTTCAAGTTATTCTTATGTGGTTTCTTTCTAGCTAGCAATGTCTAGGATTTGTGTATTACTCGTCGATAAAACCGATTGGGCGTTGAAGTTTTATTGTTGGTGGATGACAATGCTTATACTGCTTGATTTATTTGGGAGGATAACTTCAAACATCGGCGACTCCATGACCTCAATTATTCGCCCTCCTCCTGAATCATTGTTGTTCTTAATAATCTATAAGTATTGGGACATATTTGTAATTTTCCTGTTTATCTGATTATTATAAATAGACCACCAGGACACCCTATGAGGGTGAGCCATTATTCCATCTTATTATTTCATATGGTATCAGAGCCAGGTTTACCCATAGCTAATGTTGGTAGCTTTAAAATTTCTACGCCTGGTTGCCCGCTTTCTTTAAACTCCGTTTACCATGTCCCACACCTGAAATATAATTTATTGTCCATTCATAAGTTGTGTGCGGATAATGATTGTACGGTGACTTTTAATAAAAATTCTTTTTCTATTAAGGACAATCAGACGGGGGTGCATCTTCTTCAGGGCTCCAATAAGGACCATCTCTACCCTTTTCATGCTCTTCAAGCGACTTTAGTTCCTGGACCTACCTGGCATAAACGTTTAGGACATTGTGGTGATCGAGTTTTACATAGACTTCGGCAAAATAAACTCATTTCGGTTTCTAGTACTTTTTCTCATAATTGTGTTTCTTGTAAGTTGGGTAAATCCCACAGACTACCGTTTCATGATGCTATTCATAAATGTATTGCGCCATTAGAACTCATTCATTCAGATGTTTGGCAATCGCCTGTTTTATCTAATTTGGGTTTTAAGTACTATGTATGTTTCATTGATGATTTTTCTCGCTATACATGGATTTATCCTATGCGGCGCAAGTCTGAGGTATTTACTCATTTTTGTAATTTTCAAACTCTGGTGGAAAATCTTTTTAATCGCAAAATCAAGACCTTTCAGAGTGATGGGGGTGGTGAGTTTGATAATAGAATTTTTAATAATCATTTTGTTCAATCCGGTATTTTATTCAGAAAATCTTGCCCAGATACTCCTGCTCAAAATGGTGTGGCTGAGCGCAAACATAGGCATCTTCTTGAATTAACTAGGACCATGTTAATTGACTCCTCAATTCCTTCTACTTTTTGGGTTGATGCTCTATATACCGCCACTTATATTGTCAATCGTTTGCCTACCCCCACACTTGATAATTTAACTCCTTTTGAAAAACTTTTTAATAAAACTCCTAATATTTCTTTTCTTCGTGTTTTTGGTTGTGCGTGTTTTCCTAACTTCATTGCCAAGTCTTCCAATAAGCTCTCACCTCGTTCTATTCCATGTGTCTTTATTGGCTATGCCCCGGGTTATAAAGGGTATCGATGTCTCGATCCCATTTCAGGTAGAGTTTATATTAGTCGTGATGTCCAATTCTTTGAGGATGATTTTCCCTACTCTAGGCTAACTCAAACTCCTCCATCCTCTTCTGCTCGTGCACCTCCTAGTCCTTTATCTAGCTTTCCTATTTTTCATCCACCTCCCTCCGTAGAACTGCATCAATTAGACCCTCCAGCAACCACTCCCACTTCATGGCCAGCTTCTTCGTCTACTATCCCAGGAACTCCATCTTCAGTCCAGCCTCAAACATCAACACTCCATACACCTCGCTCCAGCCCCACGGCCAATACCACACCACATATACTACACAGCCCACTGACCAGCCCTGTACCCAGCCCACTAACCAGCCCTGTAACCAGCCCACGGCCCAACCCAACCAGCTCATTGTCCAGTCCTATGTCTAGTCCGCAGTCCAGCCCCTCAGACAGTCCAGCCCCTCCTCCCCAATCCCTTCCTCTCGTTAATCATCACCCAATGCAAACTCGCGCTAAAGATGGTATTTTTAAGCCCAAACCGGTCTTCAATTTAAGTGTGTTTTCACCCCCGGATGATCCTACATGTTTTTCAGAAGCTCAAAAACATTTTATTTGGCGGGCTGCCATGGCTGATGAATTTAATGCGCTACTTTCTAATCAAACTTGGGATTTGGTACCTTTGGATGGCTTGAAAAATGTGGTTGGATGTAAGTGGGTTTATAAGACAAAATATAATTCTGATGGGACTGTTGAGCGCCACAAGGCGCGTTTAGTTGCTCAAGGTTTTAAGCAGCAGGCTGGTGTTGATTTCACTGAAACCTTTAGTCCTGTAGTTAAACCTACTACTGTACGTCTCGTTTTATCTATTGCTGTCTCTCTTGGTTGGTGTATACGTCAATTAGATGTTAAAAATGCATTTCTTCATGGGCACCTTACAGAGGAGGTTTATATGCGTCAACCTCCAGGTTTTATTCATCCCTCTTTTCCTCATCATGTGTGTCGCCTCAGAAAGGCGTTATATGGTCTTAAACAGGCCCCCAGAGCATGGTTTCAAAGGTTCAGTGGTTTTCTCTTATCTCATGGTTTTACACAGAGTAAATCTGATTCTTCCATGTTTGTTTACAGTCAACACTCTCGAGTTGTTTACATTCTTCTTTATGTGGACGATATTTTAATTACTGGTTCCTCACTCCCTCTTGTCCGTTCTATCATTGATTCTTTGTCTACTCAGTTTGCCATGAAGGACTTGGGGGATATTCACTTTTTCCTGGGTCTTCAAACCCGGCGTACTCCCCAGGGTCTTTTTATATCTCAGCAAAAATATATCTCCG
Organism: Cuscuta epithymum; assembly: GCA_945859915.1. Classification (NCBI taxonomy): domain Eukaryota; kingdom Viridiplantae; phylum Streptophyta; class Magnoliopsida; order Solanales; family Convolvulaceae; genus Cuscuta; species Cuscuta epithymum. The sequence continues at coordinate 1,626,565 of CAMAPF010000057.1, read as the reverse complement.
ATTTACTACGCCGGTTCCATCTTCATACTGTCAAACCAGTTCGTACACCTTTACCTTCTCGTACCACTCTTTCTCTCACAGATGGTGAACTTCTTACTGATGCTACTGAGTATCGCAGTATGGTAGGTGCTTTACAGTATTTGATTTTAACTAGACCTGATATTACTTATGCTGTACATTTGGTTTCTCAATTTATGCATGCACCACGTACTACTCATCTTTTGGCTGTGAAGCGGATTTACAGATACTTGCAGGGCACTACAGATTATGGCTTGTGGCTTCATGCCAACCGTGATATCTCTATTCTTGTGGCATATTCTGATGCTGATTGGGCAGGTTGTCCTGACAGCAGTCGATCCACCACTGGTTATGCTATTTTTCTGGGGCCTAATCTTATCTCATGGCGTTCTAAAAAGCAACCTACTGTTTCTAAATCCTCCACTGAAGCTGAGTATCGTGCCATCGCCTATACTGTTCAGGATACGCTTTTCATCCGCTCACTTCTGTCTGAGATGGGTATTCGGCTCTCCACACCGGTTCAGCTCCACTGTGATAATGTATCTGCCTCTTATTTAGCTGTGAACCCTATTCAACATGATCGCAGTAAGCATATCAAGATTGATTATCACTTCGTCCGAGAGAGGGTCGCTCATGGAGATCTGGCGGTCAAATATGTTCCAACGCAATTACAGTTAGCTGATATTTTTACTAAAAACTTATCTAGTCAGCGTTTTGAATTTTTACGTTCCAATCTGCGCGTTGTTTCCCCTGCACAGATTGAGGGGGTGTAATAATCTATAAGTATTGGGACATATTTGTAATTTTCCTGTTTATCTGATTATTATAAATAGACCACCAGGACACCCTATGAGGGTGAGCCATTATTCCATCTTATTATTTCATAGTTCTATGAGAGAAAGGTAACATTCGATTTTGGATCTTCTCTTCGGTGGCTGGTCAAACTGTAGATATTTGTAATTTCTTCTCAGTAGCTGGTCAAACTGAGAATTCTAGCTAGTTGTTTTTCCTGGTGGATGGACGTACAAACCAGAATCTCTATTATTTCCTTGTCAGTGGATGGTGAAACCGATTTATATGTTTGTTTTCTGTCACATATTAGTACTTTTTCTAGTATTGATTAGTGGTTAAGTAACATGAGCTTTTATGTTGATAGAGGAGTCTACAATCTTTGCGGGGTTAGCTAGTTGTTATGTTCCTTTGAAACTATTCAATTCTATGTCTATCCCATTGTAGACTTAGACTATCAGAATTACTTTTGTACTAACCTCTTTTATTATTATTTTTTGAACCAGACCTTTATTATTATTAATAAATTAAATAGTTGTTTTTCTTTCAAAAAACACTCTAACCCTAGTCATTTCAAGTTAAAGTAATTAAATTATGGGTATAAATATTTCTTTCTCTTTTGCATATATATCCACAAGTTTTTATTTTATTTTATAATTTCAACTGCAGATTAAGTTTGACCAAATTTTAACGGAGGAAGTATAACAATATTTACCATTAATTTTACTCAAGTCTACAACTTTATCATTATCATTTTGAAATCAAATTAAAAATAATCTTACTCGGTCACCTGAACGTACTTCACATGAATTTGAAAAGAAATATGTGCAATTTATTGTTTACCAAATTGATGAGCTCATCACAAGTGAAGTGTGATTTTTTCTCTTACATACCTAGTCAAGGCTATCTGATCGATGGAATATAATTCCAGCAACAAGAGTTTAATCTATCAAATATTCATTGATCTTACAAAAGAAAGTAATAACAGTATTATTCATTTGATCAACTCCCAATGTGTCCCTTTTACAATACATGCACAAGAGTATTTATAGGTGTTGTATTGTACAATTAATAGGAGACTTAATTATTGTATAATTAATGTCTCTATCATAACTCCTGTCTTTATGCCTCCTTTGTGTCCATGACTCTTCTGATGCTACTTATGTTCAGCCGTTATGGAACTATTGCCACGTAAGCCCTAGGAAGATCAGTGTCTGACCTCCAAGGGATTTCCACTGAGCCCATCGCCTGTCGTCCAGGTTGGCTCAGGCGTGGTTGACCTTATGATGGACCTGGATCCTCCTGTTCGGGACCTTGTGACCCGTTCTTGAGCCTTAGGGAGAGTCCGACCTCCACGGGCTAGCCATTGGGCGTGGGATTTGGATCTCCCTGTTCAGACTTTTATGGCTTCCTCATTGGTAAATTAGAATGAGTATTGAGAGACGGTAGACACATTACTCGAAATATTATACGGAGTACATACTTTAGGATAACATTATTTCCAGTAATGTGTCGCCGCTAATCGAAGGGGCTGTCAGCTGCGAGTTAACAGCCCTATTGTTTGCCGTTCATCCCTCGCTGCTCGCTGCCTCGCCAGTCGCTGACCTCCTGCGCGTTAACAACCCAAAGTCCCAAACTGTTTGGCCGTTTGGGTAAGCTTGGTATTAATTTTAAAATTGTAATCCTTTTTAATTATTTTAATTGCTTATTGGCTTTCAATGTTTAATTAATTAATTATTTTGAAATTGAATTGATTTATTGCTTTATTGGTTTACATTATTTTGCACGTTTATTGATTGTAATTATTTTAATTGCTTTAAAGTTTATTTCATTAATTGATTGAATTGGTACAAAGTTGGAATTGTTTGTGCAATTTTTTCGATTACTTACTCCCATTGCTATAGTTGCTATCGATTTTAATTGATTGATTAGTTTAACTCGAATTTAAAGTTAAAAACTTTGTTAACTTGTTAGGTTACTCATGTAATCATGTCTAGTTTACAATTTGTAACACGAGGAGGTGAATCTTCTAGACGAACGAAGAAACTAATAGAGAAAAACATCCTCGTGTCGAATTTGTAATGTAATGTACTCTTCTCAGTATTTATTTTAACCTACAACTAGTAGTTTTCTTTATATGTTTTGTTAGAGTTAGAGATACATATATCTCTTAGAATACTAAAATAAAAGGCAAAATAAAATGTTCGATAAATCTAGACGCCTAGGCGGCGGATTAAGTGCTTTAAGCGGGTAGTTAGGCGCCTTAGGCGGCCGACTAATTCACCTATGCGCCAAATCAATTAGTCGGAGCGTCTAGACTAAAATCGGGGCGCCCGACTACCGCCTAGCGCCTATGCGGGGTCTAGTCGGGCGCCTAGAGCGATTTTTAGAACAGTGTTCCATATACTTAAGTTCAACTTAGAATAGTATTTATCTTTATATTTTTCTAGCATGTTTAGTCTCCAAATGAGGAGCTAAACTTCCATTTCTTGGTTTTGCTCTTGAAGCTTGTTGATTTTTAAAGTTGTGAGTTATTTTCTTAACTTCTCTCCTTGAATATTAATTCTTCCCTTAATCTATCTCTATATTAATGTTGAGGAGTGTTGCTAAGATGACAATTAGTTAACATCTCAACACTAATTATTACTAGAAACGATCAACGAACCGATGGTTAATCGTTGATGGTTTCACAAGTAAGTAACTTCGGTTTATTAATACACGGTCGTGGTTAATAAACTTAAGAGGGATTAATTTAGTTGGTTAAACCGAAATCGTTGTGTTGAGGTTATCAATCTCAATTGATTTCATCAAGGAGTTAAAAGGATTAAATGCTACTATTAAAAGTATAAGGCGTTGTTCTATATTTGATTAATAGTAAGTGTTATTAATGAACAGTTGTTGTTAATAACTACCCTCAATGAATTGGAGATACTCCTCGATTGAGTATTCGAGAGGGGATAAATTATAGATTTAACGATGATTGACTAAATATATGAACAAGTAGAAAGTAGCAAGATCAAGTTCTCTTTATCTTTGAATTAAATCACATATAAGTTATTCATCTTAGTGTTTAATTAAATTAAATCACTCAATCTACCCCCCCCCCCCCTTTATTTATTAGTTAATTGAAAAGAAAATTATTCTTTTCCCTGTGGATACGAACTCTACTTCACTATACTACGTATTAGTGCTAGTATTGAATTTATTTTGACGCACTACACTTAGTATTTTTGGAGACTTCGTGTTCGTGAATGTTGGTACCCCTTGGGTATATGGGAATATACTCCATCAATGTGTATTAGAAATCGTTTTAGTTATTTAAGATTTAATTGGCACAGTTTATTTAAACTAGAAAGTACCGTAGTGGTGATGCTCTAAGGCTATTTGTAGTGGGAAGATTTTAGGAGTTCAAAAAATTAAATGTGAAAATTTCGAACTCCTAAATGCTCACATTGTGAAAATTTGGTCCGTTATGACAATTTAAAAGCTGTCATAAACATTGGTTAACTACAATTAATATCTTCCTTAATTATATTGAAGAGCCTAAAAATGCATAAAAACGTTACAATAATTATCATTTAGCCTTTTGAATGCATCATGAACTCCTGCGGTCAACTCTCTTAAATGCAACTTAAATCATCAAATTATTTCTCTAACTGGTCAAATTAAGTTCAAAAATAGGAATATGTTCTAAACTTTACCGTGATGTCATTCCTTGACTGTCACTGATGAACTCTGAAAGATTATAGCGCAATTTATTCATTCACCATACTTTCTAGCTAGTTGGCGTGTAAGAGCTCTGCTAAACAATTTCACTTATGGATGCTTGCAACAAATAGAAAGTGACCGTAAATGATCTCTGATAGTCCATCTCGAAAGATCGACACAAATTTGGTACAAAAAAGGTTGCCTGTGAAAGAGAATTATAGCGTGCCATACTTTCATTATCATTACCCAAGTGCCGCAAAGGTTCCCACACCTTCGATGGAGTAAGGAGGATCGGATACGCAGTCTTACACTTATGATTGTTTCATGAGTGATCCTGTCAAAACTACCTCACAGGATCCGGTGTTCGGCTGCCTATTTTAGAGGTGCTCTAGGTGAATTTTTTTGATGATTGTTTTGATAATGTTATTCATGATATGTAGATTATTTACAAGTTTCAGTTTAAAATTCAATCAGAAAATCAGTTAAATAAATTATTGAAAAATACTACGCCAAAATGTGCGTATATAAAAAACTTGGAGTTTTTCCATAATTTATTTAATAGACTTCCTGATTGTAACTTACGCTGAAATTTGGTGGACATAATATCTACACTTCATAAAAAAACATGCTTCCAAACTTTCATCATTTTTTTTTAACCTGAAGCATCTCAAATGGAGACTCCTATTAGATAGTTCTGACTCAATCTTTTTTTATTATTTCATATTTAATACTTCTTCCATCCCTTATAAATTTGTGAACTTTTCTTTTATTGGATGTTTCACTAACTTTGCCACTTTACCTTTTAAGTAAAGAATTTGTGATTCCAATTAATCCTCGTGCCGGTCAAACTTGGCAAAGTGTTGAGGGACGAAGGAAGTATAATAGTATCTCCGTCCCACTATGTTTGGGACAAAGGGATGCGACACAACTTTTAAGAAAAAAATGAAATTGTGTGGTTGGTATTGAAATAATAAAGTGTGAATAAAGTAAGAATGAATTGTGACCACACAAATATTATCAAATATGATATGAGACGGATGAAAAAGGTAAAACAAGACAAATTTAGTGAAGTGGAGGAAGTAACTAAAGTAAAAACGTTGCAGGCCAAGGCCCTTATGGATGTTTTCTTTTAAATTGTTTTCAGTCCCAGACCAGACCAGATCAGACCAGACCAGACTTAAATAGACCAGACCAGACCAGACCAAATCAGACCAGACCAGACTTGGATAGTTATAAAATACACAGAGACCAGCCGTTTACCAGACCAGACCAGACTGGACTTAAACAGACCAGACCAGACCAGACCAGACCAAACCAAACCAGACCAGACCAGACCAGATCAGATCAGACCAGATCAGACCAGACCAGCAAATTTCAGTCCAAAAGAAAACATCCTATATCCGTGTATGTACCTCTGCTCACAACAAATATGAGTATTTAATTGATGCCAGAGTAATGGTAAAAAGAGCACATTTGGAAAGATCTTTAATGAGCTTCATAAGGAATTCAAACTATTTAGGCCCTAGATTTTCAGATATGACTTCCACTATCAAAAGTACTCAAGATTGCGATATGCTTTCTGTTGTCAATGTATAGCCAAGCAATTTGTGCGCAGAATTTAGTCTATTTGATCGTTACGTTTGATTAACGGCTATGCCACAACTAAATCGTCCAACTTATTCCGATTTATAAAACCACCGGTTCATTATATTAAACAATTAGAAAACATTTTTTCTTAAATATTTCTGAATTAAAATTTATAAATAGAAACGTTACTAAAGTTATTATAAGTATATTACGATTGGCACTACAATATAAATTTGGACATTATCATGATTATTAAAGTCACTATTCCATTATTTATTAGTGTTTTTAGCATTTTTAGTCCTCCATTCATTCGTCAAAATCATAGTGAAAGAACTAAAAGTGTCAATTTGACTATACTCTTGAACTAAATATGGAGAATTTTGAATTCGAAAATTAAAAATATCTCTCACATAATAGTAGAAACACTAAAAATGAAAAAATAAATAATTGAGTATCAAAAATGTCATAGACATAATAGTAGGGTGACTGAAAATGGCAAAAACTATATTTGTAGTCACTAAAATATAAAGTCACATTTTCATTTTAGTCACATATTCATTATTATTTCTTCTTTTTTTGGAAAATATGGGTTTTACTTCTTAATAACTAAGTAATTAACCTATAGTTTTCTTATAACAATACCAATAATAATATAATTGGTGCTTAGTAGCAATTATAGTTAACAATGTAACTAACCTACATACTCTGTATTTGGGGAAATTTTTTGTTGATTACTCCTTAAAATTGTCATGTCTACTTTTAAAATTGATTTCTATGACATACCTGACGAGCAAAGTTATTGTTATCAAAACTATTACTAATATTTACACAAATATGACTAATGTTATGATCACTTAAGTTTTAAAAAGGAACATAAGTTACGCTGATTATATTACTACTGTAGTCGATCACTAGCAATCACATTTTTGTATCAATCTTTATTTTAGTCGTAAATATGTAATTATTTCTAAAGTGTAAACATGGTTTCCTAATATATAGAAAACGCCTTATACAACCATACCGTCCAATGATGGGGGAGGTTGGTGCAGTGGTCCAAAAACTCTATGGAGTGGGTTATGTGATGTAATAAAAAATCTTTGGCCTGGAGATTCAGTTTGAAGTTTACAGATTGCCCATGTAAAAGGGGAGTCACTTTTACTCGTGGATTTTAGTTTTGTTCTTTGCTTTTGTCTTTATTGCTTATTGGGAACTTTCTCTTGAGAACTTTTGACTCGTTTTTCTTTTAATTTATTTGATTGTTTTTGTTGAGTCAGATTGCAGGTTAATTGTCTAGTTTGTTAGGTTATGACTGTTTTTACAATCTCGAAGAAAGGAGTTCAGGTTGGTCATGACTTGCTTAAGGGTGTCCGATTTGGCTATATCTCGAATAGCTAGTTTTAATCTTATTGCGTAGGGGTGCTAATTGAGTGAGTCCAGCTCGAGCTAGTGTATACCGAGTCATGCTTAATAAAGAAAGACCGAGTTCGAGTTGAGTTTCAGCCAAGTAAAAAAAATATAGAGCTTGTTCAAGTTGGGTTCGAGTTGTATTTGAGATTTATCTATTCTAAAAATGATTTTTTTTAAACGAAGAGTTTGATTTGTTATACGTTCGAACAAAATGTGTAATCTTATCAATAACTTTTAAACATAAAAGTGTTCAATTAATTCTTGACAATTGTTAGGAATGTGCAATCTTATCAATAACTTTTAAACATAAAAGTGTTCAATTAATTCTTGAAAATTGTTAGGGCTCTCTTTATCGTCAACGATCTATTTAAACTTAAGATGAACCAAGTTCAATAAATTAAACTTAAATTTGAATGTCGCCTCAAATGTCTAAAGTTTGCATAACTTTTGTAGAATATGGTCTAAAACATTAGGCATTTTATGATTCTCTCATACTCCGTATAATTTTAGCACAAAAAACGTACTAGTATAATTTTTATGCATGAATACACGTCGCAGAGGAGGATCTATGTATGAGTTATGACAGACTGAAACTTAGAGTAACTTTAAAAAATTTCAATTTTTTTGTGTAATATTTGTCATGTTTCATACTTAGAACATCCCGCTAATGTTTAAATCTAATACAATTGCTCTTCAGTTTAGGACATACTAAATTCCTGAATGTGTCCCTATATGCAGGGCCAGTCGTGAGGGGAGTTGCTATAAGGATGTTTTTACTTGGACTGTAATTTGCTGGTCTGGTCTGGTCTGGTCTGATCTGGTCTGGTCTGGTCTGGTCTGAACTGGTCTGGTCTGGTCTGGTAAGGTCTGGTTTCTTTGTATTTTTATAACTATCCAAGTCTGGTCTGGTCTGGTCTGGTCTGAACTGGTCTGGTCTGGTCTGGACTGGTCTGGTCTGGTCTGGTCTGGGACAAATTACAGTCCAAGTAAAAACATCCTAACTAGGCGTTTGCCTAGGGGCCCATTTTGTGTAGGGCATCGATTTTTAATAAATACCCCTCGTAAATAAACCTATTTTCCCAAAATAAATTAAGCTCTTGGTTTTTTGGGGGTTTTTTTACAAGAATATTACTAAAATAAAACATATTTACATAAATATAACTATTCATTACTACAATATAGTGTTGTGGTAACTAAAGGTCAAAACTTGAACATGAATTACTATGATTTCATTACTACTCTAGTCATTAATCATACTTTTGTAATTCATCTTTATTTTGGTCATATTTATGTAATTATTTCTTTTTTTGGGTCATTCTAAATAAATCTTTTGCAAATATGACTGCATTCATTTTGCGTGCTATTATGATCTGATCTCAATACTATTACACAAGTTGTTTACCATAAAAAGCTAATATTGACTGAATGGACCATAAGTCCATAAGTGACTTTGACGAGGTCACTTTTTTGGTTAGATTCGCATTCCAAATTTGATAACATAGATATTTTGGTCGGAAAATTTTCTGTAAGCAAAACCTATATTCTCCAACAACTCCCGCGCACAACCCCACTATCCTTGGAATTTTCTTTTGAACGTCACTATGCTTTGCAGTTTAATTAATTCCCCCCCCCCCCCTCCTCCAACCCCTATTTAATGGGAACAAATTCTGCTTAATTTTCTACCTCCAGAAACCTATCTATCCATAGTAGTACAAGTATAATACAAGTACTACGTACATTATTATTATTACTACTACTATATCATTATTATCATGGAATCCTCCTCCTCGGCTAATAACCATTGGACAGCCAAGCAAAACAAGCAATTCGAGAGGGCACTGGCGGTGTACGACAAGGACACAGCGGACCGCTGGATAAACATTGCGAGGGAAGTCGGGAGATCGCCGGAAGAGGTTAAACAGCACTATCAAATCCTTCTTCATGACCTTAAGTATATTGAGTCCGGCAACGTCCCTTTTCCGAGGTATACACCCGCCCAATCCCCTCACCGCCGAAGCAATCACAACCCTTGAAAGACTTTTTCCGGCGGCCGAGCCGCACGGGTACGTATATGATTTAACATTATACGAAGTACTTCGTATATGTATATGAGGTCCGGTTCAGGTGAGAATCATTTCCCACATGATAATTTGAATGAATAAAAGTTGCATATTCCGCTATCGTGCGCTCTAGGGACGCAGTCAGAGCACTGGATCGAACTGGACTAGTGAAAAGGATATTTTAGGGGGGGATTACAAGAAAATTACTTTAGAAATTAAAGTATATTTTAAATTATTGGTGGGTCAGGGTCTTGGTTGGCCTCCTCTCTAGCTGTGCCGATTACACGCTAATGCTTCATAGGGGTGCACCGTGCATGACAACTCCGGTACCTTTCTAAAATATAGGGTACCGTACCTATCATTCATTTGATTGGACCACGTCATTTTATCATTTTTAATTTACATTTAAATAATTCAACTGCTACATTCTCATTGGTCTATGTGGACAAAGGTATGGTACCTTATGGGTACCATAGAATCTACCTATTTATAATTAAATTAGCATGCTATATTTTCAATAAGGTAATTAATGGGTAATTTGTGTGCAGAGAAAGTCCAATTTAATTATTTACTAAAAATCATCACACTTTGTGATTCATGGTACACTATTAGCACTCATGCATTGTTCATTGTTGTTCCATATAATGTAAAACTCTCAAATTTACAACACCAATTCAAATTCATTCTCATTTATCTCATTATATCACACTCTCATTAATCCAAATTATTTATCTACACACATGCACATACATGTACCTGACTTGGAGTCAGGTACATGTTCCGATCCCAAACAGTACCGGACCTGGTTCCATACCTGGTCCATCCGTCCATGCCTATGCATGTTCCTTGCGTGCATATATCTGGAGCTTAAAAAATTAATTGTACTACATACGTTAGTATTCTTCCCTGTGTTCTAATTTGTCTATGTTTTGACATGTGATGTTAAAGGCGATTATGCATGAAGCTGGCCTGGAGATTTACAGGATTAATTAACCAAGCTACTATATATGCGTACGTGAATTATAACGGAAGTTTGAAGTTTCAAATAACTAGATAATCAAGTGTAATGCTCCATAACATATACTCCGTACTTCGTAGAGTGTATGTTCTACTCCGTGTACCATGGATACGTACAAATGGCAAATGAAGAATAGTTTTTAGCAGAGATTGGAAGTACAAAAGCCTATAATTTGTTGTGTAGGAGTAATTAATTATTACGGAGATGTATGCAGTATGTATGCTACCATAATTGTTATGGTCTCTGTTGTACGGTTTTTTATATTGTCTCTTTGGTTGGAAATTAAAGTGACGTTTAATGTTTCACAAAGAAGCAATCCAACTTATTTTTAACTTATTAATTATTAATTAGGTTATCTGATCTGAAATAATAATAAAACAAAATAACCATACATTAAAGGAAAGAGTAAATTCCCCTGAATGCCTGATACGATTAAAATATCAGGTTAATTTTTTTTCATCAAACCAACAAATATATTAAATCAACAAAACGTTCATACATGGCTGATAATACAATCAAAGAAAAAACAGGAAACAAAATGATAAAAAATCTTCTGTCTGCCGTCCACCCTTGAACCAAACTTAGAATCTATCACCTTTGTAGAAGCAATAAGATTCGTTGATCCTATAATGAGCTTAACTGAACCAATGACAGGCAAACCAGACTTCTCATCCCCTGACTTAAACTCTAGAATCTTTCTGCTAGGAAAAAAGAACACGTCCAAAACAACATGCAATTTGAAACAAAAACACAAACAAAATAAAACGGAATTAAAACAGAGTTTACTACTGATCTTCTTCGAAACCCTAAACTCTCTTGCACTCCATGGCGGCGGCTCGGGAGTGGGATGCACCCGCCGCTCATCCGCCTCAATAGTCATGCTTCTGTATTGATTGACGATATCCTCCATTGACATTCCTTGCTGCTGAATCGAACCCAAGCTAGCTCCACCACAGCTTATCCCTCTACACTCGACCTTCGACCAGAAACAACAGTAAATGTCGAGCCCTGACCGCCAAAGCGCTGCATCCTTGGTCACGAGCCTGCTTGCACGATCGAAATCGACCAACAGCCGCTCTTTGTCAATGACGAAAGCGGAAGAACCAAACCCTAACTATCGTAGGGAGATGACCGCTGAACTAGATTAAAGTTATCTTAATGTTTATACGATTTGAAGCAACCGACAATCAATCGATACAAATATAAGCCCATTAATCCATGTGCAATGCGCATATGCACGAAGAGACAACAAGGGGACTATTTCTCACCTACTTTACACTTGGCAAAGTCCACCGGGACATATGAGGTTAAAACTTAAAACAATATAATATGGGTTTTTTACGAGAATATTACTAAAATAAAACTTATTTACATAAATATGATTATTCATTACTACAACGGAGTGCTGTGGTAACTAAAGTTCAAAACTTGAACATGAATTACTATGATTTCATTACTATTCTAGTAATGAATTATATTTTTGTAAATCATCTTTATTTTGGTCATATTTATGTAATTATTTCATATAATATTAAAAGAAAACATAAACTTCATATATAAGGACGAAAATGAGACCACATTTAATACTTTCTACAAAAGTGACTATAATATCCTACCTACCTCCCGTTAAAATTGGGAAATGAAAAAAATGACGTGGTTATTAAGAAGAGTGGATTTTTACCATCCAAATGATTTAAATTTTACCAAAATTAGAATGAGACAATTTTAGTGTGACGGAACAAAAAGGAAAGATGCGATAATTATAGCGGGATGGAGTAACATTTATGCCATTTACCTTTTGTTACCCCAGGAGATGTCGGGGGAGGGGGTTTTGGGGCTGGGGTAAACTGGGCTCAATACATTTATGCCTTTTACCTTCTAGTGACTTCCTTTCAATGACATATTGACGCTAGTGATCGTAGCTCCCCCAACAATGACCAGTGCGCCCCCATGACCATTGTGCCCGCCTGTGACCACAACTCCAGTTTTTTTTTGCTCCAACTTCTCTCTACATATTACCACCCGAGTTCCATAATTAAAAATTGCTCAATATAAGACAAAAACATACATAAAGTGCAAAAGTAAGATAAAATATGTTTATTCCCTAAAAATATTTAGTCTTTTCAGAGAACCAGTTGATCAATACTTTCTCAAAATCGGAGTGAATGAGTCATATTTTGGGAATAAAATAATAATAGTCATATTTATAAACTTTATTGTTGTTTTAATGATTGTCCTTACATAATCCATCACTCATATTCAAGTTAATTTATGTGCTATAGTCGACATGACATTTTTCAACTTTGTGTTCCAGTTAATTCAAATGTTACTATGTTAGCATAATACTCGGTGTTTGAAATAATTAAATATTCATACCACATAATTAATTACGTCTATAACTATAATGGCTAAAAAAATCTCATTCATGGCTTCATCCTCCTTTCATGCCCTCGATCTAGGTTGTAGTACGTATACGCCCCCCATTCTTTTGAATTGCCGGTACACACATGAAAAAGCTTCTTATACACAAATTATTGTTGTACACACTTTTAGGGGTGTTTGGAAGTGATTCTGCTTCTGCTTCTTTTTTAAAGTAGAAGCAGAATCAGAATCATTTTTCAGAAGTTGATCACCCTCAGCTTCTAAAAAAATTGATTCTAGAAGCAAATTTGAGCACGAAAATCACTCGTGCACTTTCACCTAAACACCCCTACAAGCGTTTGTGAGGCTTTTTGTATGTCATAGACAACACCCGGCCCAAAATGTGTTTTGGCTGTGACAGAGCAAAAAAGCCTCTCACATACACGTGTAAAAATGTTTACAATAGTAATTTGTGTACAAGAAATTAATATTCTTGAACACATATATCCACGCACGCATGATATTCTTCTGATACAATAAAGATTGTATTTTCACTAATTATACCTTTATTATATTATTTTATGAGTATATACATAGTATATTATCTAAATCAAATGGACAAAATCGGAGGCAGCAATATATAGGTATATAGCCGGCCGTGCGCCATGCATTAGAGATTTAGAGCATAATCATTTTCTTAACATATATGCCGCTTGCTGTTCTACAGCATCGATCGATCAGCTCGCACTCTCACCGGTCAAGAAGGCCTCCTCTATCAAATTCCACCATGCACGTACATCTTAGTGCAATTAAAGCATGGGAATCAAATATATGGGTATATATGTCAACAGTTCATCAAACTGTGAGACAATTGATCCATTAATAATGAGAATAAGGCTAAATAAATCGTTGTATTATTTGTAATTCGTCACTTAAGTCCATATATATATATATATATATATATATATATATATATATATATATATATATATATATAAAATCATATTAGTGTGCTAACTTAAAAAAGTCGATTAGTTCTTCTTTTAATTGATTTTTGACATGTAATACTAGGTTTTTATATTACTCCCTCCGTCCCGCTAAGAATGGGACAAGAGGGAGTGACACGCAAATTATAAAAGTGAGTTATGTGATTGATATTGAATTGATAAAGTAAGAGGAAAATATTCATATATGTAAGATAGGCCTAAAAGTTATAATTTTAGGCCTCTTTGAGTTGGGGGCTTCCGAGATAAAATTTTTGATGAAATTTTGTGAGAATGTTATCCATGAAGTTTATATTATATCTACCAATTTTTAGATTAAAATTTAATCGTGAAGTCACTTAAATAATTTTTTGAAATTTGGAAGTTTTTTATACATATAACTAGCAGATTTTTCAATAATTTAGTTAATTGACTTCCCGATTGAATTTTAAGTTGAAATTTGGTGGACATAACCCACACTTCATGAAGATTATGCTCACAAAATTGCATCAAAAAATTCGTCCCGGAAGCACTTCAAATGAAAGAGGACTAAAACTTGTAAGTGTTAAGCCTACCTTAGGAGAACACTCCCCTAAGTAAGAATAATTTGGAGTCACACAAATTTTGCCTAATTTGGTATGAGACAATCTTAGTGGGACGGACCGAAAAGGTACTAATAGTTTTAGTAAGAACACTCCCCTGCCCCGCCACCGACGGACTGTCCTGGTTGCCCAAGGGAACTGGGGGGATAATTAATTAGAATAATAGGGGTTTCCGCCGGAGCCGGAGCTCCGCCATTTGCCACCGCCACCACACGACTGCCCCCGCTACCAACGCCATGCCCCGCCACCAACAAACTGCCCTGGTTGCCCAAGAGAACTAGTGGGCGGCAGTAATTAATTAGAATAGGGATATTAGGGGTAAAAAATTAATGTTTACTCCTATTTGGGGAAGATTAGGAGTTAACTCCTATATGGGGAAGATTGGCAATTACTTTTTCATAAACGGTTATAGTTCAAAGAAATTTAAATAAAAACTTTACATGGATAGTTTAAGAATGACAAAATCTATGTTTTTGGTTTTGGGAATTATTTGTATATTCGACATTAACTTTTTTCATACTTGCAGGTACAAAATTAGTAATAATCAAATAGTGTGTTCGCAAATGCAAAAACTAAAAGGAAAAGTACAAAAAATGTACTTGTTCTTGCACGCGTTTTCAGATAAGAAACTGCATATATTTCATTTTATATCAAAGTAGTCCCCGTATTTTGATTATGTTATCACTGCAGGGGTCTGGCACCTAACGAAGTTAGAAATCGCCAAAAATACTGGGATCTGCATTTAGTCGAGTCGATCTCTAGACCATCGTCCTTTTTTGTTTTCTTCCATACTTGTCGTTGGAAAGTGAATCGGAAAAAATGATACTAGCGAATTGAATTATTTTTTAAAAAAAAAATCCAAAAAGGAAGATGATTTAGAGATCGTCTCGATGAAGGACATCTTCGAGTATTTAACTTTTAAGTTTCAGACACTTTTCAAAATCAGTTTTGATTCACTATACTCCGTATTATCTTCCTCCGAAAATTTACAACATCGTTATGAGTTATGACCCGGACCCAGGGCCGAACCTATTGATGAGGCAAAGAGGCAACTGCCTCAGGCCCACAAATTTGAGGAAAAAAATAGGGCCCATAAATATTTAGTTCCCTTTATATTTATACCCATAGCACAATAGGCCCAATGCAACTTGAATGGTCGTTGATTAGCAGCTCTCGACCGCTCGCCTCTCGTTTGCAACTTGCCTGATTTGAGATTCCAAGTTTCCAACATCAATCTTTGAAGGCTAGAACTGTAGAAGTGCAGTCCAGTACTCCAGAACTTTGCAGGTAAGTATAAATGTTATTAAATGTGATTGTTGTGTTATTAAATGTCAATTTTGTGCAAATTGCAGCCCGCTATTTCACATATTAGAATCGTAGATATTTCATTGTGTTCTTATTCTTAATCGTTGATAATTGAAGACTGGAGTTTAGGTACTTTGATATTTATTTTATTATACATAAACTGTTTGTTTATTTTTTTTGTATAATTTTTATGGTGCGCAAGGGCCTTTTTATACCGTTCGATTCAGACCAAAAAGTTCTTAGGATCGGCCCTGCCCTGACCTCTCAAGTGATAAGAGAATGACAAACGACTGCTTTGGTAAGAATAGAAACCCAATATGTACTTCAAACAAAAATATATAGGAATTACTTTGTTTTATTAGTAAAAGAGGAGTATAGGACTTTTGCCCTCATATTTACGGAATTTTTTATTCTTTTCTCTTTTAATAATAAGACTATGAGGGCATTTGGTAATACCTAAATCAGGATGTATTGGCTGACTCTGCTGAAGTTTATGAAATTCTGGTTGAAGTGGCTGGATTGGCTGATTCTGCTAATTTATGAAAAAATTATATTAAAAATATATTTTATAAATAAAACAAAGAAAAAATTATATGAAAAATAGCTAAAATGATCTTCTATAGTAACTTCAACTAATACAGCCAGAAAAGTAACTACAACCATACTTTTTCTTATTTTTACACGATTAAGTGCGTAAAATAAAAAAATTATGTGTTTGGTGAAAGAGATTGCTGATAAGCCTGATAAGCCTGATAAACCGAAAAACAGTGTCACCAAACGGGATCTATATATGTAAATCAAAATATATGTTATCCTACTAAGGATGTTTTCTTTTGGACTGTTTTCAGTCCCTGACCAGACCAGACCAGACTTGGATAATTATAAAATACACAGAGACTAAACGTTTACCAGACCAGACCAGACCAGCAAATTTCAGTCCAAAAGAAAACATAGTTAGAACTTTACATATTTTTAGCAATTTCTAATAGTTGTAGCGTGTATCAGAAGCTATGAACAAAGTAAAAGAGGAACACATACGGATTAATTCTGGGATTATGCGACACTAATTAATACTACCTCCGTTCTTAAATAAATGCAACATGTTGACTTTTACACTATTCACATGTTGTACTTTTACTAAGTTTTATTAATGTATTATTATTATTTTATGAAAAAAAATTGTTAAATTTGTCTCATTGTAAATTTTCAAAATCTAATTTTTTTAATGTTTTTACTACTACAAAATTAAATTTATTAATAGTCAAAATTGTGTCTCGTCAGTGTGAAATGTTGATTATTGCATTTATTTAAAAACGAAGGGATAGGTAGTACATATCAATCATAGAATTAATTTCCTACCTCCATGAAGCTAATTATCACGATGAACCAAAACTAAAACTATCGGCGGTCTGATCAAATTAAGACATTACCATATGTCCATGTCAATTTCATCATATTTTAATGAGCTATCTATCGGCTCACATCAGATTACTTTAATTTGAAACTACCTTGCAGATCAATTATATTTACAATTTAGCTCCTTATAATGTACTTCTTCCCTAAAAACTTTGTTCACTTTCCTTTTCTGGATGTCCCATTAATTTTGTCACTTTCCCTTTTTAGTAAAGAATTTGTGGTTCCAGTTCATTCTTTCTCCTCTGCAAAAATCTCAACTACACGGGTTTTACTTTATTAATCTTCGTGCGGTCAAACTCGGCAAAGTTTTAAGGGACAGAGGTAGTACTACGTATTACGTATGCATTCATTATTCCTTCGTGAACAAGGGTGGGTCTTGGGGACAACGCCGACGTTGCTTGATCCATATATTACTACCACGCTGCCTCCGCCTTTTAGTGTAGTCCCGGCGCACACCCTTCTTTCCTCTTTTTTGTATCGTATCCCGCACGCGTTACATAATGTTGCATATAAAAGTCAACATGTTGATACACGCCTTTTAGTGCAATTATCATGTTGGATTATTTAACAAGAAATAATTATATGCATGAGAACAATAAAAGTTATTTAAAGATAAAGCAGAGATTAAAGAAGTCATAGTAATAATAATTTATGTTCACTGTTTACATTTGAGTAACCATGACATTATATTATAAATTATACCCGTAGTAATTGTTAGTCATGTTTTTTATGAATATGTTTTATTTCAGTAATATTTTTTTAAATAACTCTAACATATTTATATTCCATAATCAATTTAAAAAATTGTCCAAATAGACTACTTAACCAGCGTGTCTTAAGGGCATCCACATCCATGAGATTTGGGTGTCATCTTGATGATGTGAGAGATCTTTTTTAAGATTATGCTTGAGGGGATAAGATTATTAATTATGATAGATTATTTAGATAAAAAATATGTTATCAACTATTGAATCCTAGATTATTCAAGATTATTCTCAAGTTTCAAGAAACACATTTAATGAACCATGTTTTTAACTTGGAATGTCTAAAATACCTCCTTGAAAATAACAAAAAGTTCTATATAAAAAACTAAATGAATAGAGATCGTGATTGAGGAAGAATTAGTAAGTTTTGATTTTTTTTATGTGGCAATGACATGACAAGAGAAAGACATGAAAAATGAATATTTGAAAAGTATGGATGGAGATGCTCTAATGGGAAATGGGAATGACCATTATTGTGTTACAACTTCATGATAGCATCCGTTTTATGGCCGAGTAAATGAGTCATATTTTCATTTAAGTTATAGGTAATGACTCCGCGATACAGTCTCTATTCTAATTGAATCTAAGTCACAAAGAAATAGCCCTAACTAGTGAACCTACATAAATTCAAATGGATTGTTGGAATATATTTTATAAGTAAATGTTTTAAAAACTTTGTAACACCAAATCACCAATTCACATAGATATTTAGCAACAGTGACTTCTCTAATCTCTGCTAATTGAATGAGTTGGTGATAGTTATGTAGCCTAAAAAATATTAGGAATGACGCATTAAGGCATCCTCATTGGTAGGATTATTATGAGATTAAATTGGTGACATGACAGATTTTATAGAAAAGCATCATTGAGTGACATATATTATTTAATGACATTATTTGCTACAATAATCTGGGATCAAAATATGAATCCAGATTATTTTAAGATTATTGGAAAAGTATATGTAATAGAGGTTTATGGTGGACAGAGAAAAAACAGATTATTTGAAGATGATGATTTAGAGACATAAACAAATTTTGATATTATTTAAAAATTAATTGCATAACAATATTTAAATGGTAAGAATCATAGAAAAAACTTATTATTACAGAGCATGAATGAAGATGCTCTTAGCCTCTTACAAATAGTTTTTACTACGGAGAGTACGGAGCATTAATAATTTGTAACATAGTTCAAGCGGATTTAGGGGGCAATTAGGAGCCTGTTTGGTAGCACGAAAATCGGCTGATTTGGCTGATTCTGCTGAAGTTTATGAAGTTCTGGCTAAAGTGGCTGCACTGACTAATTCTGCTGATTTAAGGAAAGAAATATTTTTGAAATATATTTTATTAATAAAATAAAAAAAATATGTAAAATAGCTAAAATGGTCATCTACAGTGACTTCAGTCAATACAACCAGAAAAGTAACTTCAACCTTACTTTTTCTGTTTATTACACAATCCAGCGCGCGAAAGCAAAAATTACGTGTTTGGTGAAAAAGTTGGTTGATAAGCATGATAAGCCGAAAAACAGTGTTGTCAAACGGCCTCTAGATCTAGAGTAACCTCAAATAATTTAAAGAATGCTTTAATTTTTTGTTTAAATAAAATACGAAGTACTTATGATGGTTGATAGAGGTCAGCGGTCACAATGACACAATGAGGATAACGGCGGAGATTGTGATCAGAAGTATTCGTGATTTTGGTAACGTTCTTGAGTCGTGCGTACCTTAAGGCCGCGAGGACCGTTTCGCCAAAGCGGGGTACAAGTGGTGCGGCAGTTAGTACAGCGCCAAGGAAAAACATTCCTGTCGGAGAATTTGTGAACGAAATTGATGGTCGGGCGGCAGTTCGGGGGCGGACAGGGCCGTCTAATGAATTTGGAGGCCCCGGTTTCAAATGTAAAATTGGGGCCCCACTTTAATATTAAAAAAAATCAATTCAAATACTTATATTTGATAATTCAAGGATTCAGAGGTACGAATTCAAATACTTATACTTAAATGAATTGAATACTTGCTAAATAATGTTATAATTTTTTTCTAAAACTTACTTGATTCTTGATTTAAAGTAGCATGCCTCATTATCCAACCAATTTGAGTAAATGAGAACTAAAGGACCATCTGCTTGAAAAAAAAGAACTAAAGGACCAATGAAAAATGATGGATCTATATTTTTTCTTTCTTACCAATTGTATTTTACTCATTATTATTAATATATAATACTAATAAATTTTTGAAAATCTGGGGCCCCATAAATCTGGGGGCCCTGTTCCGGATAACCTAATTAACCCCCTAAAAAACGGCCCTGGGGGCGGAAATACGTCCCATACAAAATGCGGCATGCTGCGACGTGGAGGAGTTGAAGAAGGCGTTGCCAAAGATAGGGTGCAATCCACAGCGGCGCCGGAAACGACAACGTCGTCTACAGCTTCGTATCCGTTATTGTTATTAATGCTATAAATTGACATCGAAAAAGGAGTAGAAGAAATAGAAGGGCCGCCGTACATGCTTCCATGGCGGCAGCTTAGCATCATCGATCTCACAAGGAATTATTACGGGGCAATTGAAGATCAAGCTGTTATATGGTTGGGTACTTGAGTAGTCAAAATGACATTGGTTTTCGAGCAAATCAAAATAATTGGTGTGTTTTCTATTAAAATTCAGATTATGTTGCACGGAAATCAAATTCTTTTTCCATGTGCGCAGAAATGTTCTCAAACAAATTTTGTTTACAAAGAAAAATTCTATAAAAAAAATTAAATGTCGTTATTTATACTTTTTATCTATGTGGAGGGTAACAAATAAAATACGGAGTATTCTGGAATTTCACACAAAATTGTTCATACATAACTAAAGAGATTAGTGAATGAGTAGTGCACGGTACAATGGGTCATGCTCATAGTCACAAAAATCGCGGAACGATTCGATACGGGAACGAGGATCGGGAACGCGATTTGCTAGGTCTAGCGAATCCAGTTCGGAGGGGAGGGGGGTAGGCTCATTTCGGTACGCGTTCGGTACGTTGTACCTTATGTTCAGTACGATGTACCTTGTGTTTTGGTACTTTAGTAAAATACGGATTTCATAATATTAAACAATAACATATTTCATAACATCAAACAAAATAAAAAGCATTTATATTATTGAACTTTTGACTCAAAACTGAAAACACAGAAAACATGAATAGAAGTTCAAAACGGAACAATTTTCACTCCAATAAATAGGCGATACTGGAAGAGTAGGTAGGTGTGGTCGGAAAACGAAGAGTCCTGGAGCAGAAAACTAAGAGGTTGGTTCGAGCCTGTAAGAACGTTTGAAATCAAATGTTGCGGGTCATCGCATCTACACGTGGAAAGGGAATGACAAGGCTTGATAGCGTTTGGTGCGTCTGCGATCGAAATCAAGCAATTGCGAACGAACTGGATAAGGATTGTGAATGAACTGGAGAGTGTTTGCGAACGAATTCAATAGCGACTGAATTCAATAGCGACTGGGAACGATTTGGGAACCGTATCCGCCGCCGATCCTGGAACCGTTTGGAACGCTTTCATACCGCGATTGGGTACGGAACGTTCGGAACGCAGATCGTGGGCTCTTGAGAGATTTATGTAACTATGACATGTTTGGTGTACACAAAATGTGTACATTATCTGTATACACAGACATTTAGAAAAGTTTTGATATCAAATCTTGTCTTTTTTAAATGAATTGTCTGTGCATGAGATAAAACTATTCAAAAAAGGTGGAATCTCCCAACCCAGGAGCCGCACACCTCGACCCGACAAAATGGTAGAGGAGTAAGTCACGGTGACTCAATGTCGCCTGATTCTCTCTCTGGAGGCTTGCTCAGTCCATGTGATTATCTGCTCCAAATATTACAAACACTGTAACCTTGAAGTTTGATGTAGTTGAAGACTATTCACCTTAGAGAACTCAATTCGAATCATTTTTGGTTTCTCATGGTTTGCTTCGCATTCTAAATGGTACAATTTCGGCTCCTCTCTACATTGTTGATGATTTTCGTAGAGAAGTAATAATACTCCCTCCATCCTTCATTTATCTCCTGAAGTGCAAATGACGCGAGAATTAAGATAATGAGTATTGTGTGATGAAGAATTGTGCAAAGGAAAGAGTAATGTGTAAAAATGTGTCAGAAATGTTGTGTATCACAAATTCTTTACCAAAAAAGAAAAGGGAAAAATTTTGGGACAGACAAAAATGGAAAGTTTGAAGATAATTATGGGAGAAAGGGAGTAATGAGTACTATTATTAGTTAAAGTTGGATCAAACAGACCGTTCTTGACTATTTGCCTCTTTATCTCGTGATGTACTTGTTTATATTCAAGAATTTAAAAATTCTACTGTCATCTGAGAACGTTTGGAATCCCGTTTTATGTGTGCCAGTTTGGCACGATTCATGAAACGCTTACTGTCTAATTCTAAAAAAGACAGATACTCAGTCCATGGAACATTATATGTGAAACATTAAAAATATTGTTGATACTTTAGCGGCTATTAATTGGCTTGCCTCCATGAAATTACTTGAGCAGTGGTCGGCTACTACTTGCAAGTGTATAAGTGCCAATGTAGTAATAAAATCCGATAAAAATACTGAGTCGAACACGAGGAAACGTTGTTTGTATGATTCAAAAGTTGAGGATAGAGTTGGTAAAAGACTTAGTAAAAGAGTATAAGTTTTTGGTTTTAAATGATACTACCTCCATCCCTAAATACTTTGCCATCTTTGACTTTTCAAGTCAATGATGGTAAAGTTTGGACCATGATTTTGATTAGTATAATTTTTATGAAAGTGATAAGTTTTTGGTTTCAAGTCACTTTGATTATTATGAAAGTGATAAGTTTTATGCTTTTATGAAAGTACTTTTAACAAAGAATAATTTGATATAATTTTTGTATTATAAATAATTTTTTATAAAAATATATAATTGGTCAAAGTTGAACATGTTTGACCAAAAAATTTAAAGATGGCAAAGTAAAAAGGGACGGAGGGAGTAATAAAAGCAACCAAGGGTTCGAGATTACTCCTAACGATTAATGTACATTCTTTAACCAATTCTTATGAGTCGAATGTCGCTAAAGTATTCGAACTCCTGTTACGGCATCGAGATTGTGATTAATTCTACGTGTTAATCCCGTCACGGTTCACATTCATCTAAAATTAACCCCATTGAAGATTAGGACATTATAAAAATCACCATATTCAATTGAGGTATATTTCTATCCACAATTAGAATATGTCTAACCGTTAAGTGCACGGTTTATAACTCAACGTTAATTGCTCAAATAAACCCAACGATATAATCATATGTTGTACACCGTAGTCATACACATTAAATATAAGGGAAAGATCATGATAATTTGGTTGAGAACATACATCAAACACCTAGAGGGCGTAAAGTTTCATCCCTAACCTTGGCTATGGAAAATTAGCTAGAACAATTCATAATGAAATTACAAGTATTGAAATGATGAAATACAATGAAATACGTAAGGAAATAATACCACAACTCCAAAGCTATGGTGGACAATAGAATCCCCAATCGAAGAACTTCTCCCAAGACCAAGGGGTTGCTCTTGAGATGCTAAAGTGGGGGTAAATTGTGTAGAATATGGAATAATGTGTTGAGAGGGCTTCAACATGCTTAAATATTGGGTCTTCAACGACCATTTTTAGACAAGCAAGCAAGATCCTTAATGGGGTTTGGTGTTTTCTCCGAATGATTGTGATGACCGTTGCTCTTTTAATCAGTTTCAGACGAAAGGCGGGCGATCTTTGCAAAAGCGGGGCGGTTTTTGTGCTTTTAAAATATTCTTCCTCCGCTCCAGGGGCAGAATGCCGGCCGGTTTTTACCGAAAGCCAGGCGGCTTTTGTGTTTTAATTTCCGAATTAAATCTGCGGCGACGAAAGTCGTCCGCGCTTTACGAAAGTTGGGCGGCTTTCGTGTTTTGCTGCTCTGGGACCTTTTCTTCAGCTTTGGACGTGAAATAGGTATGATAGGTGAAAGCCGGCCGACTTTTACAATAGTCGGGCGCCTTTTGCTTGCCTTGTGCATTTTTGTAGACTTTGTTTGTTCCTCGGGATGTGTTTGGTTGACCTTTTTCTGTCGGTTTCTTCGTGTGTATTCCATCATCCTCGTATTTTGGTCCAATCGTCTATTAAAGTACTTCTTGCAAAACGAGGCATATGTGTGAGGATTTTAACTCTTTTAAGTATAAAAGCGTTTATAAACAATTGTATAAAACACGTTAATATTACGCTTATCAAGCAGACACACCTAGGTCTTGGCTCATCTGACTATGAGTCCCTAGTTACCGCCATGACTTTGTTTCCTAGAGATCTCACGTTTCAAAGTCTTCACACCAAGTTGGTGCGCCGGGAGAAAAGGTTACTCTATCACAACTCTCAGGAGTCACTGTCTTCGGCTTTTGCATTTGCTACAGAACCGGCTGCGTGGGAACGAGAATGGTCATTGGTGCACGCGTTGGTGGATTCAACTATGCCGGAGGGGACGTGGCGGTCATGTCCAACGCGCCCGAGGGGACCGCGGACAGGGCGCGACTATGGGCCACTACATTAGTATGCCGCTCTGGCTCATCCGTATTACATGTCGTTGACTGGCCCTTAGACACCTGTGGTTTCTCTACAACCTGGTTTTTATACACCCCCTTCTCTGCTATTGTTATTAATAATGGGTATGCAATCTCTCCTTTAGGTAATGGACATTTTGGTTCTATATCTCCCGCCAGTTGTCTGTCAAATTTGTTATTCTCCAGGTCACTTTGTCATTTCCTATCCGCCTCGCTTTAATTAGTCTTCTGGTCCTACTCTTGATGTGCCTACGGGTGATACTAATGACGATGTCATGTTTTCAAAATCCGGTGCTTCCGCTCACATGACTTCTCATGAGGGTATTTTAGTTAATAATTATATTTATTCTTGACCACTTCATGTTACTATTGTTGATGGAACAAATTTATCCATAAAAATATTGATGATGTTTCCATTTGTTCAGCATCTCATCCACTCCATTTAATTATTTAAGATATGTTTATCATGTTCCTTAGATTTAATATAATTTATTATCTATTCAATCACAATTTGTGTTCTAATAAGATTTAATTACTCAAATGAGAGTACTAGCAAAGTTAATTGCACATATAAGACCATCAACGAAAGTGAAGTTTCATATTGTATGACAAAATTCAACATGGTTGCACAGAATTTTTTAATAATGCAAAATAGAAAAATTGTTGAAACTGTAGATTGTCAACTGCTCGCAGTAGCATCCTCAATGGAGCCAGAGCCGCCCGCCGCCTGATAAGCGTTTTATTAACGTGTTTTATATATTCATCTTAAAACGCTTTATGCTTAAAAAGAATAAAATCTTCACACATATGCCTCATTTTGCTAGAAGTGCCTTAAATTGACGATTGGATCAAATACAAGGATGATAGAATACACACAAAGAAAACCGACGGAAAAAGCTCAACCAAACGCATCCCGAGGAACAAACGAAGTCCACAAAAGGCACAAGACAAGCAAAAGCCACCCGGGTTATGCCAAAAGCGGCTGGCTTTTGCTTCCCCAACTTATTTTCGCGTCCAAAGCTGAAGAAACGGACCTGGAGCAAGAAAAGACGAAAGCTGCCCGGCTTTCGTGAAAACCGGCCGACTTTCGTCGCCGCAGGATTTATTCCGAAATTAAATACAAAAGCCGCCCGGCTTTTGTGAAGACCGGCCGGTTTTCGGCCCCTGGAGCGGAGGAAGATTATTTTAAACGCGCAAAAGCCGCCCGGCTTTTGCGAATGTCGCCCGCTTTTCGTCTAGAACTGATTAAAACAAGCAACAGTCATCACAATCATTCGAGAGAAGCTCCAAACCCCATTAAGGAGCTTGCTTCCTTGTCCAAAAATGGCCGTTAGGAGCTCAATATTTAAGCATGTTGAAGCCCTCTCAACACATTATTCCATATTACACACATTTTACTTCCATTTTAGCATTCCAAGATCAACCCCTTGGTCTTGGGAGAAGTTCTACAATTGGGGATTCCATTGTCCACCATAGCTTGGAGTTGTGGTATTACTTTCTTATGTATTTCATTGTATTTCATCAATTCAATACTTGTAATTTCATTATGAGTTGCTCTAGCTAATTTTCCATATCCAAGGTTTGGGATGAAACTTTACGCACTCTAGGTGTTTGATGTATGTTCTCAACCAATTTATTATGATTTTTCCTTTATATTTTTAATGTGTATGACTATGGTGTACACGTATGTATGATTATATCGTTGGGTTTATTTGAGCAATTAACGTTGAGTTATAAACTGTGCACTTAAAGGTTAGACATATGCTAATTGTGGATAGAAATATACCTCAATTGAATATGGTGGTTTTAATAATGTCCTAATCTTCAATGGGGATAATTTTAGATGAATGTGAACCGTGACGGGATTCACACATAGAATTAATCACAATCTCGCTGCCGTAACAGGAGTTAGAATACTTTAGCGACATTCCACTCATAAGAATTGGTGAAAGAATATACATTAATCGCTAGGGGTCGTTTAGGAGTAATCCCGAACCCTTGGTTGCTTTTATTACCACTTGAAAACCAAAAATTTATACTCTTTTACTAAGACTTTTACAAATTCCATTCTCAACCTTTGAATCCTATAAACAACGTTTCCTCGTGTTCGACCCGGTATTTTTACCGGATTTTATTACTACATTGGCACTTGTACACTTGCAAGTTTAAGCCGATCACCGCCCACACCGGCGCTGACTGCCACCGCCCTTGCCGACACCGCCAGCCGACGTCCTTGTCGGCGCCACCCTCGCTGGCGCTGCCGCATCCCTGCCGGCGCTGCCGCATCCCTGCCGGCGTTGCCGCATCCTGCCGGCGCATCGTTTCCATCCGCCGCCGCCAAACCAGCGTTGCCATCCGCCTCCACCGCCGCTATCCTACCCTTGTTGCTATCACCTTTGTTAAATCTGGGGCCACCACTTCACCTCCGAGCACTGCCGCCGCCGTCATATCCTAGTGCCGAAAATCTGCCATTCAGTTGAAAGATTTGGCCTTGAAGATTACTTTCAAATCTTCCTTCAAAACAAATTTTCGGATTTGCCATAAAGATGGCAGATTTATCTTGACCGATTTACACAAGACTACCATAATCTTGGCAGGATATAAAGTCTACAACTAAATTCCCGAAAAACCAAAAATTTAACAGAAAAATAACTTTAAAAAATTCATCTCCATAAGAATTAAGAAGTGAATGACAAAAAATCAAAAAACCAATTTACTCAAAAAATGTTTTGCCATAGTATGATTGTCTGAGTACATTTATGCCATAAACTTGGCAAAATCGTATGCCATCATCCAAAAATCTGCCATAAACATGGAAAACTCGTCTCCCATCATCCAAAAATATGGAAAGTTGATTTTTTAAATCATGAAATCAGGAAATTGAAATTTGAAATAGAAGTCCAAAAATCAACAAATCGAATGTCAAAACTAAAAAAATAGAGGAATGAATGAAAATTCAGAAAAATAAATTTCAAAGCCAAAAATTCGAATAATTGGAGGAGAAAGAGGAGGAGGATGAGGAAGAAGAAGAAGAAACCTGGCCAAATGGCGGCGTGCGCATGGTGGAGTCGTCGACGACGTCAGCGGCTAGGGATGAAGACGGTGATGAAATTGACTTGACACGCAAGGCAGAAGAAATCAATCGATCTGCTGAGTACGGAGAAGAAGAAAAGAGATGATAGTGCAAGGGAGAGAAGCAATCGGTCGATCTGTTTTGCTGTGCGATGGAGAGAAGAAAAGGATAGATTTGTTTAGGCAGTGTGGATCAATCGGTTAACAAAGTAGGGGCACTAATGGAATGAGAAATTCCTTATGTTTTAATTAGGAGTAAATTAGTCGTATTTGAGAATAAAAACATACATGGTTCTCTTTAGGATTTTCTCCCATCTTTTAGTCCCATATGAGGTAATTACTATTCAAATAATAATTGCGTGGTGATTTTTGATAAAAAAACTCTGTTTTTCTAAATGGCAAAACCATGAGGGCAGTTCTTCTTCGGGCTTCAAGTAGCGGAAGTCTTTATCATATTCGCGCCATTCTCCATCCTATCTCCACCTTCGACATTAGTCTTGTGTTTGACATCTAGACCTCTCTACTGGTAGTCTGGTACCGCCGATTGGTTCCTATAATTGTGACAGCACAGTAATAAATCGATAGTTGAGATGGTTAATAGAAGACCAACAATAGTTAGGATTATTATTTTCAAATTTTCATATTTTAAACAATTGTTTGGCAATTTTAGCAGTTGGGAAATAGTTGTTTGGGTGCCAAAGACATATATGGACATGTGTATATATTTATTAGGTGTGGTTGTCATAAATCATAACAGCTATAACGTAACTACTTATTAAATAAAAAAATTGATATAGTTGGGGATGACGAATAGTCAAGATAACCCAAATTGGATTGGATAAATGCATATTGGTAGCAAATATTGCAATTGTTATTATGTTCTTGTTGGAATGAAATTCTAAACTTGTTTAGTGCCACCTATTTTCATCTTGCCAGTCTTTTTTTAATGAAACATGTAACTTCTTGTTTCGCGAACTGAAACATGTAACTTCTTGTGTAGTAATTAAAATAAGTAAGATTGAAATTGTTTTTGTGACTGAATTGGCTAAAGTCGATGTAGATAACCATTTTAATTAGTTACTAGTGCGTGTACCCGTGCAGTGCATGGTAAAATATGTGCGTAAAGTTTTTCTTAAAATTGTAGGACGGTGAATTGTTTGTGAGTTTGTCGACCATTGTTTAAAAGAGAATTCAATTAAACTATGGATAGAGCTGTCAAACTGAGTCAAAGTCCATAGGGCTAGCCCGTTTTACCCCATTTCATGATGGGTTAGAGTTATCATTTTTTATCCCGATGAACTCATTGGTTTCGTGGTTCATCATACACGCGTTGCGGATTAAGTGGGCTGACGACACATGCAGGTTGCGAGTTGTCCAAAATACAATATTTATGTTTGAGTTTCATTGTCTTCAATATTAATTGTTTACTACCAAAATTCTTTTCAAAGATACTTATTAATTTACAACGTTTTGTTGAACAAGGTTAATAAAAGAAAAGTGAGAACCTTAAAGTTGTAAGCTATGTAAAGATGATGATAGTAACTATCTATTTATAAATGGTTATATGTTGAAGAAGGTTTGTTTATGTGAAGTTTGGGAAGTTGAATAGATTTCGTTCTACCCTTTCAAATGCTTATAAACGTTGAATATGTACAAAAAATGATGACACCCATCTCTGAGGGGGCCCTAGAAGCGGTAAGACACTTATAGAAAGATGTAAGTTGAGCTTTGATTACAATGTGATAGAAAGAGAGTATGTTCCATCTCTTCTTTGTGGCATCCTCTTCCTATGAGGTGAGCTACACCATATTTTTTTTATTATAAAAGTGAAGTTTTGGAAGTTGAGCAACTTTTCATTTACGGTGACAACATATGTCATCTTTTTTCTACAAAGATGTTGGCACATGTCAATAATCCCTTCAAAGAGTTATTCAAGACTTGACTTTATTATATTATATAGATATATAGATATAGATAAATATAGCTATAGATTTACATATAATTTTTTATTTAATTAATAAATTATATTTTATAAATATTATTTTTCTGTAATTTTTCATTAATTTTAATTCATTGAGCTGATTGGAGTGTTATCAAACAACCGCAAATTATACCGTACACCCAGATGTACAGTTCTCACTTGTACATCCGGGCATTTTTGTAATTGTTTCTAATTTGCAGTGCTGTAGTTCTCACTTGTATTTTCCGGCCGCATCAGTACTCTACGTATTACTTCTCCTGCGCTGAATCCGCTGGTCGTGAGTAGGCTGGTCCAATTGCTATTGAATTGTTCAATTCGTTTCTTCTTTCTTTGTTTGTATTCCTCCTTTCATTTTTGTTTTGTTTTGTTTTTTTAGCAACCTTCTACTTTAATGTTATATTCAATTAAATATTTTCTTTCTCCAATCAAACTTCCAACTTAAGTTTTTTTATATATGTATTATAAAATACGTAGTATTTTAGATATTACTAGGTAAAATTTATTTTCCTATTTTTAATTTAAGATGAATATTTATTACTATGTAGTTTATTAAATATTGTGTGTTAATCACTAACATGAGTTTTGTAAAATGAGTAAAACATCATAAAAAGAACTTGATTCTATTTGTAATTTGAGAACGAAAGACTATAAATTATTTTAATATAGATTACTATATTTGTCATTATATATATATGCACAAATGAACATTTGAACACATTAAATAATTCAAACGAGCTTTTGAATTTTTCGATACTCATTTTGTAAGTTACATATGTTTATTTGATATTGATTTTATGACATTTTTCGACAAAATGTCATACTAATTCACATTTGAAAAGTATCATATTAGATTCGCATAAGAGTTATATTATATGAATGAGAGCAAAGGTCACAATGGTTAGGTTTCTAATACTCAACAATATAAGTTGAATGCTCATTAAAAGTGTTTTAATGCTCACAATAAATCTGATGCACATTAAAATTTAAATAATATTCATTTAACAGAAACCACGATTTTCATACCAATAGCGGAGGTTTGATGCTCAAATAAAATGTTGTGATATTCAATTAACAAACCTTACAATTTTCATATCAATGTGCAATTTGTAAGTTTTGTATGCTCATTTTGTACTGATGTTATGCTCATTTTTAAAATGTCATGTCAATGCATATTTCAAAAATATCATATTACATTAGTCTCGCATATTGAAATTAATAGGGTGAATTATAGATACAATTCAATAAGTTTTTATAAAAGAAAAAATAAGAAAAAGAAAAAGAATTAGAAGATATGAAGCAGAGATCATGATATTCATTGTTAGTCTCTTAATACTCAATAAAATAGATCAGATACTCATTTTTTTATATATATTACAGTGTCCATTCTGTTAAAACTTGTTGAGCTTTATTGTTAAGAAAGATTTATTCTAAGTTATTTGTGATGAATATATTACATGTGTGAGTTATAGAAATGAGTTTTTTGTTATACATATATAAGCGTAACTTTCAAAGAAATGAATACTAGTATATCATTATAAAATGAGTTCAAAATAATGAGTTTTATGGTATACGCAAATGAGTATAATATTAACACGGAATGTACATCGATATAACGTTTTAAGATAAAAATTATTACCATTGACTATTCAATTAAGATGTTTTGATGTTCAATAGGTTTTGAAAATTTTATGCTCAATTGAAGAGTTCCATTGTTCAATAAAGGAGACTTGATGCTCAATTGAAGAGTTCCATTGTTCAATAAAGGAGACTTGATGCTCAATGAAAATGTCTTGTTGCATATTTCAAAAGTTTAAAATTAAAATAGATTTGTGTATTGGAATCCATAGGAGTTTATACGTAGTAAATTGTTAATAATGAATCGATTATATGTGCATGTCATTGAAATGAACTTTATGTTAAACTCAAACGGATATAATGCTTAAAAGAAATGAGCATACACAAATGAATATTTGAGCACATTAGAGATTTTAACGAGTTTTTGAATTTTGGAATGCTCATTTTGTAAGTTATGTAATTGATTCGGTACTGATGTTATGTTCATTTTAAAATGTCATATCAATGACGACGAAACTCACGCGATTAGATTGGAGCTTGCTCACATAATTTTAATGCTCAAAAATAGAAAACACAATACTCAATAAAGATGTCTTGATACTCAAATGTGCTTTTGATTTTTTTTTTATTTAATTGAAAAGTTCCAATGCTCAATACACATAGTCTCTGATAGATAATATTAATAAGTAGATAATATTTCCTCTTAATGTATTTAATTAATATTATCACTTAGTAGTTTGAACTACCCTATTATAGTGGATCGGTCCCTTACGTAGTGGATCACAGTACCAACTTTAGCTTGTATAAATACTAGCTTGTACACTCTGTAAATCAATCAACACAGTTATATATACAAAGTTTTAATCCTGAGTTTGCGTATTCATATTGCTCACGTATAAACCATTCTTTAT
The DNA here is from genome assembly GCA_945859915.1 of Cuscuta epithymum. Lineage (NCBI taxonomy): Eukaryota > Viridiplantae > Streptophyta > Magnoliopsida > Solanales > Convolvulaceae > Cuscuta > Cuscuta epithymum. The sequence goes on along the minus strand of CAMAPF010000057.1, from coordinate 1,594,401 downwards.
GGTATCAGAGCCGGCAGTAAAGTTACTGTCTTGATCCTTGCGTCCTGCTTAACCAAAGTTAGAAAATCCCACCCTCCATTCCAGCCAAATGTCTTCCTCAATCTCTCTTGATTCAGCATCTACCCAACAACTCATATCCCTCAATGCTTCCTCTCAAATCCCTCTGAAACTCTCACAAGACGGCTCTAACTACTCTTCATGGAAGGCCCAAATCACTAATTTATTCTTTGGATACGATCTCCTAGGATTTGTGGATGGAAGCAATCAGAAACCAGACAAATCCTCACCTACATATCATTTCTGGACTAGGCAAGATCGGCTTGTCCTACTTGCTATTCAATCCACCGTATCAAATACGGTCAGTCCAATTATCAACAGCTGCACCTCTTCTGCTGATGCATGGCAGAAGTTAGAATCTAGCTTTGCAAACAAGTCCACAACCCGTATGCTCTCTCTACTCAACAGCCTTGCTACAACTAAAAAGGCTGGAAAACCAGTGATGGAATATTTCACCATCATGCGTGGCTTCATAGATGATTTGATTACCATCAATCATCCTCCTTCCGATGGACAAATCATGTCCTATATCCTATCTGGTTTTGGTTCAGAATACAAAGAAATTGTTGGAGCCCTACGAGTGCAGCGTGTTCCTCTATCTTTTGAGGATCTCCGTGATCATTTTCTTCATGCCGAAATGCTGGCCGGAGACACTACTGAAACACCTATCACAGCCAATTATACTCAGCGTCGGAACTATAACAATAACTATCACGGTCGCGGTGACAATAGTAACCGAGGTCGTGGTGGTCGAGGCCACCCACGTCAGTCTGGCAGCTCTTCCTCTTCTCAACAATCTTATCGGCATGGTGATTCTCATACGGCCTTCTCCGGATCTCCTTCTCAGCGCCCAATTTGTCAATTATGTGACAAAAGTGGTCACACCGCCAGACAATGCCACTCCAGAGGTGTGTTTTCTCCAACTGCACATGTGGCAGATAGCCTACCTGATTCCGGTAACAATCAAAATTGGCTATTGGACACGGGTGCCACGCATCATATAACCTCCGACTTAAACAATTTGGCTATTCATTCCGACTATAATGGCAATGACTCAGTTCTCATGGGAAATGGTAATGGTATTCCAATTTCTCATATTGGATCCACCGGTATTGTTTCATCTGATAAAAAATTTACACTTAATAATGTTTTATGTGCACCTCTTATTCGTCGTAACCTTATTTCTGTTAATCAATTCTGCAAACAAAATAACACCTCCATTGAATTCTTACCTGATTCTTTTATTGTGAAGGATCTAAAGACCGGGGTATTCTTGGCCCGAGGCCAGAGTAACAACAATCTCTACACATGGCCCTTCCCCTCTCCACCATTAGCAGCCACAGCCACCACCCACTTATGGCATCAAAGGCTTGGTCATCCCAATTCTACTGTTCAGCGTCATATTCTCTCCACAAATAAATTACAATGCTCTCCCGAAAAATCAGTTTGCTCTCCTTGTCTTCAAGCAAAAAGTCATAAACTACCATTTCATGTTTCTTCAATAAATTGTACTAGGCCATTTGAATTTATTTATTCTGATGTATGGGGGCCACCTCCTATTTCTGCCATTAATAATACCAAATATTACGTAATCTTTGTTGACTATTACACAAAATATTCTTGGCTCTATTCCCTCAAGCATAAATCTGATGTGTACTCCGTCTTTAATAATTTTCGCATTCTTATTGAAAATTATTTTAAGACTAAAATATGCACGTTATATACTGATGGTGGCGGGGAATTTAAGTCTCTTACTCCTCTACTTGCTACACATGGCATTCAACATCTCATGTCTCCCCCGTATACTCCAGAACATGTTGGCACCGCTGAACGCAAACACCGCCATGTAGTAGAGACGGCACTCACTTTATTATTTCAGGCCGATGTTCCTCTTTATTACTGGCCTTATGCCTTTCAACATGCCACTTATCTTATAAACCGCATGCCTACCCCCACTCTCCAAAATATTAGTCCATATGAAAAATTGTTTAACCAACCACCTGATTATACTTCTCTAAAAGTATTTGGGTGTTTATGTTACCCATGGTTACGCCCCTACACCACCCACAAACTTCAACCTCGTTCACAACCATGTGTTTATTTAGGCTTTTCCAACTTATACCATGCTCACCATTGCCTAGACCCTAAAACCCGTAAAGTGTATACCACCCGTCATGTTTTATTCTTTGAGGATTTATTTCCCTACAAAAATAATTCTCCACCAAATAAAAATCACTATGACCAAACTCTCCGTACTTTTCTCACCAGGCAGCCTATTCAACCGCACACCGCACCAAACTCATCCTCCACTCATTTATCTCCTCAATTAATTCCTGTTAGCCAACCATCCTTATCCTCTTCTGCCAACTCAATGACTCCTAATTCTCCTCCCTCAATCGAGTTTCCAACTAATACCTCTTCCACCAATATATCCTCTCCCACTCATGATGAGTCACCCCTTTTATCTCAATCAAATAATTCTCACACCAACACGTACACTTCTCCTGACTCTTCCAATTCTTCCCAGTCATCTAGCACACCCATTAATTCCAACCCCCAACCAATTCCTTCAAGACCAGTTACTCGTTCCCAAAATAATGTATACAAACCAAATCCCAAATATCTCTTCCATGTCTCTATTCCCCCTGTCCCAACTACACACAAACAGGCCTCCCTTAGCCCTGAATGGCAAAAAGCCATGGATGACGAATATAAAGCACTCCTTCATAACCGTACTTGGTCCCTCGTTCCAGCTTCCCCCACACAAAATATTATTGGATGTAAATGGGTCTATCGGGTGAAACAAAACCCGGATGGTTCCTTGGCCCGTTACAAAGCACGCCTTGTTGCTAAAGGGTTCCATCAACGTCCGGGAGTTGATTTTACTGACACTTTCAGTCCGGTTGTTAAGCCGGCAACAGTCCGTCTTGTTCTAACCATTGCCGTCATGCACCGTTGGCCCATTCGCCAACTTGACGTCAATAATGCTTTTTTTGCAAGGGTCCCTATCTGAACAGGTATTTATGCAGCAGCCTCCCGGGTACGTTGACGCCACTGCTCCCACTCATGTATGTCTACTACAGAAAGCAATTTATGGTCTTCGTCAGGCCCCTAGAGCATGGTATTGTGAGCTAAAAAATTATCTTCTCGCAGTTGGGTTTCACAATAGTAAGTGTGACACGTCATTATTCATCTATACCTCCAAAGGAGTCACTCTTTATCTCTTGGTTTATGTGGACGACATTATTCTCACCGGCAATAGTCCTGAAGCTCTATCCTCCTGTATTACATCTCTTGCTCATCGGTTCTCTCTTAAGGATCTTGGACCTCTATCCTATTTTTTGGGTCTTGAAGCTACACGTACCCGTCATGGTCTCTTTCTCACTCAGCATAAGTATACTCGTGATCTCCTTCACCGTCTTCAAATGGACTCTGCCGCTCCCACACCAACTCCTATCTCTACCAGTGAATCTTTATCTCTTCATGATGGCTCCTCACTGTGTGATATTACCACCTACAGGAGTGCTCTTGGTGCTCTGCAATACCTCGCATTCACAAGACCGGATATTAGCTTTGCTGTCAACAAACTTGCTCAATTCATGCATCGTCCAACACTTAAACACTGGCAAGCTGTTAAGCGGATTCTTCGTTATCTCCAGGGCACTGCTCATTTTGGTATATTTCTATCCGCCTCTACACCTCTATCCCTTCATGCTTTCGCTGATGCCGATTGGGCAGGTGATCCGGACACCCGACACTCCACCTCCGCTTATGTTGTCTTCCTCGGTTGTAATCCCATCAGTTGGAGTTCCAAAAAACAGAATACAGTGGCGCGCTCATCCACAGAAGCTGAGTACCGCTCAGTCGCGTCTACTTCAGCTGAACTCACTTGGCTACGTCAACTTCTAGCTGAACTGAAGATCACTTTCAGTAACCCACCGACAGTCTTCTGTGATAACATCAGCGCTACATATGTCTGCTCACATCCCGTCTTTCATTCTCGCATGAAACACGTAGCTATCGACTTCCACTTTGTTCGTGAGCAGATTGCTAAGGGTCTACTTCGTGTCACTCATGTTCACACCAAAGACCAACTGGCTGATTCTCTCACAAAGCCCTTAGCCCGACAACTGTTTCTTCTTCATCGATTCAAGCTCGGTGTTCTTCCAAGACCGCCTCACTTGCGGGGGGATGATAGATAATATTAATAAGTAGATAATATTTCCTCTTAATGTATTTAATTAATATTATCACTTAGTAGTTTGAACTACCCTATTATAGTGGATCGGTCCCTTACGTAGTGGATCACAGTACCAACTTTAGCTTGTATAAATACTAGCTTGTACACTCTGTAAATCAATCAACACAGTTATATATACAAAGTTTTAATCCTGAGTTTGCGTATTCATATTGCTCACGTATAAACCATTCTTTAGTCTCTATGTTCAATAGTCGACAATATACAGATATCAGGATGATCAATATTAAATTTCTAATAGATCCAGTGCTCAACAAAAAACAAACCATGCTTAGTTGGAGCTGCCGATGCACCGACGACGGAAAGATCAAGATTAGAGTTGACGCCATGGGATCTACAACTCCTCCTAATGGCCTCCATCCGAAAGGGATCCTCTTCCCCAAACCCACCCCTCAACAACAACAAACCCTCTTCATCCACTCCTCATCATTAATTCATCACCTTAAAACATCGCTTTCCATCCCCTCAGTTTCTTTTCTCATCTTGCCGGCCATTTTGCTATGGACGAAGAGGATGAGAAGAATAACTCCTCATCTGCAATAATTCAGTTGTCCAGTTCGTAGAAGCCAAGGCCCCAGCAGACCGTGAGCAGCGAAAGGCGTGATCCCGTATGAATTAGACCTAAAGATGAAACAATTTACAAAAAAACCTGGTTGTATATATACACCCGGGTGTATAGTATAGGGACTCGAGACTCTCTTTTTGGATTTCTAATCGCATCCTAATTGGCCCTCTCTAGTACTCCATGTTAGTTAGTGGCAGTTGCAGAATTTTACCATTGCTAAATGAGGCGCGGGCATGAAATCCATAAACGGCGCCGTTTTAGTGGAACGCCTTAGCAAATTTTGCAAATTTTCGTTTGACAAGGCTCAGTCCAGTGATCTCGATAGGAAAAGAGAACAACAATGGTGCATAGCGCATACGACTCATTTACGCTCCTCAATGATTGCCCCACGAAAATTGATGCCGTCGAATCGTACGGTTCGAAGCTACTCATCGTCTGCTCGGATGGATCGCTCCGTGTTTACGCACCCGAATCAGCCGTCTCCGAACGCTCGACGCCGTCTGAATTCCTTCAACACTCCTCGGAGCTTCGCAAAGAACGCCACATCCTGGAACGGACTGTCAATGGATTCTCCAAGAAGACGATGCTGGCGATGGAGGTCATTGGGTCGCGGGAGCTCCTTCTATCGCTCTCCGAATCCATCGCCTTCCATCGGTTGCCCAATTTGGAGACGCTGGCCGTTATTACCAAAGCAAAAGGAGCGAATGTGTATTCCTGGGACGACAGACGGGGGTTCCTTTGCTTCGCCAGACAAAAGAGAGTTTGTATTTTCAGACACGACGGTAAAAGAAAAATTGAAGCATTCGTGAAATTCTAGCATTGCTTACTACTCTGTGTGTAAATGGTAAGAGTATTTGTCCGCAATTCTTACGCCTATCACTTATTTAGGAGGAAGGGGCTTCGTAGAGGTGAAAGAATTTGGGGTACCAGATACAGTTAAGTCAATGGCATGGTGTGGAGAGAACATTTGCTTAGGAATTAGAAGGGAATACATGATACTGAATACCACAAATGGATCAGTGTCTGAGGTGTTTCCTTCGGGGAGGACTGCCCCACCTCTTGTGGTGCCCCTTCCATCTGGAGAACTTCTTCTGGGAAAGGTAATTGTTGTAGCTATTACTTCATTTTATACTCTGTTTGTGTAGCAATGTGTTGCCGCATTAGTCCTTTGGCTTTTTCACATCTAAGGCCATGTAGTTCATAGATTCTCCAACCCACTAAATCTATCACTGAGTGGATTATTAATCATATGCAATGAGATTATTTTCCTTACAATTACAGTTATTACTTAAACTTGAGATAACTTAAAGCAATACCTCAGTATCAAATTTAGACGTGTGCTTACTGTTTAGTACTTAATAACTGTTTTTTCATGATGATGTGACCTTTGGCATGTTATTGATATATTACTGTAGGATAATATTGGAGTATTCGTAGACCAAAACGGTAAGCTTCTTCAGGATGGTAGGATATGTTGGTCAGAAGCTCCTGCCATAGTTGTTATTCAAAAGCCATATGCAATTGGTCTCCAACCAAGACACGTGGAGGTAGCTGAATTATTATCCTTGCAAAGATATGCTTTTTTCTCATTTATAAATTATGGTTAGAAAGTGGGTATGAACTTAGCTGTGTGCTATCTATGTGGATCTCAGATACGTTCTCTTCGATCTCCTTACCCGCTGATACAGACAGTTGCCCTACGAAATGTTCGCCGTCTTGTTCAAAGCAACAATTCTATAATTGTTGCTCTTGAGAACTCTGTTTTTGGACTCTTTCCTGTTCCTTTAGGTGCACAGGTATTTCTCCATCTCTGGTTTGGTGACAATTTATTCTGAATTCAAGAATGGATTCTTAAGTGCAAATGTATAATATTACATGAGTGTTCACTTGAATTTGTACCGGTACCGAACTTGCGGTCAAAGGTTTAAAAACACATACTGGAAACAATGATACTTTTCTATTTTCTATGTTCAGAGAATGTTATACAAAAAGAAAACATGTTGGAAACAATGCTACTTTTCTATGTTCCGAGAATGTTACCCAAAGTGCATCATCACAAGGTAAAAAGTGTTAGTAGGCTAAGTTGTACTCGAAGTGTTATCTAGTATTCTAGTCACAGAAAGTCTGCAGTTTTGCACGAGACTTATGTTTCTGATTACATGTGTATGAACAATTCTTCAACCTTTCTCTGAAAATGCTGAAGACATTAATTGCTTCAGAAATCAGATTATTTGATAAACTTATATTGCTTTAGAAAAATAGTGAAAACTCTTATTGCTTTAGAGCGTAGAAGGTTGGAGCTGAACGTGTGAACTTAAATGCCAAGTATTGAGGGAAAGAACTTTCATAAAGCATGACATTTCTAGCTAACAAACCCTGGAGGTTATGTCCGATATCAAAGTTGTGAAGTGATTATTACTGCAGAGACTAATGAGGGATCTGACTATAAAGTAATATTATGCTTCTTGTGCAGATTGTACAACTAACTGCATCTGGAAACTTCGAGGAGGCCTTGTCTCTGTGCAAGTTGCTTCCACCAGAAGATTCAAGCCTCAGAGCTGCGAAGGAACAATCAATTCATATAAGGCAATTTGCACTTTGTTCCACTTCAAATTTTCTATCATTCCGCTATTTTTATCTGGTTCTTTCATTCGTTGTAATTTCAAATATTCACTGGTGGATATTGATTCCAGTAGTTAGAGAGAAATAGAGTGTTTGGAGGAGAAATTGATTATAGTATTATGAGAGTAACGTAGTATCCTCCACATGAGTGCCATACTCCCTCAGCCTAGTGCACGCAAGGGAAAAGGGAGTTGACCACTTCAAAGTCTTGTTTCACGCTGAGCTCAAACGATGTTCATAAATTTGCTGACCACAGATTCCTCTTGTTGAAAGAGTCTCTCTAGTCGACCATCCTCGTGGAGTCATGGCATCAATTGGACCAGTGGATGCCTCATTAAAAAAAATTGATTGGGAAAACCCATTAGGTGAAAAACTAAACTGAGAAAAATATACAAACCAGCATTGTCAAATTGACCCTCTTGACATGCTAAACGTGCTGACCTGACATTTCTGGCATTCCATAGAGTGCGTGACTTCCCCTCTATTAGAGTCCTGCACTTATTGAGCCAAGAGCAGTCCTAGTGAGAGGGAGTAGAAAAAAAACTTAAAATTCTTTGTTTGTTTGATTTGCTTAAAATTTATGGTAGGCAATGTTCCTTGCAGATATGCACACTATTTGTTTGAAAACGGGAGCTATGAGGAGGCCATGGAGCATTTTTTGGCATCTCAAGTAGAAATTAATTATGTTCTTTCTTTATATCCATCTGTCTCTATTCCAAAATCGGCAGTAATACCTGAACCAGAGAAATTTGTGGACATGTCTGGGGATTATCCAGATCTCTCCAGAGGCTCATCTGGCATGTCGGATGATATGGAATCTACTACGCATATGTCGGAGTCTGAAGAGACAGATATTGAATCCAAAAAAATGAGCCATAATACTTTAATGGCTCTTATTAAGTTTCTGCAGAAAAAGAGATACAGCATCATCGAAAAAGCTACTGCTGAGGGAACTGAAGAGGTTGTTTCAGATGCCGTAGGGGATAATTATGTTCCATATGGCACTAGCCGATCTAAGAGAGCAAGCAAGGTAAATTTTAATTTACCCATTAGGGATTTTGAAATCTACAATATTCATGTATTGAATGTAGTTGGCTTTATATAATGCTTATGTACCACAGCTGAACAAATTTTGTTACTTTTGTCCCATGTGAGACAGTGAGAGCTTAGTGGCAAATGGACATATTTACTAACACTTGCCAAATGGTGACACATTCTTTTCCCCCCAAATAGTGCTTCTAACATATGATTAGAATCTATGTGTATCATGATTTTTCTCATTAGAAAATGGAAAAGTAGGTATTTATATTTTTCAAATTCAACAGCTCTGTTGTGGCTACTAGGATTCAATAGTTTATCTTGCATTTCACATGAAAAACAAAGCCTGTTTTTGTCTTCTCTTTTGGTTACTGGTCTTATCCAACATGTTTAGTAACTTGTATGGTGATGGTGATGATTAATTTCACCAATTCTTGGATTGCTTTATTTTAATCATCTTTTCATTCTCATTGAGATGAAATATATATAAGTATAGGAAAACGGGTCAAATACACCCGCGTACAATTATGAATCCATCATCTAGACTCCTATACTAAAAAAAGCATCACATGTTAGGGACCCGGCCCAATAGAGCATTATTAATAATAAGTGTACAAGTTGAGTATAAATAGAATAAGCTGGGGGGAGGTAGGGCAGGCGGTTTTGGACTTTGACTTTGGGACTTTGGGAAGATCGAGAACTTTTCTCTTTCTTTTGGGGGGCTTCGGCTCATTGGGGGCTTCGGCCAGTTCTTGTTACTATACTGTTTTGGTTCATCTCAATACAATTTCAGATTGATTCTTCATAGATTTCTGTGAATCTTCTGTAAACCTAGATAGTCTCTATCATTGGTATCAGAGCTTGCGATCGCTGGATGAGATACACGCGCGCCAAAATGGAAGCCAGAATGAATGAGGTGGAACGAAGCATGGTGGATATTGGAAGAAACCAAAGAGAATTGAACGATCAACTGGATCGGAGGATGAGAGAATTGCAGAGTATTATGGCGGATCAGCTGGTTGAGAAAATGGCCTCGTTCCAGACATCGATGCAGGCGACGTTGCAAGCGAATCTGGCGGAATTACAGAAAAACAACTCGAGCCGATCGCGAAGCCACTCGCATCGGTCACATACCTCTCATCGATCGACTACTATGCATCGCGAGAAACAGCATCGAAGGTCTAAGGACGAAGGCAGTTCCGATGGATCAAGTAGTTCGGCTGGTCAATCATCGTCACTCCACAGACGCGATCCCCGACGAAGGCAACAACATCATCAGCACACTGGAAGAAAAGTTGATTTGCCAATATTCAATGGCGATGATGCAGGAGGATGGTTACTAAGAATGAATCGTTATTTCCGACTGAATAACACTGAAGAAGAGGATAAGATTGATGTTGCAGTTGTGGCCATGGAAGACCAGGCCTTAAGCTGGTTTCAATGGTGGGAAGGGCAAGCACATCGACAAACCTGGGAATCATTTACAGCTGCGTTGACCAAACGTTTCCAACCAAACTTGGTGCAAGATCCTTTAGGACCTTTATTCAGTCTGAAACAAAAGGGGAGTGTGAAAGAATATAGAGATAAATTCGAGACAGCCATTGCTTCTCAGGGACACTTGACTGAAGAAGTATTGAAGGGAGTATTTATAAAAGGGTTGAAAAGGGATATAAGGGCTGAGTTGAAGCTACACACTACCAGGACTCTGGCTAAGGTCATGGACACAGCCTCTTTGATTGAAAACAAGAATAATGAAGTCTGGATCAAGAAGAATAAAGATGAAGGCAAGAAGAGGTGGTCAGGAAAAGCCGGGAATGAAGGTCAGCTTCAAAATGGGGGAGATAATAGTAGATGGAGGAGCAGTCCTATTACTACTACAAGTGCTGGCAAGATCATCAATGAAATTAAGCCCATGGATAAGGAGGAGGAATCAGCCAATTATGCTCACAAGAAGATAAGTCCCAGATTAACACAACATGAACTGCAGGAGATGAGTAGGAAAGGTTTATGTTTCAAGTGTGGGGAAAACTGGAACCGAGGGCATATCTGCAAAATGAAACACTACAAATTTGTTCTTGTGGAGGATTCTGGAGGAGAAAAAGAAACTGAATATGTCAGGAAGGATAACGAGGAGGAAGATGAAACCGAAATGGAATTCAGAACTCTGCAATTATCTCCAATAAGTAAGGAAGAGATTCCAAGCATGAAAACATTCAAGATGAAAGGAGAATTGAAGTGGAAATCTGAAAAAAAAAAGGTTGAAATCCTTATAGATACTGGTGCATCCCATAATTTCATTTCTCAAGAATTTGTGAGAAAATGGGAGTTACCCTACCGTATGATAAGAAGATACTCTGTACAGATAGGTAATGGAGGTCAAATCACCAACAATAGAATGTGTGAAGGGTTGGAATTGGAACTTCAAGGGCTGAAAATACAGCAACCTTACTATATGCTTGAGTGGAGGGGAACAGATATGGTGTTGGGCATGGACTGGCTTACAAGCTTGGGAGATACTGAGATTAACTTCCAAAATCAGACCATCAAAGTGGAGGTTCAGGGGCAGAAGGTAATCATACATGGAGATCCTTCATTCAGTCAACTGGGAATTTACAAGGAGATGAAGAGCCTGGTGAATAGGAATGGAGGAGGAAAATTGCTGAGCTATCAAGGGTTACCTACTGACATTGAAGAAGAGAGTGTTCAAAAGCAAGAAGTTGCTGCCCTCTATGTTGCAGCAGGATGCACCTTAGCCTCCAAAGAATCTGAAGGAATCAAAATTCTGGATAACGTAGTCTGGCATATGTATAACTCTACTGTGAAATACATAGGGAAAAAGATGGAAGCCGCAAAGCTAAAATTCCAGCAATCAATACAGTATTGGAAAGGGAGAGGTGCTAGGATAAAAGAAAAGAAGAGGATTATGGCTGTGTCCTATCTCCCACCTTGAGGGCAAGGTGGATGTTTAGGGGGGGAGATTTGTTAGGGACCCGGCCCAATAGAGCATTATTAATAATAAGTGTACAAGTTGAGTATAAATAGAATAAGCTGGGGGGAGGTAGGGCAGGCGGTTTTGGACTTTGACTTTGGGACTTTGGGAAGATCGAGAACTTTTCTCTTTCTTTTGGGGGGCTTCGGCTCATTGGGGGCTTCGGCCAGTTCTTGTTACTATACTGTTTTGGTTCATCTCAATACAATTTCAGATTGATTCTTCATAGATTTCTGTGAATCTTCTGTAAACCTAGATAGTCTCTATCATCACATAAACACTCATACTCTTAAAAAAGAGTCAAATAACTCAAATTACCGGAAGGTGACTTTTTCAACCGGTATTCTGATACTCCGTATTTTTTCTTTTGTCTTTTTTTTTCTTTACTTTTCTCTTTCTTTCTTGCATGTTCCATCTGCCTGGCCGGCGTCTTCCGCTTCTCCTTTTTTCGTTCTTATTACTTTGTACTTCGCATCTCCTTATTCTTCATTCCACATTTCTCTGGCGGCTTCTCCGGTGACGGGTGCCGGTGAAATAACCCCGGGATAGTGGGACATCAAGGTAACCCAGCCACCTTAATGGAGTTCTCTTTCTCCGGCAGCTTCTTCGGCGGCAGGTGTTTGTTCCCGTCTACAACCAGAGATCCTTTATTTTGATTATGAGCGGCTCTTCTTTGGCCACCGGCAGAGTTGGCACTCCCTACACTATATTTTGGATTCTACGTGATACCGGCGTACCACATAATATCTATCTATATATAATAACAAAAGGTTTCTTGGGGAAGACGTTCCCGCCAAAACCTTTCTTGCATAAGGTGTAGTGCATTTATCTTAGCTTAATACGATCGCAGTTTGTGAGATTAAAAAACACAATGATGGTTCTGCGAGCAGCCTTTTAACTTACAATGAAAGTTGAAGAATGGAGTAATTGAATGAATTGCACTGCTCAAGATACCTGCGGTGCAACTTTTAAAGCCAATAATAATAAAGAGTACCAACTAATGCACATAGAGCTCCGGCCCAGTGGGACCACTAGCTGTTTCACATGCAAATTCAATTTAGGTGTAATTTGAGTTTGCCCCCCATTTTATTGTGCAAATTGGACTTGGAACCCCGGTTTTAAAAATCTTTGTTTTTGCACCCCAACCCCATATGAAAAGACAAAAGTGCCCCTCCATTAACAATTTTGTTGACCTTCAACATATTCTTGATCGAGGACATTTTTGTCTTTTTATATGGGGTTGGGTGCAAAAACAAATATTTTAAAAAACGGGGTGCAAAGGTTCAATTTGAACAATAAAATGGGGTGCGAACTCAGATTACTCCTTAAATTTAATGTCTGATGTCTCTCTATATTAGTTCTTCAGTTTCTGTTTTATGCCTATTCGTATTATAAATTACTCCTTCCGTCCCCTTATAACTGTCTTATTTATTCATTTTTAGATGTCCCCCTATTATTGTCTCATACTCTCTCCGTCCATTTGAAGGTTCGTGTGGCAAAATGACACGATTATTAAGACAATAATTAAATATGCTAATTCAAGCATATTTTGAGAAATAATTTTGATGATTATATAATATAATGGGTTATTTATGATAACTGTGATTTTGTAAATTTTTTTAGTATTTGATGATTAAATTATCATTTAAGAGTGTTAATTGTTTCCTAAAATGGAAAGTGTGAACCTTTAAAGGTGGCCGGAGTGCCAAACACTTGGAAGGTTTCTTCAATATGCTCATCTTCTTTCAAGATAAAAGAAAATAACAGAGGGAAAAAAAGAACGACAGAAGATTTAAAAAAAAGAATATAAGGAAATGAAAGAGACTGGGAGATGGACGAAGCCTAGGAAAGAGAAGAAAAGGGAAAAAAACGGAAAATGAAAAAAAATCACAAATACCGGCAAAAAGGAGTCACTTTCCGGTTAATTGAGTTCTGTGACCTATTGTAAAGAGTAAAAGTACTTATGTGATGTTTTTTTAGTACATGGGTCTAGGTGATGGATTTACAATTGTATAAGGGTGTATTTGACCTTTTATGCATAAGTATATATACAGAAACACAACTCATTATTTATAAAAGTAATTACAACGTTTTGTATCTCAGGGCCGTGTAAGTACTCCTATCAGCTCAGTTGCTCGAGATATGGCAGCCATACTTGACACTGCATATCTCCAAGCACTTATGCTAACTGGACAGGCTTCAGCTGCATTGGATTTTCTGAGAGGCACTAACTACTGTGATGTAAAGATCTGTGAGGAATTCATGCAGAAAAGGAATCAGTATTTCGGTTTGCTAGAACTTTACAAAAACAATGGAATGCATTGTGAAGCACTTAAACTTCTTCATCAATTGGTGGAAGAGTCCATGTCAGATCAAGCACCAGCTGAGCTGTCACAGAAATTCAAGTCTGAGTTGATCATTGAATACCTAAAAGTATACACTTATTATGAACTGTTTTTTTTTTAGTTTTTTTTTGTGTAGTAATATGGAACCACTGGGCACTTATAGGTTTTCTTAAGCTGCCAGATTCTTGAATTATGTACTAGATGGTGCTTTTTTTTAAATGAGTTGATATTACACTGTTGAGGTCTTGAGGATAGAAAACAAGGTGACTTCTATCTGTTTATTTAATTTAATATTCTAATCTGATCATTATTTTATTTGGCAGCCTCTATGTGAGACAGACCCCATGCTTGTGTTGGAGTTCTCAATGGTGGTCCTTGAAAGTTGTCCAATGCAAACTATCGAGCTATTCTTGTCTGGGAACATTCCAGCAGATATGGTCAACTCTTACTTAAAGCAGCATGCTCCTAACTTGCAAGCTACATATTTGGAACTTATGCTTGCAATGAATGAAAACAGCATATCTGGAAATCTTCAGAATGAAATGGTAAAGGACTTTTTTTTCTTATTTATTGGGTCCTCCAGAGGGCCCATTCGGATTTTTGAACCCATAAAGTACTAGGGGAAAAGTGGCATGCAAAATTGATATAGTTCAGCTTCACTTTAGGCGTTTATTTACATTTTACATTATACAAACTAAGAAATCGTAGTACATATAAAATTTAGAAAATATTGATCTCATTTTTTTTTCATTTTTCAGAGTAAAACCAAATATGAGAAAATATCTTTCTGTGACTTTAAATTAATTCAAAATCGTGCTAATTAATTAACCCATTGTAGGTCCAAATCTATCTTTCAGAAGTTCTGGATTGGTATGCAGAACTTAATTCTCAGAAAAGCTGGGATGAGAAAAACTTTTCCCCCACTAGGAAAAAATTACTCTCTGCTCTGGAGAGTGTTTCTGGGTATAATCCAGAGATTTTACTGAAGCGACTTCCTCTAAATGCATTGTATGAGGAACATGCCATCCTGTTGGGAAAGATGAATCAGCATGAGCTTGCGTTATCCATTTATGTCCACAAGGTGATTTTTTTTCCTTCCCATCATCTGAACGTGATTTATATGCAATGTCAAATTTACCTTCCCTACTCTGAGCATGTATGAGTCTTTCTTTTTAATGTTTCAGCTTCATGTTCCGGAACTTGCCCTCTCCTATTGTGATCGAGTATATGAGCAAAACTCAGTGAAGTCTCCGAGCAATATATACCTTACGCTACTGCAGATCTATTTGAACCCTTCCAAGACAACAAAAAACTACGAAAACAGGATAACTAATCTGGCAACATCATCCCAGAGCCCTGGTATGCTTAGGCTTGGTCCAGGACCCACGGCTAAACTCATCAAAGGAAGCCGGTCCAAGAAAATAGCAGAGATTGAAGGTGCTGAGGACACTCGGATCAGTCAGAGTGGCACAGATAGTAGTAGGAGTGACGGTGATGTAGATGATGCTAGTGAGGAAGGGGTTTCTGCTATTATGCTTGATCAGGTACATGATCTGTTGGGGAAAAGGTGGGACCGCATCAATGGAGCTCAGGCCTTGAAACTCTTACCAAGGGAGACCAAGCTGGAGGTACTTATCATATTTTTACCAAGTGTCTTTTAATGTGAATAACTCAGAGACTGTACTAGTGTAAAATTACGGAATCTAACAGAAGCTGTGATATGAATACTTTGTTTGCGATTTTAAAAACTCGCTCGTTAGGGTATGTTTGGAACTCGGGATCCCATAATGTAAAAATGTTCATTACCTCAAGAGAGATTTCCCATAAAAACTGGAGTCCTGATTAATTTGCTTGTCCTAATATGTTTTGACATTGTATCCTATCTTGAATTTGTTTTTGACAATGTTCCAGAACCTACTTCCGTTTCTTGGTCCTCTTCTAAGAAGATCTAGTGAAGCATACCGAAACTTTTCAGTGATCAGGAGTTTGAGAGAGAGTGAAAACCTACAGGTATTTGTTTCCTATTTTCGGTATCAGCATTATGTCCTTTATGCTTGATTCACAAGTATTATGCTTTTTATCCAGCTCTTTCATATTTGTTGTCATCCGTTGTTTTCTGTGCAGTTATGTATTTGAACACCTTAAGGTAACACTATTTGCTTGTTTAGAAAGACTTTTGAAGCAACCATGGTTTGGTTGTGGGGCTTTTTATAAGCTCGAACTTATTTCATGAGTCATTTTAGTATCTTCCAAATAAGCTTTTGTAAGGTTTAGAGACTGTATAACCAGCCCATTTCGCCGAATTTTTTGGGTCCTTTTATTATGGGCCGCAAGTTTTTTCCTTTTGTGGCTAGGGTTTTACTCTCTTTAAATACCCGCTCTCTCATTGTAATCATTATCAGATAATAATAGTAACATCATGGCTTTGTAGCACCCCCAGACGTAGTCATTCTTGGCGAACTGAGTTACCAAACTCTTGTGTCTTTCTTATCGTTTTTGTATTGTGTGTGCGTTAAATTTTAACAGCTTTATGGGTTGTTCACCCTCGAGCATGTATTCAGTGCCACAAATCTAAATAAATTATGTAAGAACGAACAAATACTTGATCCAAATGGCGTGATTTGAAACTTGGATTGCGCACGTGGCAGCCAAATGGCATTCAGTGGCTAAAAGTTAGACTAATAAAACTAGGCTTAATGGGCTTAAGTTAGCTTTAGGCGCGCTCATGGTGCAATTTGAAGAAAAGGTCTGCATAGAGGTAGTAGAAAAAGTTCAGGGGCTTGAGATGTATTTGGCCTAATTTGCATGTAAAGTAAGTTTCAACATGATTAGTTGTTCATGGTTGTCCAACAGTTAAATTTTACAATGAGCAGGTAAAAGATGAACTGTATAACCAGAGGAAAGCAGTGGTGAAGATAACGGGTGAGAGCATGTGCTCCCTCTGCCACAAGAAGATAGGGACGAGCGTATTTGCAGTCTATCCAAACGGAAGGACAATTGTGCACTTCGTTTGTTTCAGGGACTCCCAGAACATGAAAGCTGTTTCCAGGGGTTCTTTATCCCGCAAGAGATGACTGCGCCAACTCCATTATAGGCTAGCAACCTTTGTCCCCCACCTGTTTTTTTTTAATTCACAAACAAGTTTTGTCCGGTATTTGTTTTATTGTTTTGTAAGTTTGTAACTTATAACTTGTAAGATTTTCCGACAAAAAAAATGATTTTTAGAGTTATTTGCGATTTTGAGATTAGTGTTTGGGCGAGTAAAATAATCTTGTAAAAAAGCAAAGAGAAGTGTATTAATTTGAGCATCATTTTCGGTATGGTAAATGACTCCCGGCATTTACCCCACTGATTTTGGTGGTTTGCCTTCCGGGATAAAAAAAATAAATAAATAAATTGAGCATCATTTTCGGTATATCACTTCAGTTGTGAAGGCTAACTTCTTCTAACTCTTCACTAGGTAATTGACTTGTACATTGCACCAATGACAAATGGAGTTGAGTTTGTCCATAAAACAATTTGTGACTTGTGTGTATTTTTTTTTTTAATAAAAATTGAGTATATGGTACGCATGATAAGATTGTGTTAGACGCATATATGTGGTAATGGTAAGAGACAGACTAATTAATACGGAGTATAAATTCACAAATAATCATTCTTCGGTTTTGTATTTTTTCTTAATATGAAGATGATAAGAATTAATTTACATGATTTATATTATTGAATAAATTAATGAATAAACATTATTCTTCGATCTTTGATTTTTTATATTTGAAATTTATGCTATTTAATTGTAAGTATGATAGCTATGATATACATGATTTAAATATCACTTAATTCATTTCTAGATAGGGAGATCACTGAATACCAAACATAAGTTTTCCCTATTATAATAGGATACCATACGAACTAATTAATTTTACACTCATCACAGCTATTTTTCAAAATATACTTTAAGGTTACTTGTAACATTACAGTTATGAAACCGAATATATAATACACTCATCAGAGCTATTTCTCAAATATACTTTAATTACCTTATTTAATTATTGTCTAAATGATTTTATCATTTTTCAATGAAACCGTTAAGCCAAGATGGATGTAGTAATATTTCATTTTTAAAAAATTATAGTGATCACAAAGACATTCCATTTTTAACCATCTCTAAGAAAATCAATACACTTAACTTTAAGGGGCGTTTGGAATTGATCCCGCTTCTGCTTCTTTTTTAAACAAAAGTAGAATCAGAATCAGTTTTCAGAAGCTGGTATCCCCCAACTTCTAAATATCTGATTCTAGGAGTAAATTAAAGCACCAGAATTACTTCTACACTTTCACCCATACATTCCAAGTTCTGCTTCTGAAAGAGCAGAAGCAGTTTTAAAATCATACCCAAACATCGTAAATAAAACATCGTGACTGTTTATAAATAATAAAATTTGACTTGATTGAGAATTCATTGTGCACACTAATGTGTGTTACTTGCTCATCTTATCGCAAAGATGGTACAATGAAATGTTACAAAATGTGTGCTTGAATCCTTGGTCTTGAGAGTTTTGACTTTTGAGCTTGGATAACCGCCTAAATAAGTAATTAATAATTACAAGCTATCAATAACACATTAATTAAAAATACAATAAATATAAACACAACAACTGAAAATTTGGAAACATAAGAAACAAGAATTCATTTAGGCATATGAAATGTTTTTTGTGAAAATCAAATAACTAATTTATTCATTAAATGATAACAAAAATACAAGATGAATAACCTAAGACTACAATAGGATGAGACATATAACGAAAAAGATCCAATGAATCCTTCCAGATCGCTAACCTCACAATAATGTGGTCTAGTCTAACAATCTTGGTGCTCCAAAATGAAAAATAAAAAATTTTAGAGGCCGTTTGGAGCACCCCAAAATGGGCTGATAAGCCTGAAACTACTAAAAAATCACCAAACACATCAAGAACTAGCTGTTTGAGCTGAATTTTATGATCAGCACAAAAAGTAGCAATATGGTTACTTCTTCGGCTGTTTTGTATTATTCTACTGTAGCAAATCTAAAAGACCTTCTACCCTTCTATATTGCTGCTTAGTGCTTATAGTTCTGATCGAAGAGATTGAAGCAGATGAATAATACTTCCTGTTCACGTTGCTTCAATAAATACTTCGTTCTTTTTTTTTTGTTAATTCAAGGCATGTGAACTCTTTAATTAATGCTCCGTATGCTTTTTTTAAAATTAATGCACTCATATTATTTACAAAAAATTATGATAATGTTGTTCATTCCAAAAAAATTGTGTAAAAAATACGAAGTAATAAGTCATTCAAAGAATCTTATAATTACCTAATCAAGCAAAAGTAGTTTATTAGTAAAATTCACACCCATATATTTAACACAAATAAGCTAATACCCTTTATAGTAATTTTACACACAATCAGTCATTCCAGCCAATATATTACCAAACACTTTCACTTCAGTCTTTTCAGGCTTTTCAGGCTTTTCAGCCATTCCAGCCAATGCAGCTGTCACCAAATAGACCCTTAACTAAAAGATCTAGCTTCACTAGCCACTGCACCAGAAAGAGAAAAAATGGTTTGACCATCAACCAATTCAGCAAATAAAACTCAATTGAGCAGAAGTTGGCCGAATCATCAGGTTGATCAGCCATCGAAAAGAAGATCCACTTGAGAGCTATCTTTTTCTTAGAGTGGGGTGCTGGTTCAGGAGGAAGATGAGTAGTTGAAACTTCAGAAGAATTAGGTTAAATCTGTTTTGATAACAATGAATAATGAATCACTCGATCAATTACACCTATGAGGATGACACAATCTCTAGACACTGCTAGGAGAAGAATGAAACTCACGCTCACTTGAAGTGGGCATAATTCTCGGTCATAGAAGTAGTCAGACCAAAACCAAAATTCCAAAATGTAGAAATCTACCTCTATATAAAAAGAGGTGGAAAATCAGCTCATTTTTCCCGCTCAAAAATGTCTCAATCGTGGTCAATAGTTGGTCAATCAATTCCACTGGAAAGTCCAGAGGTTCATAACGTGTGGAGTCACGGGTAGTCTTTGAAAGGTGTGCTAGGTAAGTAGGTAGTACTTGGTTTTCCCGAATAAATCAAAATAAACTCCATAGTCCATACAGCATTACAGCCCACATCTAGATGGTGCATGGAGGAGGAAATCGCCGAGGCTCTGCTAGGTATTCCAACCTGTACTTGGCAGCTCGAGGAAACCGTCGATTTCATCTAGATGGCATGGAGGAGTCAAAACATCCGTCATATTGACTCTTACCAAAACATTGGGCATGGAGATGGCAAAGCATCCGCCATGGAGGGCCATAGAAGGTGGCGACCGCACAGGCCGATCGAGACCAGGTACCTCAACAACCGCCTTTCCGATCTTGGGGAAAGGGACGGCGGACACGGTGCTTTCCTTTTCAACAACGGTAGCCAGCAGAGAGATGAGGCTAAAATTAACGGAGCTGGGAGGAAACCAGTAAAATCGAGCGGAGGTAGTTCCAAGGAGGGGGGAGGAAGAGGCCGGTGAGGTGAGTAGCGGACTGACAGCCTCTCCATAAGACGGAGAAGGTTTCTTCAGGTTTGGCTTGGGGCTTCTGGTGTCAAGGTACGGCCATAATAATTTGAGCTTGGCAGCTATAATCATAATCCACTCTTTATAAGATTCCTTAAATTCCTTAATATATGTTCAAATCGTAAATTCCAACCAATTGATGAAAACTTAGCAGAAGACAAAGAAGATGTACTGCAAGAAGATGAAGGAAATTCAGATGCAGGGGAAGATGATGATGTACTTGATCCGGGAAAAAAGCTTCAGTTGGATTTCAAAATTCCGAACTCAAAGGTAACATGGACCTGAAGGTTTTGGGCTCGGGGCGAAGATGCCGTCGGCAGGAGCAGGAAGAGGAAAAGTAACAAGGTTAATATACCTTTCTAGAAAATTTATATGGAATTAATATGGCTAAAGAAGCAGCTCTTACAGTTAAATTGGCTTATCACTTCTCTCAGGCTGAAGTGGCATGCTTGAAGCCAATAAAGTTCCTTATGATTATTTTATGATAGCATTGCTTTTTGAGTTTGCACCCATAATGACCTCTCATTCAAACCTTTTTTAAACATCAAAGAAATTTTAGTCAAGCAGCACAAAGCTCTATTTTCCAATATGCTTGCTCTTTATAAATTCAAAAAAAAAGAATATTCCTAACTGAAGTTTTGATAAATACGTATAGTAGAGAGATTTTTTCCGGTACGGTTATTCTTTATAAGTTAAACTCCCAGGGTTCTAGGAACCCAAACTTTCTATCGAACCTTTAGCCAGTACTCATAAAGTAGTATAGCAGAGAGGTTTTTTAAAATAAAGAACTCAATTATGGAGAGTTTTAGGTAAGGGCCAAAGGGGGGTGATGAGATTAAAGCTTAATACTTGATTTTTCATTGATTCATTTGTAGTTTGGTTATGACTCTAAACATAGTTCTTACTTTTATTTTTAAAAAATTTCTCAAGATGAAATATTTGCTAACCTAATGAAATAATGATGTTAGGAAGTATTATCACTTTTGTGAACACCTTGAATATATATAACTATTGGATTGGCTCTGTTTCTCAAAAGAATGAGTTGAAATAACCTCCTTTCTTATGCCTTTTCACATGTATAAGCGCACCTATTTCTATCAAACACTCCTAATACCTAATATTGTAGATTTCGTGTTTTATCTCCTAGCTCTTTCTTTACCAGCTTTTAGTTATTCTACTGTTTAAGCTAGCTTAGAGACAAGCTGAGAACAAACTGTTGTTGGTATAGTGACCTAACCTAATCACCTAATATGTGCCTTTGAATTCAGGAGCTTAGAGACAGAGGTTATGTTATCTACTCCACCTCATCTCATAAAGCAGTCACTAAACCCAAAATCATACTGCAGACAAGGAGATACAAGTGTCGAGGGGTGCATAACGCCAATATGCCAATGATCAGCTCTAACAAATAAAATGAATTATTAGGTATTAACTATTAATAATAGCTCAAATCGTTACTTCAATAAAAACTATTAAGAATAGCACTTTTGGTTAATGATGTGATAGGTGGTATTGGCTGCATTTTATATATGACCAGGATTTTGCTAGAACTATCATTTGCCAGGATTTGGATGCTGCAGCAAGAGTTGCAGATATTAATTGATATGTATGTGGCAGGAATGAGTAGGATTTCTTGATGCAATTTTACACATGTCAGAAAAATATTAGGCTTTTTTATAAACCATATCCAAGGGGAAATCTCATTTGCAGATCCTGCGAGATATCCAAATGAAGTTCAGAACATTGGTTAAGAGGCGAAGAGCAGGTTGAGGTGTTACAAAAGAAATTGAAGATGAGGTACGAGGCACAATGGAAGTACTTTGAAGCAATATCAGAGAAAGCACAGAAGAGTCTATCGGTAGACACGATCAATTCCCCAAACAGTGTACAAGAAATTAAAGCTCTTCGGCATAACAGGTTCAACTCCTCTGACAATCTTCTAGAAAACGTTAATGGACAAACCAACGTTAAATGCACCTTGAAAAACATCGATGGTAACACACCACTCCACTTTCTTAGGGGAACCGAGTAAGGTGTAAAGAGGGATGCACGTTAATATATGTGGAGTTTCAATGAATTTGGATTTAGAATCATTTTTATAGGCTGATCCGGATCTTTATACTTTAATTTACAAAGACTAAAGGCTTAACCTTGATACCTTGCCACGCCTCACGTCTTTTAGAACATCGGACGGAGGGAATATATATGTGTGTATGTGTGTCTGTGTGTTTCTTTCATAGTTTCTTTTATAACAGATTATAACTTCTTTCACTACTAAGATAAACCAATAGTCAAAAATAATTGATGCTTAATTTTGATCCGTGCATCGCACGGGTGAAAATCTAGTACAAAAAAAAGAGCAGTAACATAAAATACCTTTCACTCCTTATTACCCAGATATTGTTACCAATCGGAGAAGAAAGCGAGGAGATTAGATTCATCCCCCTAGGGTTTCCTATCGTCATCTCTAGCCCTCAAATGTTTGAATCAATATGTATTACTCGAGAACAATTTTGTTCACCTCCTCAAAAGAGGGTGAACATCACCCCCACCCTATTGGCCTGCCACATGACATGTAATTGTTTAAACTCTTACAATTGTAATAACTTTTTCATTTTTGATTCAATTTTTTTCGAAAATTATGTCTATACTTTTTGTTTTTTATGATCTTTCATATGATACAAATATTGAATATGTAAAATTAAAAAAAAAAAATCGACTAAAAATAGATTTGGAGAAAAAAAAAACTTTTTTTCAATTTTTTTATATTCAATATGGATACCATTGGGAAGATAACAAAAAATTATTAGATCTGCTATTATTTTTTTGTTGTGAAAATCAGATTATAAATAAAAAAAGTTATAATAATTTTAAGAGAAAAGATAATTGCAGTGCCAAATGGCATTGATTGTATGGAGAGAGTGATGTTCACCCTCCTTACACAATGTGCACGGGACACATGTGATATGAGAGAGAGAAATACAAAAAATTGAATTTATGACATTTCTCTCTCATTCTTTCCACGGTTTTATGTGTTTTTGGTATGTTTTCCTCTGCAATGTCAAGCACAATGTCTACATCTTGACATTTTGTTGACATTGTGAAGAAAAACTTACCAAAATGATACAAGATTCTTCAAATAAGGAGAGAGATATTCTATTTATTATTTTTTAATTAGCTACCTCTCATGACACGTATGCATCGTTCACATTTTAGCATTGGAAGTGCTCTTAGAGGGGGTGAACAAAATCAGACTCTTATTATTCGCTCCGTCACAAAAGATACTTCTCACTTTGACTTGGCACGCATATTTAGAAATTGAGAATAAAGTGAAAATGTATGATTCTGATTTTGTAAGAAAAAGTAAATGAATGTGACCCAACAACTTTTTTCAAAAATAGTAAGTGGGAAGAGTTTTTGGGACACCAAAATTAAGTTGAAAGTTTTTATGAAATGGGAGAATATTTCTTTAATTAATTGGTAATGCTACTCATGAATTGTGGACGGAATTTTGGAATAGCGCATCTTTGATTAATTTGAGGATGCTGACTTATTTGCACTTTCAAGTTTCCATGCCGCGTTAAAAATATGAGATTCGTGATGACTATCTTGCCACCATATTTTCCGCCTGGATGATTACGTAACTGAGTGCGTCAGTGCACCAAGCGCAATGACAACTTAGAAATGTTTATAAAGTACAATTACACTATTCTATTTTCTCCGTTCTTAAATAAATGCAATGATCAATATTTCATATTTGTCGAGACACAACTTTTATCATTAATATAAATGATTTTGTATTAGTAAAAAAATTTAAAAAATTAAATTATGAAAATTTACAATGAAACAAGTTTAGCAATATTTTTTTTCATAAAATAATATTATTAAATTAATAAATAAAACGTAGTCAAATTAGAACGTGTGAATAGTGTAAAAGTCAAAGTGTTGCATTTATTTAAGAACGGAGGTAGTATAATTTATCTTAGTCGAAGCAGACATTCACTTTATGAGTTTATGGTACAAACTCCATCCCATTTAAAGTTCTCACGCGGTTTACGATGTTTGAATGATCATTAAAATAACTAATCCTTGTTTATAATAAGATTATTTGTAGTAATTAAAATTGACATATTCAGAAACTACATTAAAAGTTTTATAATACCCGATCAAGAAAAATCAAATTTGATAAAAATTGATTAGATAAAGTAAAAGATTAAGAACAATTCACATTGACAGTGGAATAGTGATCGAGAAAATATAGAAGTATCCATTTTCACATAACTAACTATTTATCGTGCAAAATTTAATAGGGTAACTGTTGAGAATATTTTTAAGTAAACATATTGTAAACCCATGCATGTACATAATGGAAATGAAAACCAATATTGCATGTCTCTTAATTAATATTATTACCATTTTGCGTAGTATAAATTATAAGATGATAGTAATAGTTATTACGGAGTATATTAATTACACCAAAACAACTAAGTTTGTTATAAGAGTGTATATATTTAGTAATTCTGCTTTACCTAGTATATTATCAACATTTTATTGTACTTCAATTCGTATATGTACAAATTTTGCACATATTAAATACGAGAGGAAACTTCATGTCGAGCCGGTCTGACGCGAACCGCCGTCCGGTCGAGGCATTTCAGGCACTTCTCGGTGGAATTTTCTTTTGAAATTTGTTGAGCACGTTGTTAATCAAGTCTGATTTATTCATACCAAATGTCAGCTAAAAAATCAATCGGGAAGGCAGTCAAATAATTTTTGTAATATAACTGCGCTATTTATACACACACACACACACACACAAAGCGTAGTTATCTTTCAATTTTTTTTATTGCCTTCCCGATTGAATTTTTATCTGAAATTTGGTATGCATAAACTAGATTGGATGAATATTAGAATATGTAAATTTCATGGATCCGGAGCCTCTACCTTACTATAGAGTAAGGT
Source organism: Cuscuta epithymum (assembly GCA_945859915.1). Lineage (NCBI taxonomy): Eukaryota > Viridiplantae > Streptophyta > Magnoliopsida > Solanales > Convolvulaceae > Cuscuta > Cuscuta epithymum. The sequence goes on along the minus strand of CAMAPF010000057.1, from coordinate 1,568,960 downwards.
AGAGTGTCTTGCTTCTTCGGAATCGTTCGATCAATAATTCAATGGTCGGAGATCTTGGACTCCACTTTTTCGTCTGATGCGCAAGGCACCGTCGTAGTTGGGAGAGGATCCCATCCAATTAAATACGAACAAGAATATGTTTAGTTTATCATTAGTCAAACCTTGTAAACTACGATAAAGCATGAAATTAGGACGTAGGGATCAATAGGTATATACTACCTCCATCCCAAATTGAGTTGCAACTTTGACTTTTCTTAGTCTAGGTTCGTTTTGTTCGCTTAATTAGGATGCCAATTTTTTATTATATTCCAATTTGGAGTTTACAACTTTGAAGAGATTTCAATGTAGTTTATGAATCTGTAAATTTTTATTATTAAAAATTGAATTAATTATCGGTTTGATTTTTATTATTGGTTGACCAAAAAATGTTGACTTTGCAAAACAATTTGGGACGGAGGGAGGGAGTAGATAATAGATAGGTATGGCCTACTGGCCTAGTATATATAGAGATGGCCCGGCTCAACACATTGGTACTCCATCCATCACATCCCAATTCCAATTAGTGGCAATAGTTAATTATTATACCAAATTCCAAAGTAAAATAATGATGGCGCTTCCCAGCAGCAGCTTGCTCGGGTTTTTGTTTGCAGCGGCCGCCGCCGCCTGTGCGGCGAGGGCGCAGAATGCGACGTGGGGCACCGAGGACAGCGCTATAATGGAGCAGCTGAGAGCAAGCGTGAAGTGGTTGCCGGGGGTCCAACCCGATCCAGTGAATGCCTCGTCCGGTCCCTGCAACTGGACCAGTGATCTCGTGACCTGCGATGAAGAAGGCAGGGTTTATACGATAACGCTGGGGAATATTGATATTAGCGGCGGCACTGTGCCTCCCACCAACCAAAACGACCTCCCCAACTTAGGCTACTTCGACGTCCCCCACTGCAACCTTGAAGGCGTGATTCCCAACTTTACCGGCTCGCCGCAGCTCCATTCACTGGTGGTTGGCGAAAACGGGTTCAGCTCGATCGCGCCCGGCCTGTTCGACTCCAAGACTGAGCTCCAATTTGTTGAAATGGACGACAATGACCGGCTGGAACCATGGCAGCTCCCTGAAGGTCTTAAGAGCTCTTCAAAACTCTCGTCTTTCTCTGCCGCTGGTTGTAACATCCAAGGGCCCCTCCCACCCTTCTTCAACGTCAGCTTGGTGGGTCTTTACCTGTCGAACAACAATTTGTCCGGCGACATCTCTGCGTTACAGAACTTGACTGGACTCCAACAAATCGAACTGCAACACAACCAGTTATCTGGCAAAATACCCGACTTATCCAGCCTCAAATGGTTGGAGTATCTCTACCTCAATAATAATAACCTGACCGGTCCTATCCCCGAAAGCCTTACAACTTTGCCCTATCTTGTGAAGCTGGACCTTTCAAATAATCAGCTCGCCGGCCCTCTCCCTGCATTTCCCAGTGGTGTGACTGTTGTGATATGCGGAAACCCGGGTTTCGATCCATGCTAGGTTTCTCCGTTGACTCGTTTGTTTGTGATTTTTTCATTTTGCATGGATCGAAACCCGGGTTCCGAGCTTTGTCCGTTGGGGCGAGCATGTGTCTGTTTTTAAATTACTCCCGATATGAAACTAAGGTTGTTATACATGCTATATATACATTGTGACATAAGGAGTATACATGGGGGCGGTTGTGCAACCCTTTCTATAATGCATCTTTACACTATACTCCGTATATACTATATATTGAGTTTGAAAGTGTTGCATATTATTATGCGAAGAAATAAAAGTTGTGCACTAACGTTTCAAAAAGTTACATCATAAAAAAGCTTTGTTTAATTACTAAATAAACAATCGGATGTCTTGTTGGAGATTCAAAATGATCGATGAAAAAGTTCTTGAATGTGTGTTGAAAGACATGCAATGCTTGGTTACACCATTTGAGGTTAGGATATCTTGTGAGATAGAATAATAGGGAAGCTTGTCAATGTGGTAGTTCTAGATGTCATATATATATAATAAAAGGTGTTCTGAGTACATTAAGAATTAAAACATAAGAAATATGGAAACCTAATTAAAGTATTAATTATTCTATTACATCCCCTCAAGCTGTGCTGGGGAAACAATGGCTGATTGTCCCTAAGAAATATAAAACGCTGTGGAGACAAACACTTAGTAAATATATCTGCAAGCTAAAATTGCGTAGGAAAGTACATAGCGAACGGACAGATCTCCATGAGCGACTCTCTCACGAACAAAATGATAATCAATACTGATGTGTTTGCCACGAGCATGCTGAATAGGATTTGTAGATAAATAAGAAGCTGAAACATTATCACACAGACCCTAAGAAAAAAATCAATCAATATTAGTAAATTATATCAATGTATTTTCTATAATAATAAAGTCATTAAAAATGAAAAAACAAATATTTTAACTCATTCAAATCAACAAACATTAAGTGGTCACTTTGATTATTAATATTCTCGTTTTAATCACTATTCTCATTCTAAAAAAATTGTTTATCATTGCCAATAACGGTGAGCGATTTTATACCCAAAACTCTTCTCAATTTCCTCTTTTCTTTATATATACCATAAATCTTTGGTTTACCCGTCATGACAATCCTAACACGGAGTTTGTATATACTTCGTACATATTAAAAAATCACAAACAAATGAGTCAACGGAGAATTGAAGCTAGCTATAGTTTATTTACAAATAAAATTATTACTAACAATCTTATAAATAAATAAAATATATACATTTCTACTAGTCTTCTACCATCAAACAAGTAAAAATTACTTCAAAAATATACTATGTACTAGCTACAAACAGAAGTATTTCGAGTATTTATAATTTATAGAATATCGATCAATATACAAAATTACTTAAATTACCAACTTGAAGCAATATCTCAATATTAACTCAATAAGCTTTAATAATTAGTCCTACCACAAATCTTTGTTCCTTATTCCCTCTCAACTTCACTGAGTCAGTGCGCACTAGGAATTGGGAATATGAAGGGAATAGATGTTTCGGTGTTTGCGGTTTATTTTTGGGACTTAGGAGAATGGAAGTGCATATGGCTAGATCTTTCATCAATTTCTAATTCTAATTATTCATAATACAAGTATTTTTATTTTTTGAGGCCCCTAGAAATGTGAGGCCCTAGGCACAAGCCTGGCCTAACTGGGGTTATAGCCGGCTCTGCACACAGAAGCCTTAGTGGCTCGTGAATAGGGTACCCCAGTTCGAACAAGATGGAATGGATGTGTCGAGTATCTTGAACAGTGTAGGCAATGGCACAATATTCAGCTTCTGTGGAGGAGCGAGAGATAGTAGGCTGCTTTTTAGACTTCCAAGAGACTAAATTCGGCCCCAGAAAAATAGCAAAGCCAGAGGTGGATCCACTGCTATGGGGGCATCCTGCCTAGTCTGCATCCGAATAAGCCTGTAAAGTAGGAGAAGCTGAGTTCGGCTGAAGTAGCAGGCCATGGCCGATGGTTTCCTTGAAGATATCTGAAAATATGCTTAACAGCCAAAAGATGAGATGTACGAGGTGCATGCATGAATTGAGAAACCAGGTGAATAGCAAATGTAATATCAGGTCTAGTCATGGTCAAATACTGCAATGCACCTACATACCATACTTCTATACTCAGTATGATCTGCAAGAAGCTCCCCATCAGTGTGAGAGAGTTTAGTTCGCATAGGAAGAGGAGTACGAACAGGCTTGAGAGTGTGAAGGTGAAACCTGGTGAGAAGATCAGACACATATTTTTGCTATCATTACAAGAAAAAGGACTTTTAACGACCACCATATAACGACAACACTATAATATTGTCGTTAAAAGTATCTTTTAACAATAATTAACAAATTGGTCGTTATTGAATTTTATTTTAACGACCATAATAAAAAGTTATTGTAATTAACTAATGCACAATCATCGTTACTGCCAATCACTTTGTTTTCCAATATACTACTCCGTATGCATTATTTTAAAAAATTAAATCACAAAAACCAATCCATTCAAATAACCATAATTATATTAAAAATTCAGTATTGCCGCCTAAATTTTCAACTCTGTTTTCGTTCCCTCAAAGTATAATAATACTATAAACCCTAAGCGCTCGATTGCCGCCTAAATTTTCAACTCTGTTTTCGTTCCCTCAAAGTATAAACCCTAAGCGCTCGATCTCCGATTCTCCGTCTTCCAAATCAAACTTACTTGCCGCTTAAAGGAGTCCTAAGGATTGAACTTGTTATGGCTTGATGATTCTTGTGGGTCAATCATTCATCGCTCTCAATCTTTCGTCTCGTTCGATCGCTAAGCTCCCTCATCGCTTGATTTCCTAAAGATTCCCCACTTGGCCACTTCCCCTCACTCAGTTGTTGATTTTTTCCGCTCGTTCGATTGGATTGGTAAGCTTTCATCTAGCTCGATTGCCGAAACTTTTCTCTCGCTCGACTGCTGAAAGATTCCTCTTTCTCGATTGCGGAAAGTTGCCGAAAGTATCCTCTCGTTGTTATTTTCCGAAAAGGGTTTCCTTAATATTATCGTTCGATTGCTCATTCTTCTTGTCCTGGTAACTTTTATCTTCAACATTTATTACATCTTTCAGCAATCTAGATGATTTTTGTATAAATTTATTAAATAAATAGCTATGTCGTTGATTTGTTTGTCTGATTTGTTGTGCTGAATCACTGAGAGTTTTAATCTTTACATTCGATGTTTTCCGAAACGTATGAATTGCTAAACTTTCTCCATAAAAGTATTATAATTATTATTGTACATTAAAAAAATGAAAATCAGTTGATTAGTACACTTGAAATGTTATCAGTGATGCTAAAGTGATATTTACAGTTAAATTACAGTCAATTAAGTATTATATCTGATTTAAAAAGTTCAAATCTGGAGTTTGAAGAGTTCTAGGAGATACAAAGTACATACGAAGTATGAGATACACAAACTTTTTAAAAGCTATAAAAACTAACATAAGTTTAAGTTACTGACTTAAGAAAGTATCAGGTCTTAGCCATGTATGCTACACACAAATTTAAGTACCCAAATAAGCAAAGTTTAAGTACACTTATGCTAAGCTACACCATGCACATAAGCTACTGAGATACTGACTTAATTAGTTAACATGCAAAGGTTTAGCACAGCTTTAACTTTAGCCTGAAGAAAATTAAAGCTAAACACAAATTAAATATATCATTTAACCTGCAGATATAAAGATTATACTTATGTGTGTATCTTAAATGGTAAAAAGTCATTTCTTGGTGTAAAAATTAGATATATTACCTATTAGAAATTAAGTTTTATACTTATGTTGTTATGTACTTATGTTCATTATATACCACTAGGTGTAAAATATACTCCATATTTTTACTATAATCTGCCAAAAATGGAATAAGAAAAAGTGAGCACCTACTAAAACTAGATATGGGATGCAGTTTCCATAGCTAAAACAGACTGTTTAACGCAGTAAACTGGATTCTTTAAAAACTGTTTTCTATTTACATCAATAGTATTGTACTATCTAAACAGGTTGTAAATTGAACAGGTTGTATTGATTAGTGTGTTTTATGCGTATTGCTTTGAGAACATAAGGCTTCTTTGTGGATATCACTTAGATTGAGAGTGCTGTGTTAAAGGAGCAGGTGAACCACGTACACTTGTGATTTCCTTAATTTTTCTTTTTCATTGTTCATTGCTAAATTTTATTATTTTTCTATTTAACCATATGCAGTCTGTTTGATTGGAAGTCCACCAGCATACCATATGGACCAAGGATCCGAGGCAGGAATTAATAATTGGGTAATCCATCTTGACTCTTGAGGTTGTACTCACTTATTATTATGACATTTTTATAGAACTTAACTCATAATCCCAAATTCTTATAAACTCACATGTCTTATTTCGTTATGGAATATTTAACAATTTTAGTATCTCGATGGTGTATGCGTTTCATCTATATTTGGAGTTTCATACACGAGTGTGGTGCAATTTTAGCATCTCAATGGTGTATGTGTTTCATCTATATTTGCAGTTTCAGGCAGTAACGTGGGGTATGTGAAACCATGCTTCGTGTTTAATCACCAGTTCATCATGATCTCCTTGTTTCAGGTAATTTCGATCTGTACTCTTTAATGTCCTAATCTGGTGTTGTGTTTTTTTATGTAATCTTTTGTGTTCTCTGGTGTTAATCTTTGAAATTGCTACATATATCTGTATTGAATCTATCCAATCGATGGTTCGCTGCAATGCTGCATAAATGAACTTTAAAACTTGCTTTCAGAATATATTTATATGGGGGGTAATTGTTTTTGGGTTTGTGAGGGTTTATTTTCCGAGTTTTTTGTTTGGATGATATAAGTAAATTATAGAGAGAGTAGAGAGACAAATATGGTAATGCTTAAATACACTGATTTCAGTAGCAAGTATATCCATTTTTTATTTGATGTTGTTTGCATCATTTATAACACGTATTTGTTTTGAATTTTATCTGGGATGATATTTTGAGAATTACTGATTATTTTGCTTCAAACAAAATTGAAATTAAATTTTAATCAGCACGATCAATTCTAGCAAGCCTTAAGTTTAGGCCTTGAAATAAAATACCATCATTTAGAAGCCTGAAAAGTTTAGGCCCTGAACTAAAATACCATCATTTTTTGTTACATCAATTCAAAGAATGATGTTTACACTTTACTATTATGAGGGATTTACGTGTAGTTATGAGTAGATCAACTAATGGTGAAGATTATATTGAATAGACTTTTTTTTAACTTACTGACTAAGTACATAAGATTTATTAATTTTTATCTTCTCATAAGTTTTACTAACTTTATAAAAGAAGTCATTGTTATATGTTTTAATGAAAATGTTTAGAGCATAATATGCTAATACTTTTCATTGTTATAAATGCCTTTTCTCGTAGTGTTGTGCTTGGACCAGGTGGTTTTTATTTGAATTTTGGCTTGGACTCTTGTGGTTAATATATGGCTTATTTGGTAACATTTAAGGTTGATATTTTCTTATGTTTAGGGTTTATCATTTGATCGGAGCTGCCTGAATTTGTGCATTTTTTTTTACGGAGTTTGCTTTCTGATCTTATCATTTCGAGGATTTTCCATACCAGGTAAACTTTTAATTTTGTTGTTTTAGGGCTTAGTGTCAGTTTTCCGCTAGAGAGGCTTGCTCTCTTACCTATTGGATACTTACTGTCTTTGCTATCATTTTTTCGTTTTTAGTGGACCATATGTTTTTATTGAGTACATATATTTCGATCTCTTGTGTTTTTAAGAGATTTCAGTTTTGTTGTGGTTGCTGTTGGCAATGCGGGTTATTGAAATTTGTAGTTGTTTAGGTTTTGCTTTAGACTTCGATCGGAATTCAAATTGAGATTACATTTGTTTTGCCATTAGTTAACTTGTCTTGGCAATGTATTAGTTTAACAATATTTTAGATAGTCGAATTTGTGTTTCCAAACTTAGATGGTTTGCTTTAGTTTGGCTTCTATTATTCCTAGGACACATTTATAAATATATATTCTCTAACGAGTTCCAAGTTATGTTCTTATTTTATGGCAGGTATTTGAAAGTGAGAAGTTGCCGCATCAAACCCCACAAGTTATTTTTGTAAAATATTGAATTAGTTTCTTTCCCGTTGTTCAAAGAAGAAAAATGTATTAGAATAGTGTTTTTAGATTTCATTTTGTATGTATGGATGATTATTGTTTTGAATTATAATTATCGTGATAAATAAAATTTGTACTTGTTATTATTCTTTTTCCAATTTGTTGAACAAATTATGAGTCTAAGAAGATTTTTTTCGTATGGTGCTTTGTATAATTCTTTAATCGAAAGTGTAAAATGTAAAGACAGTAAAGTTGTAAACTATAAATGAAATAACAGTTAAATATCTTTTTGATCCTTTTGTTTTTAGAGTACAAAAACAAAAATATCTTTTTGATCTTTTTGTTGTCGTTATTATGTAACAACAATTGAGTTTTTTGTTGTTAATATGTAACGACGAATATTGTGTCGTCATTAATTATTAACGACGAACTTTGTCGTTAAAACCAATAACGAGGGAACCTGTAACAACCACTTGACGACGAGAAAAAAATGGTCGTTAAAAGTTTTAACGACAAACTTTCGGGCCTATAACGACCATATTTTTCGTTGCTAAAAGTCCTTTTTCTAGTAGTGTATGATAAAAACAAACCAGAAGGTACTCGAAGAGCCTGGACACCTAGGAAAAAGTGTAAATCTCTCAAATCCTTCATAGAAAAGCAGCGACCAAGACAAGAAATAAATGTAGAAATAAAGACCGGAGCGTGCAGAGACCGGGGTGGCCGGTGTGTGCGGTGTAGCAGGTGGTTGAGAAGTGGCCGATGTTTGTGGTGTTTTTTAGGTGGCCTGGGTCAGCAGGTGCGGCTGAAGATGGAGCTGCGGATAAGTAACAGACGGTGGTGGATTGCTAGTATGAAGATGGATCATGCTGACCGAGGACAATTGTGGCAAATCCGATTTTTCTGAAAATGACATTAAGTCGGAATATGGAAAATAATCTTCACGAAAACGAAAATTCCGATTGATATAAATCTTGCCAGAAATAGGATCAAGACACCGGTAACCTTTGTATTCAGGAGCATATCCTAGAAATACACATAAAGTGGACCTAGGAGACAATTTATTTGAAGAAGTGGCATTAAAGTTTGAAAACAAGCACACCCAAATATGCGCATAAAAGAAAAGTCAGGAGGATGATGAAATAATTTTTCAAAAGGAGTACCACCATTTAAATTAGGAGTAGGGAGACGGTTAATATTATAGGTAGCGGTAAACACGGCATCTACCCAAAATGTAGCCGGCATCTTAGCCTCAAAAAGCATAGTACGGGTTAATTCAACTAGATGTCTATGTTTACGTTCAGCAACCCCATTCTGCTCAGGGGTGTCAGGACAGGATTTTCGAAATAATATGCCATTATTCAGAAAAATATCCCGCATACCATAATTATCAAACTCATCCCCTCCATCACTTTGATTTTTTTTAATTTAGAGTCAAGCAGATTTTCAACCATTATTTTAAAAGCTTGAAAATGCCTCACAACCTCACTTTTATTGCGCATTGGGTAAAGCCAGGTGAAGCGAGAAAAATCATCAATAAATAGAACATAATATTTAAAACCGTTTGAAAAAATAACAGGAGATTGCCAAACATCAGAATGAATTAAATATAAATGAGTAGTAGACCTATGCCACACTTCATGAAAAGGTAACCAGTGTGATTTTCCTAAACGACAAGAAGTACAATCATGGGAAAAACTAGAGGTACTAAGAATATTTCCTGGCTTTTTAAGTGTATCTAAAATACGGCTGCCACAATGTCCCAAGCGACGATGCCAAACTGGTCCGCGAGCAACATGAGAGCTAAAAGCAACTGGCAAAGAGGAACTACTGCAAGCTTGAAGAAGCACCTTCCCCGATATTTTGTCCTTAACACAAACAGAATTTTTATCAAAAATAACAAAACAGTTATTATCGGCACATAATTTTTGAATAGATAATAAATTATATTTGAGGTGAGGATCATGATAACAGATTTTAAATAAAGAGGCCGAGGCAGAGTAGTTAGTAGATCACCAATAGTCGTGACTGGTAAAGTAGAACCATCCGCAACCGTCACTTTTAGTGGTCCAGAATAAATAGATTTATTTTCTAAAATACATTCATTAGCGGTCAATCGGTTATATGAGCAGAAGCACCAGAGTCAGGGTATCAAACGGCTGGAGCAGACTCTCCTGTAGGAACGGCCAAGGCAGGAGTCGAAGGTTGAGCAAAACGAGATGGAAAGGCAACAGCAGAATGACCTGGGGAATTACATATTTGACAGACGATAGCTAGGGGAGGAACGGAACCAAAACTATTCTCAATCGAGGGAAAGCCTGCAGACACATAGTTAGTACAAAAAGTAGATAGAGCACGAGTATAAAACAATGACTGAACTAAATTACATGAAGTTGTACTCGGCGTCTCCATTGGATGCTGCTGGTAAGGTCCTCGCCCATAGCCCCCAGAGTGCTGGCCTGTCCGCTGAAGGACCCCTGCCTGCCGAAGGTCTATTGCCCGTGGGGGAATTAATGGATGCTAAATTTTCAGCAATGGTTCTAATTTCGCCCAAGTACTTATCCATGGTTTGGTTAGGCTTCTTCTTGGTATGGGTTAACATTTGTTTGAGTTCAATTGATCTGGCCAAACTGGCTGCCATAAATCGGGATTCTAATTTTTCCCATATAGCAGTTGAATTTTTCTGAGAATGTTTATCTTTTTTTGGTTAATAGAAAAAGCTCATGAACGAACCGTTTGGTCCAGTTTCAGCCAGTGGTAGTACTCAGGATTGATACTCTGCGTTTGATACAGATCATAGCTAGGAATAGAGAGGTGGTGCCGGAAGGGAGCCATCAAGAATACCCAAGAGTCCGTTTGAGACCAAAAAGGACTCAAACTGAGTACGCCAAGGTAGGTAATCTTCTACTTTAGACAATTTTATGGTGACGATGCTAATGATAGATGAAGCTCCAAAACCCATACCTTGAGCAATAGCAGCAAACGACGTTGGCAACGTCGATGGAGGAGGTCGATTGCCTACCAAACCGGCTGGTGGAGGCGGCATAAGCAGTCCCGGATGTTGCCGAAAATGAGCTGCTTCTTCAATTTCTAAATTGTAATGATACGTTTTTAAAAAAAGTTTAGGTCTATTATTGAAAGGAAAATGTTAGCTTGTGAAAAGTGATACTACCTCCTTTCCTAAAAATTCTTCCCGGTTTGAATTGACACGCTTATTAAGAAAGTGGAATAAAGTGTAAATGTGTGGTTGTGGTTGTGTAAGAAAAAGGTAAAATGAATGTGAGCCACACAAATTGTCCAAAAAGGGAAAGTGGGAAGAATTTTTGGGAACGGCCCAAAAAGGAAAGTGAGAAGTATTTTTGGGAATGGAGGGAGTATTATTTTTCATTTTTTGGTCAGCTTGTGAAACATTCCCAAAAAAATAAAAAGTGGGCCCTATCGGCCCACAAATCTACTTAAGCTCCTAAGTCGAACGCGGAACGCCTCGATTACGCCTTATTGTGCATCGATGAAGGCATACATCTCTGCGCCATATAACATAGGTTTCATCTTCTCCGCCTTTAGCCATGCAATAATGCGCCTCTGTGGAAGTTGGGTGAGGCCGCCTCATTGCGTAATTGCATTGCGCAATTTTAACGATGTTTAGAACAACTGTAAAAAAAATGGACTAAATATGTTCTCATACCAAAATATGACACAATCCTTTCGTTCCACTGGACTTTACCAATTTTTCTTTTTGTTTGTTCCAAAAAAATTTGTCACTTTTCTTTTAAGTCAATGAATTTGTGGCTCTATTCATTTTCTCTCATTTGCACAAATATAAACCACACAATTTTTACTAATGTGTCTCACACCCAACATCAAGTTGACAAAGTTGAGTAAAACGAAGTTAATATTTAGGAGTAGAATTATCTTATTTTGAGACGAAAACAAGGACATTCTTATTTAAAGAATTGTTTCATGTTATACTTGTATTTAGTGAATTTTCTTTAATGCCTGCTCTTACTATGCGGTGTCAATTTTGACATTTTGTATTCTGATGTTAAAATAAAAACAGCATATCATCATCATTATCCCAGTGCCGCAAAGGCTCGCACTTACGGTGGGGTAAGGGGGTGGGATGTACGCAGTCTTACCCTTGTACCAAAGCACAAAGAGACTGTTTACGGATGATCCATAGTGAAAATCGCGACCAAAATGTATGGACTGACTACAGCTTCATAACAAAGAAGCGCAGACAGCTTAGTGAACCATTTTTCTTTATTCTATCATATTTTCAAGCAAAAAATAGTGAGTTTTTGGCTCCCTCGCAAATGATGGAAATAAAAACATTATATCAATTAAAGAAAAATAAGTAAGAGTGATAATTAGTTTTGTATAAGATGGATATTATATTATCATCTTCAAATGTTTGTGATTCAGCCAATCAGCCTTATTCAATCTTGATTTAATTTCAAACCTAAGATATGCATTTGTAGCAATCCAAAAACTATTGAAAAGTAGTTTTTTATCCCTCAGCTTTCGAACTTAACTGAAAATACACCAAAAAGCTAAAGACGCAACGTTGTTTAATAATGGAGATATGGAAAAGGTGATGATGTGATAACTGAAATACTAAATGCACTATTTCTCATGAAGATAAAGGATTCGGTAAATGATAATACGTAGTATATGCTTCCTAAAAAAACTACTCCGTATATAAAACAGTCCTGAATTGTTTAGAGACGAGCATTATGCATAATGCATTGATATACTCACATTACGTTATATATTTGCAGTAAGTCGATAAAAATAATTAACGATCAATAAAGATGGGAAATGAATTAGACATTTTTATCTAAAGTTGAATTGAAGTTGCTCAAAAGTCAAAATGTGTCAACTGAACTAAGTAACTTTGTTTGGCTACACAACTCAAGTAACAATAAAAAATGTAAAATTAGAATAAACCTTATGTTTCAGGGAAAATAAGATATTTTTTGAATGAGAGGATGATAAAATAAATTGACATGAACTTATGTCAAATTAAAAGGTTGGACTAAAATGCTAAGAGTGAAAGATGCGTCAAATCATCTTCTCAAGTATTAGTCAAGTTCAAATATTCATCCAAACAGAGCTACATGAATTAATTGTTTCAATTTATTAAATCTCAGCTCAAAATAAACTGAAATGGTCAAATAAACACAGCCTAATTCGTATATGCTCCATTGAAGTCGTTAAATAATGAGAAGTTATACACCCACACAAAAAATGGTAAATCAGTTGCACTAATTGACTAATGGCATGTTGCCTACCGGCCTTAAGCAGCGATCTTTAAAGATATAGGCAAACTATGGATTGGGAGTATGGGACCAAGCAATCTAGCATCACTGCAAAACCAAACACATGATCAGGTGGAGCATATTAGAAATACAATGTTAGCTTGATGTCTAGATGAGAACTGGGCTGGTCAAGTTGGGAACTTTTACACATTACAAAGTTGTTTTTAAGAATCAGTTTGACTTTTTACCAAGTACAAGAAAGCACCAAACAAATGATAAGGTGGAGCATATTAGAATACAATGTCAGCTTGATGTCTAGATGAGACACCTAAGCTTCAAGGAGAAAAAGAAACTTCATTTGTGAATAAAGAACACCAAACTAACACCATCACTTATAGCTTGTTCAATCAGAGTGAATTCAGCTGAAATGGCAGGTCATATAACCATGAAGTTGCTAAATATGTTTAACTGTAAAGAAGAAAATATTTACAGTATATCCATTGATAAAATAAAAATAGAAATACTTGAAGAGTGTAAGAAATACAAAAAAATGCAAAAATGTGCAACTTCAGCCAACAAGTATGACCAACCCATTTTCTTTGCTTCCTAATTAACAAATTCAATGTATGTGTGTATGTATATAGGGTGTGGTTTCGGTAAGAATGATAATTCTTGCATGAAATGAGAAGTATGTGAAAAGGTGCACTTTTAGTTCATCAATGTACACATTTATACTTGGAGCAATTTATGTTGCACAAAAATTGAGTCTCCATTAGTATAAATGTCACTGCACTTTTATTAGATTGTATGTATTGTTGGCATCTTTTGACCTTTTAGATCTCAAAATACAATGAACCAGATTCATTCCCATTTCTTGTATAAGATCATATTCTGTTTTAATCTAATGTGTGTGAATTCACCTTTTGATGAGTATAAACATCTTCTACCCATAAATACAACTGCAGATATCTCAACATCCCAACTTTTAGTTGGCTTTCTTTTCTAAGCTCTTCGTCAATTAACTTATTTTTCATATCAGATTCTAATTGATTGAACACAAACAGGGAATTAACTAGTTCCTTCTAAAACGAAACTGACACCATGATGTAAAAATCTCTTGGAAGAAACTAGAGTACAATGACAATTTATATCAAGAAGAAAACAAAAAAAAAAATCAGGAAATCCAGGACACCCAGTCTTATTATCTTCAGCAGATAGATTGAATACAAAAGTGGGTACAAATAAATGAACCTGAAGAACTCATTTCGATTTCTTTCCTGGCTTCCTCTTAATCACTTCATCAATGTACATTATCCCTTTCCCTTTGTACACTTCTGGTGGTTTGCAGCTTCTGATGGCTGCAGCAAATTGATGAGTCCTTAGCTTATCAATCCCTGTGCAGCAGATCACGTTTGGTTTGAAGCAAAACACACGAACAGCCGGAGGAACAGTCAGCTCAACCTCATGGCTGTAACCCAGTTTTAGGTATAACAAACGCCCCTCTGCTTCAGCTCTTGCTTTGAAACCAACTCCAACTATCTTTAGGAAGCGAAAGAACTTTGATTCCATTCCTACGAAATCATAACCATGGCCTCAAAAGCCAGTTCAATGCAACGCCAAGAGGCTGTCTTTCTTTCTTTCTTTCTTTCTTTCTTTCTTTCTTTCATTGTTTTAGCATTAGTTACATAGCAAAAGTAGTATCTATTACTCTGTAATATATAGAAGCACAAATAAATTTCCTCCGCATTCCCATCTAAAGAGGTCTGAGTGAATAAAAACCCCTTATTGTTGAGAAAAAAACCACAAAAGAATTGAAAAGTAATGTAAAACAGAAAGCCCTATTCTGTGCTAAGCTATGATATCACAACACCATGAATGCAAAGGCACAAATGAGCACCAATGAAGAATCTTTGGAATTTAATAGTCTTACCAAAACATCAAAATAGCACAAAACACTTCAAGCCAATAACTCTAACTCCGTATATTTGTTCAGAAAAAAACATGGAGAGTGAAATCCTACAATAAGTCAAAATCCACTTCGATTTTAAATATAAACCCTAAATTAGAAATGGATAAAAGGTTGGACGAGGCTATATACGAATAAAAAGTGAACGCCATTACTTTACCTTCTCTAAGTTAGACCTCTATTCAACAACAAATTCAACAATCAAGGATTGAGTGGTTAAGCGGACGAAACTAACAGCGTTGAAGACCGTGACCGCAAATTGAAGCCGAGCAGATATCAGGGAGCTCTTCCGTTAGCCGGGGGCGACGAGAATTGCGGAGGCCGCCGTTAAGGAAGGGAGGAGAGTGATGGAGAAGTTGGGGAGGAGGAGCAGACTTTAGAAAACCCCTAAGCCAAAATAAGAAAAGAAATTTGAAATTATTGTAGAGCACACTCTTGAGGCACTATTTGACACTGTATAGACACTGTTTGGCACTGTTGAGACACTGTTTGACACTGTTTTGATGTAGATTTCTTTGCCAAAAAAGGAAATAAAGAAGTGTGAAGTTTATTTTAGACCGTCCCAAAAAGGAAAGTGTGAAGTTTATTAAAAACCGGAGGGAGTATAAAAAGTTATTTTGGCACTATAATTAAGTATTATTTATTTTAAAAATGTAAATTTATAATGTTAATTGTATAATTTAAATATTTTAGAATTTATAAAGACACAATTAACATTATAAACTTCCAGTGTGAAATCAATAATGTTACATTTTTGGATGAAATAATACATGACAATGGTGAGAAAAATAATTTTTATATAAAGTTTGGGATATTTAAAATTTTACATTACATGCGCAAGTTTCAGACAGTGCCAAAAACTGATGTGAGTTTTCTCGCATTTAAAATAGATCGTAGTTAAGGGTTGAAGTACGAGTATCATCTCCACAGGGATGGATAAAAGGGAAATAAGAATTAACTAAATTCAACGATTAAACAGAAAATTAAATAAAATACAATTGTGCGAGATTGATCGATTGAAAATAACTAATGTGAATGAACAATTAAATAAAAAGATTGGTTTCTCTCTAATTAACGACGAAGGGAACACGTATTGATTCCGGGTAACCAGATTTCTGGAAGATCAGACCTAATTACATGAATTTAATTTAATTGAGCCTAACTAATCATTACTAAGTTCTTACTAATCATCACATGGATGACTAAGATGTTGTGTATTTTTGAGGTAAATATACATTATGCGCTTCCTAGAGCTTAAATCTCTCCTCAAGCATATAAACACTTTGGGCTTCAATTCATCACCCAGTGAGGGAGTGAGGGAGTGGACACCGATGGGCGTAGCTCAACTGGTAGCGAGGGAGTGCCACAAGGGTTAGGTCTCGGGTTCGAATCCTGGCAACTGCGATGAGGGGTTACTATGCTGAAAAATGCATAGGGCTTCTGCAAGTACCGGGGACAGAGCTCCACTCTTTATCTGTCAGATTGTGATTATAGTCCAATTTACATCCTCCCATCGTGTTGTCCGGTCGGTGTTAGGGGCCCTCAGGGATGGGGTGTCATCTTTTTTTTAAAGAAATGTGACCTAGCTTCGGACTATGTAGGAGGCCGCTATGCTCACCATAGTTTAAAGATTGCACTCACAGGATGAATTTATGTTATGTTTTTTTGTTAAGAGCTCGTCATGAATCAATTGTTGAAAGTTGACAACTCCAATACCCATTTAAAAAATAGGATATTATACCTACCATTCAATTAATTGATCCAAATCATTATACTTTCTTCATCCCAAAAAAGTTGGCCAAATTTCCTTTTTTGGATGTCCCAAAAAAATTGTCATTTGTATTTCAAGTGAAGAATATGTGGCTAAAGTTAATTTTCACTCCTTTGTACAAATTTCAACCACATGATTTTTATTTTATTAATCCATGTGAAAGTTAACTTTGGCCAACCTTTTCGAGACGAAGAGAGTATCATTTTTAATTTAGATTTAAATAATTCAACTGCATCATTCTGATTGGTCCATGTTGACAAATGTATGATATATATAGAATCTATCTTATTGAAATCACGGTTGTTTCTTCTTTCCCATCCCTTCATGGGTATCATGACTCAACACATTTTTCTTCTTTTGCCCCACTCTACAGAGAACATGGCAATTTGAGTTTGATCATCCGCCTCATGCACCGATCATATACTCTTCCCTCCGTTGTGCCCTCAAAACTTTCACATCTTCTCTTATTTCACGAGCTAAGTGTGTGTGACCGCATTAAAATGGTCGTGTGTCTCAAATTAATATTTTAGTATAGATTAATAGAGTTCGTATCTATCCAAAAAAGTGTTTTTGAGGTCATTGTAGGCGTAATAAATAAAAGTAAGAGATTGGGGTTGGCTATTTTCATGGGCGGAGCTAGGGGTGGGCCAACCCTGGCCCTGGCCCTCCTGGCCCAGCCCAAATTTTAAAAAATGTCTAAATTTTGAGGGTAAAAAATTTTGTATGAATTTTTTTCCAAAAATATTCTTTGTATCGGCCCAGTCCGGCCCAGTCTCCTGGCTCCGCCCCTAGCTATTATGATAAATCAGAAACCAAATCAAATAATCAAATGAATGAAATAAAATATCAAAGGTAATCAGTTTTGATTTTGCTATTTTTCACTTAGTGAAATGCTCGTTGATCATGGTTACTACTTTAATTCTTAATAATCATTAGTATTAACTAGTTTTTTCACCCGTGCAACGGTTATTATTTGATACTAATTTAATTATTGCAAATGAATGGATAACACTTGCCTTTTTCTTTTTTATTTAAGATAAAATGTAAATTATAAATTGGTAAAATAAAATGTGATGAATATCAAATTGGTAAAATAACATGGGATAAATATCATCAATTCCGAAACGTAAACGAACAAAGCCACACATGCAGCGCAAGTATACGTACAGTGTTTTAATTTTGATGCCCTTAAATTTCTTATTCATTGAACTCTATGTAGAAACATCAACATGTTGCTCATTGTGCATCATTGCATGTCACTTCGATGTCGAAGAAGGGGTGCTTTGTAATGTGTCATCTACTTTTGAGAATGATGTCTATATACAAACAATTTTGAATTAACGTTGAACAGACACACATATTTGGATAAATAAACAATAATTACTTGCCATATTTGATTCAACTATGGCCGGAGAAGCAAAAAGTAAATCAAGATCGTCATGGGAGTTATAATCCTAAACATTCACATAAAATGTATGAGTGCAGCTAGAAGAAAATTATAGTTAACTTGATATATAAATATATATGGTTAGATATTGTTAGTGCAATTATTTGGCAATATATTTTGCATTAAAGAGAGTTGATCACAAAAGTTAAAGAGGCTTAATGATGGCTGTTGTAACGGATTTGTGTTTATTGCTGGAGTTATCAACGATATTAAGGCTGGAGGTTACTTATTTTTGAGCTGGCCAACATTGATGACGAGTTGCGAAACCGACGACGGGTCGGAACCGTTACGTCAAACCGCCAAAACAGACAAATTGAGTCATTGAAGCGTCAAGAATATCATTTTTAAATATTGTAACGTTTTTTGTACATTATTAGGCTCCTTAATGTGATTAAGGAGGGTATTAAATGTGTTTGACCAGCCTTTATGACGGATTTGAATCCGTCGGTACGTAACGGATGGCCAATCCGTCAATAACGGCAAAAACCATCATTAGAGCTTTAATTGCTTTTCCTATAAATAGAATAGCCTCATTGTAATCAAGGCAGCTGAAACATTCGGATAACACACAAGTTTTCATTCTTATTCACTCTCTTGTCATCTCCTTCTCTATTCTTGTTCGAAGCCCTTTCTTTATACAAATTCCTTTTTAATTAGTTTTAGCTTATCAATATTTTGCTTAAACAATTTGGCGCCCACCGTGGGGCATCGTGCAAGAAAGAGTTTAGATATGGCAGGAACAAATCAATTGTTGATTGAATTCCATCAACAATTGGAGACAGTCCGAGAGGAGATTCGGCGTGAGATGGCGGAGAGGATGGCCCTTCTTCAATGGGAGAACGATGTACTTCGGTCCCAGGTACAATCCGCAGTGTCAATAGCCTCGAATTCAAGGCCCAACCAGAGAACTGACCTTATGAATGCTGCCACAAGGTTGGATCTCGGAGTCTCCCCGCCATCGACGACTCCACTCGCGGCATCGACGGATCCAGTATCTCTTACGCTGGGTCTGTCGCCAACGCCGACTGGAGAGCCATACTCGACGGTCATATCGCAAGTCATCCCATATACGCCACTCGTGCCAGAGACGACGCCACCAGCCAACATACCAGTTTGTTTCTTCCCGGAAACCCTTCGGGTCAGATCGAACGGGTCAGGCTTGCATGCCGGCGACGAATCTGCATTCCATCCCGACGGAACCATCAATTCCCCACTATAGGAGCACAACCTGTGGAAATCCCGGTCCGTCCAACTCTAATCCGTCAACTGGTGCGACTCATGTCCCGACGGAACCGTCGGTTCCTCGTTACCAAAGCAAAACTTACGGAGACGCTGATCCGTCAAGCTTCATGCAGGATGCCAGACGTAACGGGCCTAGTGTGTCATTTCTGGAACCTCAGACGCAACGCCTTGGCAGACCTGTCATTACATCAGCGCCGACATTACCTGAACGGCGCCCTGACATTCCGTCACTGACCCGACCTGAAGTCACCCAAATGGTCGGACCAACGACTTCGACTCCATTGTCAATTCACCCGGTCATAGCAGATCAAATGTCCATGATGATGGAACAAATGCGTCAGATGCAAGATAAGATCAACGGATTGCCATGGGCACCCCCACCCTTGGACAGAGCATCGAGAACGTGTTACACAGAGTCTCCATTCAGCAGACGGATTACTGAAGTCGAGATACCCAGGAAGTTCGTCGCCCCTTCCATGAAGATGTTCGATGGTATGTCCGACCCGGTGGAACATGTTGCCCAATACAAACAACACATGCTGGCCGTATCACTTCGACCAGACCAAAGGGAAGCATGCATGTGCATAGGATTTGGAGCGACACTTTCAGGACCGGCCTTAACCTGGTTCGTCAACTTGCCAAATGAGGCTATCAATTCATTTGCTGAGCTCGTCGACTTGTTTAACCAGCAATTCGCAAGTAGTCGCGTTTTGGAGAAACAAACAAGTGATCTATACAGAGTTGTTCAGCGACGACGGGAATCATTGAGGGATTATCTTCATCGTTTCAACAAAGAGAAAGTGTCGATTCCAAGGTGTGACATACCAACGGCAATTGAGGCATTCCGAAGAGGTTTGATCGACGATTCAGAGCTGTACCGTGAACTGACGAAATACCCTCTTCGATCCTTCGAAGATGTCCAAGCAAAGGCATTGGCTTTCATCCGCCTAGAAGAAGACTTACGATCCCGTCTTGGACATGTTGAGCATGATTGGGGGCACGGGAAATCAGAATCTCCTTAGAGACATGATTACAAGTCTGGGAAACCTTATTCACGACCTGAGCAACGAGTCGTCATTCCATGACGAGATGAACAAGACAAGGTGATTGAAATCTCGGACGGGGGGCATATCTTCCGATGATAGACAGATTTTAAAGTGCTGCAACACGGTACCCTTAAAGTTGTTTCATTTTCAGTTTATTGCTTTCTTTTGCATATTGTCATCATTTCTATGACGAATCACTTCTGTGATGACTCACTTCTGTGACGAATCACTTTCATGACGAATCACTTTCATGATGAGTCATTTCCGTGACGAGTCATTTCTGTGACGAGTCACTTCTGTGACGGGTCACTTTCGCGGTGAGCCTAATCGCGACAAGTCACTTCCATGACGAGTCACCTTGGTAACGAGACGATTTTAATCATCGGATGGGGGGCATATTGTCTGGCGATAGACGTGTTCTAATGTAAGATATGTGTTTAATTTTGTATACAAGTGCTAAATTCATTGCTTTCCTTTACCTGAAAACAATCACTAACTTAATCGTGGGAGGGCCGTTGGCTTAAGGCCAATGACCAATCCTAACGACGTTTTAAGTGCAGGAAACCAAATGAGGTGCCAGGTAAGTCTCTTTGATACGTTGCACGTCCTCGTAAGTTCAATTAGAAGTCCATGACGTATTGGGTACGATGGATCTGTCAAAGCGTCATGGTTAGTCTGTACGTCACTTTGAGGTCGTGTCTTACTTTCTAATTTGACGCCTGGCAGAACTGCAATTTTAACATGCAAATCTTATGTCATTTATAGACTTGGTATTTTGGATTGCTAAATCCTCAATAGTTAATAATCTTTGCATTTTCCTTCAAATCATTTTTGTAACTTATCTTAGCCGTGAGCTTTAGTTCAATATATTTTGGGGTCCTCCGTGGGATCATACTATTGTCATTCCGCTGAAAGAATGTTGTGACGTATTCAGTGTAAAGTAAACATTTCCGTTTCAAGATAGATTCATTGCTTTTACTGACTTAACCATTTGAGGGTCGTTGGCCTAAAGCCAACGACCAGCTTTGACGTTTTTTAATGGATGCAGGACTATCTCGACGCATAAGACCAAGCAATTACTGAGGCAACTAAGATTTCAACCATGCTCTTGCCAATTACATATTACACACTAACATCAAATGGGAAAGGGCTGGGCTGCCCATGAGAAGATCATGGATAACAGTCCCAGCCGGCCCTTACAACATATATATTTTTGGCCAAAACTTACACACATATATGACAACGCACGTGCAACCAAAACATATATGACACCGCACGTGCAACCGAAACGTATATGACAACACACGTACATCAAAAAAATACAGAACTACACAACAAAAGCACATGCTCCAACATAAGGAGACAATACAAACGACAAACGTAATGCCATATTTAAAGTTTTTGCAGGATATGAACCAAGTTCACACAACACATCTCGTCATCTTCAACGATGGATGATGTTCCCGTCGCAAGATGAAGTGTCGACATCAATGTGAAAGATGTTGTAGAATTTCTGTCACCGAGTCGTCAAGACAATTTTGGAGGAGAGAAGATAACATGTCAGACTTCAGATTTTGTTGTTTTAGTTGAGGAGATGGATTCGATCAACGCTAATTCCGAAGAAAGACGGAAATGTTTCATCAACCGAAGCTGTCAACATGTCACCACAAGTCGTCGATAGACGCAGTGAACCAAGAGGTGAAGTGTTGCTCTTTCAAAATTTCGACAAGTTACCGCTTAATGATCCGACCATGCATTGTACGCGCCAACTTCTCGAAAGGGGGCAATTGTTAGTGCAATTATTTGGCAATATATTTTGCATTAAAGAGAGTTGATCACAAAAGTTAAAGAGGCTTAATGATGGCTGTTGTAACGGATTTGTGTTTATTGCTGGAGTTATCAACGATATTAAGGCTGGAGGTTACTTATTTTTGAGCTGGCCAACATTGATGACGAGTTGCGAAACCGACGACGGGTCGGAACCATTACGTCAAACTGCCAAAACAGACAAATTGAGTCATTGAAGCGTCAAGAATATCATTTTTAAATATTGTAACGTTTTTTGTACATTATTAGGCTCCTTAATGTGATTAAGGAGAGTATTAAATGTGTTTGACCAGCCTTTATGACGGATTTGAATCCGTCGGTACGTAACGGATGGCCAATCCGTCAATAACGGCAAAAACCATCATTAGAGCTTTAATTGCTTTTCCTATAAATAGAATAGCCTCATTGTAATCAAGGCAGCTGAAACATTCGGATAACACACAAGTTTTCATTCTTATTCACTCTCTTGTCATCTCCTTCTCTATTCTTGTTTGAAGCCCTTTCTTTATACAAATTCCTTTTTAATTAGTTTTAGCTTATCAATATTTTGCTTAAACAGATATACCGATATTTATATGACTAAAAAGGATACATCCCTCAAATAGCATACCTCATATAGCATAAATATTAAAGAGATACCCGTAGTATATAACAAAATTTGTACTTGTATATATGATTGAGCTAATATTTCTCCCCAAATTTTGTTTTCTTTGAAGTAGAGAAATAGCATGTAGTATATGTTTGAATAGGGCATTGAACATTAATATTTATTAGCATTTTCAAAGATTGTGTTTTTTCTCTACTGGAGCTTTAGAATTATTGAAGACATAAAAGATTAACTTATATAATATGGAGAAAAGATTTCTTTAAGAAAGAACTCAGTTCTTTTTATTAAATCACAATAAAATATTGGGATATTTACCTAAATAATAAGACTAAATAAATCCTTAATTGTCAAAATAGGACTAAACTTTAAAAATTCCCTAAATGGGAGTTATTATTTGTAGTTAGACAAAACAACCCTAGAGTCCGGGAAAAAGAACTGTTGTTGACAGAACCCAAACTGCCGCCGGTCGCTGCCACCTCTTCAGATCTGGATGTAATTGATACAGATCTGATTGTCGCCAGTGCAGGTATGGCTTTCACCGTTGTAGATCTGACTAAATCTGTCTGCCCTCAGCCGCCGACCATGCAAATCTAACTGCTGCCGTTGGATGTCCGACCGTCGCCACTGCGATCGGCCAACCCTGCCGCTAATGCCAACATTTTTCTCAGAATGCCAAAATGAATCAAGAATGACATCCTAATGGCATTTTCAAAAGAAATTACGAAAAAAATTAAAGTGCAAAAATGCCATTTTGATGGCATTTCAGAGTAAAATTTGGCAATTTCAAACACCAAAGAAGAAATAGAGCACATACTGCGATGAAACAAAAGAGGGGAAGAGAGACCTATGAGAGGAAGAGGAGAAAGGAGGGGAAGATTCTCCAGCTATATATCCCGACTTGATACTCACTCGTTGCTTGGCTCTGCACCTCTGACCGCCTCTGTTGTTAATGACAGCCAGCTATCGGGAACCTCACTGTTGCAGGTTTTCAACCGGAGGAGATTAGCAAAAAAAAAAAGGCACACTATCTAGCAACCTGAGATGTGAGTAGATCAAAGACGAGTAGCTGATTTGGGAGCAGAAATTAGGAATGAAAAGGAGTTGATTTGTCTGGAGAAGATGCGTACTAGGGCAAGAGAAGTTATTTTTAGAGAATGCACGTAGAAGAGGGGGCCGATCAGCTTAGAAGAGGGGTAAAATTGGAAAAATGCTCCTGTTTAGGGAATAAAATTATAGCTACTCCTATTTTGGAATTTCAGCAACAATTTACTCCTATTTAGGGCAATAACTCTTCTCTAAAATACTTCGTATTTCTTTAAAATTATATGCTACCATATATATTTTAATTTAATTATCATTTTTTTCGTTCATTTGTTTCTCTGATAAACCAGCTGACCCTTTTAAAATTTTCAACCAGCTTACCATAGTAATAGGAGTATAGGTCATAAATTCAGCCTGTCGTTATTGCTATAATTAGATCACAATATGGTTTTGAGTTTTGTTCTCCACGCAAGTTAGACATTAAGGTGAGCCTTTGCTTATTGTTATTATTAGACCACCATCTGCTTTTGATTTTTGTTCTCCATACAGTGATACAGGTCAAATCACTAATATTGATTGCACTAAACCATCAAAATATGTAGATCTCAAGTTTACTCTAGACGCGCAAACAAATTGAACACACTGCTATATTTTGAAAGTAGTATTGAACAAACAAAATGGCATTATAATAACACATTGTCTGCTTGACTGCTTCAGAACGCATCAACGTATACACATCACTTAAGAGATGTGTATCTTCTGTAAGCATGGATGTATAGCAGATAATCGGCTTTGGAAGGGCACGTCAGTACATCACTCCTATGCACATTGAATTTTATGTAAAAACTGCCTCATGAATGATGTTTTTGTATCATCATTGGCTCAAAAGAGGTGTATGTTGCTTTCCTAATTCATGGCAGCACACTTGAGATGTGATTCTGCTTTAAATAAGAACACAAATAAATACTACGTAGTAGACTATAGAAGGGCTTGTAAAAGATCCCTATAGACAAAACTTTTTTTATACTTACCTTTCCTCCCCAACATAGTTGTAAATCAGTAAATGGCTAATGCATACTCCGTAATTAGTTAAGTGACCATGTCAGCTTTCTCAAAAGTGTTGCTAAATATGCCCCGACTTAGGATGCAATTAATATTGCATTTTAAAAACAAATCTAATTTGTTTATTGTTTTAAATTGCTCTATAGCTTAAAAATACAACTAATATACTCCCTCCGTTCTCTATTAGATGGCCCTATAGGGTTTGGCACAAGTTTTAAGAGAAATATAATAGGGGTAGTGAAAAAGGTGTAGTGGGTTGTGTTTAAATGAAAAAGTAGGAAAGAGAATGAAAAAGTAGGAAAGAGAATGAGGGTAAATGAGTATATTTGTTGAAAAAACTTACCAAAAATGGGAAGGGAGACAATTAATAGAGAACATCCCAAAATGGAAAGAGGGACAAGTATTAGAGAACGGAGGGAGTATTTAGTTGCTCTAGGTTCATCATTTTATTTTCTTAAATAAACTGAGTTGTAACTTGTCAAAATTGCCTATCAAACTTTACCTGAGTACATAGAGTGCTCTTAAATGTTCTAAAGTACATAGGAATATCATATAAATATGAATTTGAGATGGAGATTTTACATGATCCTGTGCTCTACTAACTTAGCTGAGTGTGACTTTCATAGTCAAGTAGTAAAGGCTGACATCATCTCAAATACTACCTCTATGGACTATGGCATATCACATATGCTACCTCTATTGACCGGGCTGAACTTGCAAGTGTACAAGTGCCGATATAGTAATAAATTCCGGTAAAATACCGGGTCGAATCCACAGGGAAACGTTGTTTAATTTAGTCCGAGAGTAGATGACTTTAAATAAATAAATGAGTAAAGTGCAGGGATTTTGAGTTGTGTGTTGTTGTGAAAACAACAACTTGATTCTTCTTTTTAATTTTAAGAGATATAACTTAAATTATTTTGATTAAAGTGATTGATAACAACAACTAAGGCTTCGGGAATCACTTAAATGCTTTAATAGGGTTGAATATTAGTTCTTTACCAAAAATTATGAATACGATGTCGCTAATATATTCTCAACTCCGGTTAAGGCAGCGAGAGCGTGGTTTTCGTTACGTGTAAGTCCCGTTACGGCTTACATTCATCTACCGAAAACCCCGTTGAATATCAAGACATCACACCCGTATCATATAATACCGGATATATTTCTATTCTCGGTAATATATATGTTTATCCTTTAATGTTCATAGTTTAGACCTCAACGTTAATTGCAAGCATAAACTAAGTTTAACATACTTCTATGTTGTACACCATAGTCATAAACAATCAAAATGTAAAGGATAAATCACAATTTATTGGTTTAGAACTTTTATCAAACACCTAGTGGGCATAGAAGTTCATCCCTAGCCTTAGCTAAGAACTTAGCCTCTAATGCTCATATTAATTACAAAAGTGTAACTAAGATTAAGGAAATACAATAACATACAAGAAATAATACCTAGAACCAATTGTAGAGGAGAGAAATGGCTTCTTCTCCAACACTTCAAGAGAATGCAAAAATAAAATATAAAAACTGAAATTTAAGCTTCAAGGATGGATTGATTCCCTTGTTTGATGAATTGGGGGCTTTATATAGGCTAAAGATTGACATCTTTTAGTCTATTCGAGCCCAAAAATCAAGCATGGAAGATATATTTGATTATATCATGAGGAAGGTGAGTTTTTTCCATCAAAATATTGCAGCACGTTCTTTTGTATTTGCAGGATCAGACCTACCCGGCGCCGGGTTCAGGCCTACCCGGCGCCGGTTCTTCATTGTGCGCAGGGAAATCTGAAATTTTGACATACCCGGCGCCGGTTATAAGGCCTACCCGGCGCCGGGTAAGCTACTGGTTTGTGTACATGTGAAAATCAACAAACGGGCGCTGGTTTGGTGCAAATTCCGGCGCCGGTTTTGTCCTGGGATTTTGGGGATGTTCCGCAATGAATTTGGACATGATTCCTTCACCAAAGTTGTAGATAATGAAGTCTTCTATCCAACAAAACTTGAATGACATGATTTTATTCAGCCAATCAAGAGATATGAATAAAACACTGAGAGGTATGCATCCTGAAATCCCACCAGCAACATCTGACTTTGTTGGTTGATTGAGTCTTGTTCCTTTCATATTTTGGTCATGACGTCTTCATAACATTTGTACCTTATTGAGTTATCATTCACATGAAACTCGAATCGAGTGATTTCGAGTTCTATAGAATACGTTATACTCAAATTATGGGCAGAACGTCATTCTCTTGATCCAAAAAGTCGTTTATCGCAATGTTTTATGATCTAGCTCTCATTCTGGAGGTATTTGCCCGATTTCTCTTCTTTTCTTCAACAAATACTTATAAATACTTATGTTAAACACAAGTAAATATAACGGCTATCATCTATGCATGGCATATCAACCATTTTCCAGCTAGGTATTATCTATCAATCATTGAGTGATTGAACCGGCTCAAAACTTTTCAAATGCATATAGGAAAGAAAATGATTGATAGCATAATAGCATTGCATGTTGAAACCCAAAACAAAATTTGAATGGGGGAAGAGTAGTAAAATAGAAAAGAAAAAATAACTCACTAACCGAAGGGAGTAGCAGTAAAATGGATGACATGGAGAGTCACTGTAGTAATTAGTGCATTCTTCTTTTTTATTCACACTAACAGTATCGTAACCTTATGGAGGTGAGCTATATTGTCACACATTTTAACACCAAGAAATAACCTATTGAATGATGACAAGGTGTGGTAATGTTTTGGTTAAACTTACACCTTTTATTTCAAAAAACTTGGTCCAAAAAATTCAGAGTTAATGTTTACACATGATAAAGTTTAGATGAGACACAACACTAAACAAAGTTAAAAATAATAAAAGAGACACTTAGAAAGATTGATTGTGTATTTTATAGATGAGCAAACCAAAATTTTGTAGATGTGCTCGGATTAACGAAAAATGAACCACACACTTAGATATCAATATTTTAATAATTCATACTCATATACTTCGTATGTCAGAAATAGCCAACAAATGCTTGATTGAAATCAATTTATTTGCTAAGTTCAATAATCTTGGCTAAATGGTGCCACTGAGTTTGTTTGTTAATAGATAATACAGTTTTAATCAAATGTAAGCAACTCCAAACTTCAGTTTATTTTCATTCAATAATTTGCCATATTATATTAATTCAAAAAGAATAGAAGTCTAGATGAGACACAACACTAAACCAAGTTAAATATAATAAAAGAGACACTCAAAAAGATTGATTGTTGACGTGCACTTTGTCGTGGTGTGCACTCAAAGTAATTATACAATACAACAATTATACGTAGTATAATGAAGTAAGGTTCGTATCCACAGGGAAAGGAATACTTTTCTTTTATGTAACTAGTAACAAAGGGGGATTCAAGTTTGATTTGATTTAATTAATTAAATACGAAGATGAATGACTTATATGAGTTTAATTAATAGAGATGGGAACTTGATTTTGCTTTTATCCACTTAATGAAATGTTCGTCGATCCCGATTATATCTTTAACTATCTTCCTCTCGAATACTCAATCGAGGAGTATATCCAATTCATCGAGGGTAGTTATTAATAACGAGACGCGTTCATTAATAAAACTTACTACCGAGTCAATATAGAACATGCGCCATATATTAACCCGATAATAGCAATAAATTTAAGATGAAAACGATTGAGATTGATAACCTCAACGCATGTGATTTATTGGTTTAATCAATATAATTAATTCCCCTTAGCTTATTAACCATGAGACACATGCATTAATAATCCAAGTTTACTACTGTGAAACGACCGAACGATTAACAAACGTATTCGTCGATCGATTGTAGTGATAATTAATATATGAAACAAAACTAGTTGATCCTTTAAGTAAGGCTCAAAATATTAATATGAAATATGAATAGGAATTAATTAATATTCAAGGAAGAATATTAAATAAGATAAATCCTACTATAAATAATGTCTAAGATGTTAACTAATTGTCATCTTAGCAACACTCCCCAACATTAATATAGAGGAGGAAAATAAATACTACTATAACTAATGTTGAGATGTTAACTTTGTCATTTTAGCAAAACTCCTCAACATTAATATAGAGATAGTATTAAGGGAAAATTAATATTCAAGGAAGAAGATTAAAGAAAATAACTCACAACTTACAATTCATTAAGCTTCAAAGTAGCAAAACCAAGATGGAAGAGTTTAGCTCCTCATTTGGAGACTAAACATGATAGAAAATATAAAGAAAACACTAATCTAAACTGAGCTAAAGAGTATATGTGAATTGGCATCTCATTGTGAAGGAAAGAAGGTGTATTTATAGGCTTTTGGGAATGCAGCTCGGGTACCCGATCGGGTATATACACGGTACCCGACCGGGTATGTGTAAAACCTTATATTCGAGGTATACTCAATCGATTTCAGGGTTGAAATTAAAGGTATACCCGATCGGGTGTGTCGGTGTACCCCATCGGGTATAACAACTGATCGTGGCCAAATCTTCCCCTGCACATCCCTTTGTTTCTTGAAGTGATCTGATTGAAAATCAAGTAGGTACCCGATCGGTTATAGGGTATACCCGACCGGGTACAGGTCAAAATCAGAAACTTTTCTTCTTTGTCTTGTATTCTTGCACCTTCCTTCCTCTTTTGGTCTCACCAATGATCATTTGTTTGATCCTGAACCTGTTTTAGCTCAGAATAAACCTAATCTAAACATATTACAACTATTTTACAAACATAACTATTACACCAAAAGTGTGTAATTTCCGAAATATTAAACAATCAAAACTAACTAAAAACATAAACATACAAACGGAAATTACAAGCGTATCAATTGTGTATTTTTTAAATGAGCAAACCAAAATTTTGTAGATGTGATGGGATTAACGAAAAAAGAACCACGCACTTTAGATATCAATATTTTTTTAATTCATACTCATATATGTCAGAAATAGCCAACAAATACTTGATTGAAACCAATTTATTTGCTAAGTTCAATACTCTTGGCTAAACGGTGCCACTAAGTTTGTTTTTTAATAGATAATACAGTTTTAATCAAATGTAAGCAACTCCACACTTCAGTTTATTTTCATTCAATAATTTGCCAAACGCAGGTCATATTATATTAAATAAGAAAAAATGAAATTTTTAATAGATAAGATAATGCAAAATCAAACCGAGCCTTCAATCCAACAATCTCAAAGCAATACTTAGGTTAATACACCTTATGTTGGACAAATAAAAAAAATAGTTAGCAGCTCACTTAAAAACGGCTGAGTCTGTCATAAAGTCATAAACCGGTTTACTCATTCACATGCTAAAAGGCTCACTATTTGCTAATACGGTGACAGAAAGATCAATGTCTAGGATCACAAGGCTCAATCTGTTAAGTTTCTCTCAAAATTGTACTACGGTGTCTATAATAACTACAGAAAAATCATTGTCTAGGATCAATCAAGTGAAAAATACTTAAATCAAATTAGCTTAAACAAAGAACACAAATTAAAGGTTAAGGCGAATGGCCATTCCAATTTATTTCAATCTATTATTTTCTTTGAATATCATTTGCAACGACCTTGGATTGGGTAGTAAGTAGTAACAGCCTTAAAGTAGAGGGAAGATTCAAAGAAATTGCTTTCAATAAAACAAAAAATATTATGCTGTAAATAATTGATAGGAGTACAAAACAACGTCAGCTCCTTACCTTGTAACAATTTAATTAAATCGATGTTATAGAAGTCAAGCTTCCCTTGTCAAGAGCCAACCTTTGGCCATGCTCTATCCAAACACTGCAGCTGGAAGCTGAATTAAAACATAAGGCATATAGTTAAAAGGGAAAATAGAAACTAATAATTCAACCTTTTAGCGGTCTTCTTTTAATAGTTTGACCTTTGCGTTATTCATGAATAATCCAACCTTTGCACCTCATCTTTATTCATTGGTTTCCGACCGGTTGATGACCTGCTATTCCGAGTTATTTTCTTATCTTTGCAAACTATTATACCATAAACTCCACCTTTCACAAAGATAATATTTTGCAAAGATAAGAAAATAACTTGGAATAGCAGGTCATCAACCGGTGTGGGACCAGTGAATGAAGATGAGGTGCAAAGGTTGGATTATTCATGAATAACGAAAAGGTGGGACTATTAAAAGAAGACCGCTAAAAGGTGTGATTTTAGTTTCCACAACTCACAACTTACAAATCACAAGTTTCAATATAGCAAAACTAAGCTCAAAAGATCGACTACATAAATTACAAGAATTAAGTCTATCTGAAAGAGGGGATCGATTGTGTATTTCAAATGGGAAGGAAATGAGTGTTTTTACAAGGGTTTGGAGCTCGCAAGATCAGATATCCGACCTGGTATATAAAGTAATGTTGGAAAAATGTGTTGAAAATTGCATTAAATGGTAATTTTGGGGCAATTTTTGAGTGGGGTCCACTTCCGATTTGGGTCGGGTCAAAGTGATTTTGGATTGTCCTTGTTAAGGGCTACAATTCGATATATGGTACGCTCAAAACGGATAACGGGTGAATGAGAAATCGTTTTTCGAAGTTTACCTGTTAGAATGGAAAAACTAGGAAAAAGGATGGGTTTCTAGTGTGTTATTTCCCACACCGGAAAACTCAAGGGATTTGCAACCCTTTATAAAGGGACTCTGCCCTTAAGGAGTTAAGATTCCTAAGGGTAAAGGCTCTCTTCATGCGCGCAGGGGGGCTGCAAATCAATTCCTGAAATCGGAGAAGAAAAATCGCGACTTGCGTGCGCGGGCAATTCAACCTGCGGACACGAATGTTGTCCAAAAATCTATCTCTCAAGAGATACGGTTAATTTTTGTTTTCTTCCCGAAACACCTTGAGTGTTTGTGTGCTCAAACATTAGTTCGAAGTCTTTGTATCCTGGGAAACGATTGTTGCAACGCTCCTAGCACCGTGGGAGGCAACAAATACGTTTTAAGGACATCGTGCGTAGCACGAGCTTTGACTAATTTCTGCTCCATCTTATTTCTGTTTTTCTTTCGTCATTTTAATTAATTTATTTTAATTAATTTTCTTTATTTTCCGAAACACACCCTACTTGATTGGGTATCACATGCAATAGCCCAGAAAGTGACATTTAAAATCATACCCTATCCGGTATGTAGGTATTGCTGGCCTAGTATAAGCCAGATCTTAAAAGCATCCTTGCATGTTGTTTTGTTCACCAAAGTAGGATTTTGACACCCGAGTCATGTAAACACCCGATCAAGTATGTTAATATACCCGATCGGATATTGACCAAATCCGACTTTTCATATTTCTTTGTCTCTTATGAAGCTTCATTTTGTCTCCAAGCTCCTTCTTTATGCTCTGTCTCCTTAATTTCATCATGTTTCTTGTTTACATGTCAAAATATCTTAATGTCTTCTAATTCTAGTCTTATTTAGAAGATAAAGATTACATCGTAATTGTATCAAAATTGAGTAAACACAACGTAAAATCATTCTAGATTGTGGTGCTTATGCATTAAAAAATACTACCTCTGTCCCGTTGGAAGGTTCTCATAGAAAAATGGCACGGTTATTTAGGTGATAATTAAATAAAGGGAAAGTTCCCGAAATAGGACTAACAGTTTGAAAATTCCAAAATAGGACTGTCATGTTTTTTATTCCCAAAATAAGAGTAATTACTGCTAAGTTTGGAAAATACTGCCATGTTTGAAGTCTGGTACTGCCAAAACATGACAGTAATTAGTCCTATTTTGAAAATAAAAACATGGAATCCTATTTTGGAATTTTCAAACCTTTTTAGTCCTATTTCGGGTAATATTCTCTTAAATAAAGTACTTCGAGTATATTTTGAGAAATAATTTTAATGGGTATATATTATAATGTGTTGGTAATGATAACTTTGATGTTATAAATGTATTATTTTTAATATTTAATGACTAATTTGTCACTTAAGATTGTTAATTGTTTCCTAAAATGGAATTGGGAACCTTGTAATGGGACGTCCAAAAAAGGAAAGTGAGAGTCTTCTAACAGGGCGGAGGGAGTACTACATAGCATATATCAAATACTCTCATGTTTAATCTTTTACTTGTCCTCGAGTAAAATGCAATTCAAGTTAAATTCTTATATGTACTTGGAATTCACATTTCTTCTCACATTTAAAATCAGTTACTTCTTCCAAGCAACTATTTTCAGTTCATGCACACTCATGCTTAGTTTTTTGTACTAGATTCAAATCTTCTTTGAAGATTTCTCAGAAGATCTTTGAAAATACCCGGTGCTAAAATTTCTTTTCATTTTCTCTCATTTTACCTGTGAGTCCTTTAACATTTTCATCATAACTCCTCGTTTTTCTTCTTCTCACCAATTCACTTAACAAAATGCCACATTTTTACGTAGGTTGCCCTTTTGGTTTTCAACGTAACTGCTTTCTTTCTTCTTTTCATCTTTTGTTTTATTTTTTCAACTTTTTGAGAATTTAAGAACAAGATAACAAAGCATGAGAGTCGAATAAATATTGCATGCTCAATGAATTTATGAGGTCATACCAAGAGTGGTGGACATAGTACTGTGATCCTCCAAATGTTCAATCCCCTCGAAAACGTTGACTTGTTCGTCTATTCATTTGCATCCTTTGTAGTGCGAGCGATACTTTCTCTTTCTTCTGTGCCCCTCCTCGGAGAATTTGAAATATTCATTATAGGGAAATAAAGGTTGCTATTGAAATGGAGAAGTGAGGTTTAGTTTGGGATATGAGGCATGGGCGGAGCTGGGGGAGAGTCATCCCTGGCCCTGGTCCAACCCAAATTTTAAAGAGAAAAGGTGCAAATAAGCCCTCGAACTAACCGAAAAAGTGCAAATAAGCCCTTTTATAGGAAGCTCTGTCCGGTCATCGCCATTTGGGGCGGTTCCGGTAGAGTTTTTTTATGAATTTTTTTGAGCATCTTCTTCACCAAGTATAGTTTACCCATACCAAATTTTAGCTAAAAATTTATCCGGGAAGGCAACCAAATGATTTTCTGAATTATAATGCACTGTTTAACTGCTCAGTTATCTTCAAACATTTATTTGACTGTCTTTCCAGTTGAACTTTTAGCTGAAATTTGGTATGAGTAAACTAGACTTAATAAAGAAGATGCTAAAAAAAATTCATCAAAATATTCCACTGGGAACCGCCTCAAATGGCGACGGTCGGACAAAGCATCCTATAAAAGGGCTTATTCGCACTTTTTCGGTAAATTCGAGGGCTTATTTGCCCCTTTTCCCAATTTTAAAAATGCTTGTATTTTTAGTGTAAAAAATTATTTGTAAAAAAAATTTCAAAAATATTCTTTGTACCGGCCCAGTGCGGCCAGTGCCCTGGCTCCGCCCCTGATATGAGGAGGTGGGATGGTAAATGAAAATTGTGTGGTTTTGAGGCGGAGTGGAGGATGAAAGTCGGTACCCACTGTCCCACTCTTTTTTAGAAAAAAAAAAAAGATGACACCCCATCCCTGAGGGCCCCCAACACCGATCGGATAGCATGATGGGAGGATGTAAGTTGGACTATAATCACAACCTGGCAGATAGAGAGTGGGCCTCCGTCCCCAGTACTTGCAGAGGCCCTATGCATTTTTCAGCATAGTAACCCCTTATCGCAGTTGCCGGGATTCAAACCCGAGACCTAACCCTTGTGGCACTCTCTCGCTACCAGTTGAGCTACGCCCACCGCTTGTACCTACTCTTTTTTAACTTTATTCAAAGTAGATGAGAAAAAAAACATAAGAGAAAATAAAAGAAACCATTAAAAAAAATTACACATTCACACACAGTTAAAACACGTAGTCTTTTCCCGGCAACGGTGTCAAATTTGATGGTACTAAAGTCATTGTGTGCCTCAAATTAAATTACTACCAAAGGCTAATACCGTAGTATAGCGTAGTAGAGTTGTATTGACATGGAAATATGCTTTTCGCTTCTGTGTAAGCGTAATAAATAAAAGTAAACGAAAGGGGGGTTTGGATATTTTGATAATTCAAAAGGCATATAAAATACTAAAAGAGTGAAACAAAATACAAAATTATCCGCTAAAAAATACGGTCGAGCGGTTTATGAATGTCTTCGTGGTGGACTTGATTTTACCAAAGATGATGAGAATGTAAACTCACATGTCACGCCCCGGACCGCGTCCGTGCCACGTAGACAACCGCCGTACAACCCAATAAGAACAATGTAGTTCATCCTTATCGAATCATACAAGGCGTCCGTTAAGTTCTATTGCCAAGCCGATTAGTAAACCCATACAATCAACATCAATATATATTAGTCAAACAAATGCAGAAAATAAGTTATGTTTGATACTTAGCCACACGTGGCAAATACGGGCACGCAGGCCCATAAATGTTTTAATAGAAAACATTGTTAAAAATATCCATGAGCAGTTCATCAATTTTGAATAAGAATGGAAGCACGAATCACGTCTTCCTCCTTGATCAATCACCCTAGGCGAAGGCGAAGGTGCAGGTAGTAGGACTCTAGCCTCAACCTGAAAAATGTGAGGGCCCCCGAAGGGGTCAGTACTCCATAGAAGTACTAGTGACAAGCAGGCTATATGAGGAATAACTGATGTTTCAGACACGAGACCCAAAAATAGGATGATACATATATATAGGTGTAACCATTGTTACCCCATTCCCAAGATAATACATACTGTATATACTTGTAAAATACTTGACCCGTAGGTCGTTTCCTCACAAAAGTCTTTTAGAGATAAGGTGTTTACCCAACCTTTCTCCTTTCTTTCCTGAATGCCTAGCTCACGAGCTACATTCTACCTTCACAATATCCTACCGAGTTTCGGGGGTGTTTACCGTCCCGGGGATGCTCAACCCCACCGAGTTTTAGGATTGTTTACCGTCCTGAGGATACTCAACCTCACCGAGTTCTTGGGATTGTTTACCGTCCCGAGGATACTCAACCTCACCGAGTTCTTGGGATTGTTTACCGTCCCGAGGATACTCAACCTCACCGAGTTTCTGGGATTGTTTACCGTCCCGAGGATACTCAACCTCACCGAGTTTCTGGGATTGTTTACCGTCCCGAGGATGCTCAACCTCACCGAGTTTTGGGATCGTTAACCGTCCCGAGGGTACTCAACCTCAACCTTATTCCTTACCAATCCTAACTTGGATATGGCTAACCTTTCGTTCACTTAACTATAGACAATACCTAGTTCTATAGTCTTGTAACAATCCTTAGTAACCAACGTGGACGGGTCCCACCTGATCGGTCCATGTTATCCTACTCAAAAACTACCCGTTTTGAGTATAACCCAATACCCGGTCGGGTATCAAACCTTACCCGGTCGGGTAGGGCGGGCAGTAGCCCCTGGATGCAAATTTCACTTGAGACCCGGTCGGGTCCATGACCTTACCCGGTCGGGTCTAGTGTGGCAGTGGCTTCTGGAGCCATTTTTAATCAATACCCGGTCGGGTATATACCCATACCCGGTCGGGTATCACCTTTGTCTCGGTGGTCAATGCCCGTTTGACTGCCCAAACGAAGTCCGATTAACGTGAAATTTTATACACA
Organism: Cuscuta epithymum; assembly: GCA_945859915.1. Lineage (NCBI taxonomy): Eukaryota > Viridiplantae > Streptophyta > Magnoliopsida > Solanales > Convolvulaceae > Cuscuta > Cuscuta epithymum. The sequence goes on along the minus strand of CAMAPF010000057.1, from coordinate 1,532,451 downwards.
TGTACTTCTTGTCATCCTTGATTCAAAAATACCATTTTGGATCCCTGGAATATTGTACATTATAAGTTATCACATTTTAAATCATCAAACATACATAACATGCTTTTCAACTATGTTTTATGGTTAAACATGGCATAAGCAATTACTTGATTATCTTTAATCATTCCATAAAAAATGTTTTTGATTACTTTAGGTAATCTCATGCCTTACGCAAAAGTTATAAAGCATATAGCCGTCTTCTCACCTTAAAGAAGCTTATGAAGTTCTAGCCTTCCTTATTGAGCTCCGGTGAAACTCCGGTGAACTTCAACTAACTCCGGCGACAACTCTGGCGACCCTTTCAACCCCGTGAAAGTTCTTGAGATACCTTATACAAGTTAATAACAAGGTTTTATCATCATAAAACCCATATCACCACAAATAACCTCTAAAAGGCCGGTTATTTTCCGACGAACCCGCCAACTTTGCTCTCAAAGCTCGTTTTGGGTTTAAACAAACCTTCAACCCCCATTCTACACTTTTACATGTGTAGAACTATCCTAGGGGTATGAAATATGATTAAAGAGAAGAAATGAGATTAATGAAGTCATTACCTTATTAACCCCAAGTTTTCCCACCTAAACTCCTCTTTTCTCTTCCCTTTCTTCCTTCCTTCTTCCTCCCTTGCTCTTGGTGCGTGAATGGTGGATGCTATGGAGTATTTTCAAAGCTTCTCTTCCCAAAGATGATGGTATGGCCGAGCTTCAATGAGTGAGGATGATAGACAATGCCTTTTTGGCATTTCTCCCAATAATAACATGGGAGGGGTCCCATTTATTTTATTATTTTGATCCCAATCCATTCATGCCCCCTCTCCCATTTCCTTGTGAGGCTCCCCCTGGTCATTTGTAGACTAAAAACGTGGGGATGGCCCCCACTTAGATGGGTGGTCATCCCTTTGTGTCCCCGAGTGTACATTCGGTCCCGAAAGTTGTATTTTCCGGACTGTTTTAATTGTATTTCATTTTATCGGGTAAAATGAGATATCTATCATTCTTCCAATGATTATGGGCTATAAGAATGAATGTATATTCCCCATCTTTAATTTGATGGTCTCTATAATTTATTATGGCTTTTTATCTGATATTCCTTCAGTACCGATAAATGCGCTTTATATGCCCAAACGGTCTCTCACATAATTTATATGGTCCAACAAGGATGCCCACCATTATACACATGTTACCTTGACCCAATGAATATAATATGTGGTCCCGAACATATCGGGCGGCCCCCACTTCCGGTGTGGGCCCTACGTGAATTTTACTATTCACGTAAAAGAAATGATAAAAATTCACAATCACGTAAAATGCGTTTATTCATTTCTCGGGTTCAATACATAATTTGATAAAGTACAAATACTTGGGGGCGGTGTTACACACAACCCTTTATGCGTTGGAGAGACCGTTTCTTAATTGTGCAGATTAAATCGTCCAATTCATAAAGAGTAGTTATTAATAACGAGTAGGGATGGACTGGGCCGGGCCGAACCGGCCCGGAACCGGACCGGCCCGCTACTGTGCGGGCCCGGACCGGACCGGGCCCGGTTGGCCGGTTCCGGGCTTTTAGCCCGTGTTGGCGGGTCGGGCGGGCCGGTTCCGGGCCCTGATGTGCACTTTGTCGTGAGTGCACTCAAAATAAATTCAACACTAGCACTTATACGTAGTATAGGTGAAGTAGAGTTCGTATCCACAGGGAAAGGAATAACTTTCTTTTTATGTAAATAGTAAGTAAAAAGGGGGGGTGGGGTTTTGATTGTTGAGTGATTTAATTAAATTAAACACGAAGATGAACGAGTTATATGGGATTTAATTCAAAGATAAAAGTGACTTGGCATTGCTACTTTCCACTTGTTGATATATTTTAGTCGATCATTGTTATATCTATAACTTATCTCCTCTCGAATACTCAATCGAGGAGTATATCCAATTCATCGAGGATAGTTATTAACAACGACCGTTCATTAATAACCCTTACTATTAGTCAAGTATAGAACAAGCGCCGTATACCGACTTGATAGTAGCATTTAATCGCTTAACTCCTTGATGAAATCAATTTAGATCGATAACCTCAACACAAGCGGTTTTGGTTTAACCAACACAATTAATTCCTCTTAAATCTATTAACCACAACCGTGCATTAATAGACCGAAGTTACTTACTTGTGAAACTATCAACGATTAACCATTGGTTCGTTGATCGTATCTAGTAGTAATTAATATATGAAACAAAACTAGTTGATCCTTTAAGTAATGTTCAAAATATTAATATGAAATATGAATAGGAATTAATTGATACTCAAGGAAGAATATTAAAGAAGATGAATCCTACTACAGTTAATATCAAGATGTTAACTAATTGTCATCTTAGTAACACTCCCCAATATTAACATAGAGGAAGAAATGACTATTACTATAACTAATGTCAAGATGTTAACTAATTGTCATCTTAGCAACACTCCCCAACATTGATATAGAAATAGCATTTAAAGGAAGAATTAATATTCAAGGAAAAGAAGTTAAGAAAATAACTCACAACTTTAATAATCAACAAGCTTCAAGAGCAATACCAAGATATGGAAGTTTAGCTCCTCATTTGGAGACTAAACATGCTAAAAGAAATATAAAGAAATGCTATTCTAAACTGAGCTTAAGAGTATAAAGGAATTGGTGTCCTAAAAGTGAAGGAAAGGAGGTGTATTTATAGGCTTTTTGAGGTGCAGGATCGAGTACTCGATCGAGTATGTATACATACTCGATCGAGTATGTATAGAAATCAGAATTTGGTCAATACTCGATCAATACTCGAGTAGATTTTATATGTATACCCGATCGAGTATATAAGTATACCCGATCGGGTATAGACACTCGAACGTGGGAAAATCTTCTCCTGCATGTTCCTTTGTTTTCGGATCCGATCCGATTTGAAATGTCAACCAGATACCCGATCGAGTATATGTATATACTCGACCGAGTATAGACCAAAATCAGGATTTTTCCTTCTTTTTGTCTTGTACTCTTGCACCTTCCTTCACCATTGATCATTTGATTGATCTTGGACCTGTTTAAGCTCAGAATAAACCTAATCTAAACAAATTACAAGAATTTAACAAACTAAACTATTACACCGAAAGTGTGTAATTTCCGAAATATTAAACAATCAAAACTAACTAAAAACGTAAATAAACATACGGAAATTACAAACGTATCAGGCCCTATTTTTGTTGAACCGGCCCGGGCGGTTCGGGCCGGGCCCGGTTCATTTTTTTTTTTTTTTTGGTTTTTTCAATTTTTTTTCTTTTCCTAGGGTAGGGCTGGGTGTTTTAGGGAGGTTTGGGGCGTGGGGGTGAGGGGGGGGGTAGGGAGATAACAAGAAAGTAAAAAAAAAAAAAAAACATTGAACCGGGCCCGGCCCGGCCCGGTTAGGCCCGGACCCGGTATCAACCCGGGCCGGTTCCGGGCCCATGTAACCCGAAAAAAAGCCCGCCCGGGCCCGGCCCGGAACCGGAACCGGACCGGCCCGGGTCCATCCCTAATAACGAGACATGTTCCTTAATAATTCATACTTTTAGAATAATCAATAGAGAACAAGCGTCATATGTTGATCTTAATATATAGTAGCATTAGGTCTTGATTTAATGAAGTCAATTAAGAATGATACCTTGTAACCCTAGGTTAGTATTCTCGGTTGTCAACACGAGAATCTCATGTCCAACTATTTTTTCTAATTCATTATTGATCGTATAATGAAATCAATTGACAACTTCGACACAAGCGGTTTTTTGATTTAACAAATATAATTACTCCCTCTTACATTATTTACCATGAGATGCATGCATTGGTAATATCAATTTACTACTTACAAAAGGATCAAGCGAATAACAAGCGTATTCACTGGCCGATTTTAGCAATAATTAATATGAAAACATCAACTAATTGATCATTTTGCGATGCTCAAATATCAATATGAATTACGAATAGGGAAGTAATTAATATTAAACAGGGCGAATAAAAAAATAACTCACAACTTACAAACCACGAGCTTCAATATAAATTACAAAAATAAAGTCTATATGAAAGAGGGAATTGATTGTGTATTTCAAATGGGAAGGAAAGAAGTGTTTTATAGGGGTTTGGAGCTGGCAAGGTCAGATACCCGACCGGCTATATAAGGTACTCGATCGGGTATCCTAGACAGTAGCCCTAAGAGTGGCATTTACAGTCATACTCGATCGGGTATGTAGGTATATCTGATTGGATATAAGCCAAATCATCAAAAACTCCATGCGCGTTGTTTTGTTCTCCAAAATCTTATTTGGACGCCCGAATCAAGTAATACCCAATCAGGTATGTCAATATATCACATCAGGTATTGATAAAATCAGATTTTTCACATTTCTTTGTCTCCCATGAAGCTTCATTTTGTCTCCAAACTCCTTGTGCTCCCAAGCTCCTTCCTCTATCTTACTTTTCATCATGTTTCTTACTTACATGTAGGGGTGGACTCGGGCCGGGCGGCCCAACCCGGAACCGGCCCGGCCCGATTACTGTTTGGCCCGGCCCGGGGCCCGGTGGGTCCATCGGTTCGGTTTGGCCCGGCCCGGGTGATGGGCGGTCCGGGCTCGGGCCCTGCTTTAGGTGAACCGGCCCGGCCCGGTTTGGCCCGGAACCGGAACCGGCCACCGGCGGTTCGGGCTCGGGGCCCATTTTTCTGGCCCGAGGCCCGGCCGGGCCCAGGCCCGAACCGGCCCGGGTCCACCCCTACTTACATGTCAAAATCTCTTAATATCTTCTATTTCTAGTTTTATTTAAAAGATAAAGATTACATTATAATTGTACCAAAGTTGAGTAAACACAACGTAAAACCATTCTAGAATGTGGTGTTTACGCACTAATAAATAGCACATATCAACACGTGACTAGGAATGTTTTTACTTGGACTGTAATTTGTCCCAGACCAGACCAGACCAGTCCAGACCAGACCAGACCAGACCAGATTTGGATAGTTATAAAAATACAAAGAAACACCTTACCAGACCTTACCAGACCAGACTAGACCAGATCAGACCAGACCAGCAAATTACAGTCCAAGTAAAAACATCCTAGTTTCTCTTTGATCTTTTGCTCGGGCAGAGTATTGGAGACACTTTCGTGCTTAGTCCCCCCAATCATGGAGCCATGGGAAATAGAACTCAACCACCCACACATAGTTTCTTCTAATGAAGCCAAGAAACATCAACAAATCATTTATATCGACACCCGACCATTATCGTATTAGCATAACAAGGTGAAAATGATCTTAGGGGTCTCACATTCCCCATGGGATTTGATTTGGGGTGAATTACAACCAGCTTCTTGGGACAATGCTACGATTCATATGATAAACGGGCTCATCGTCTTCACTTATTTGTTGTCAACGTGTTAGTTTCTTGCATCTACTCATCGTTGTAGGTCTTCGATCTTTTCAATAACTTTCTCAATTCGGCATCATTAAAACCATTTTAGATCTTGTTTGCAGGAACCATCGCATGTTTAATTTCCCTCGTCGTCTTGTTCCTCGCTCTTTGTATATGTTTCTCGGCCTTGCCTGTATGCTCACCCATGCTCGTCTTCGTCATTGACACCATGTCCTCTTTACCCTACCTTGACGATTCTACATATATGCTCGTTCAACTCTATAGTTGTCTTAGATGTCCTCGGATATGGCACGACTGCTTCCCTAACCTACTGAATACTACAAGGGCATTATATTGAGATGGTTGGATCAAAAGGACAGTGATATGGCACATTTCTTTCATTTTGCTTCTTTTCCGGAAATGTTCCGCTCCCCCACAGGGTGAGTTGAAGCCTAAGTGCTTATAGTTTGAGGAGAGATTTAAGCTCTGGGAGAGATTTAAGCTCTGGGAAGCCTGAGTACACAATATATATCTTAGTCATCCATGTGTACAATATTCACAAATTGGGAATGAGGTTTCGAGGTCTTATAATGTTTTTACTTGAAATGTTTTTAATCTCGGACTAGATCAGACCAGATCAGACTAGATCAAACTTGGATAGTTATAAAATATACAGAGACCAAACGTTTTGTAGACCTAATCAGACCAGAATATTGCAGTCCAAGTAAAAATATACTTATATTCTTATGTATTTATTATGATGTTTTTATTTAAACTAATATCAATCTCAAAATATTGGATTGTATAATAATTGAAATAAGTAAGGTTGAAATTACATTTCTGACTGAATTGACTGAAATTACTTAGAATACATTTTTATCTATTTTTCATGTAGTTTTCCTTAATTTTATAAATAAAATATATTTTAATAATAATGTTTTCATAGTTTAGCAAATATCATCAATTCAACGGCTTCATCCATAATTTCAGACTTCAATAAATTCTGTCATCAATAGATTCGGTCACTTTCAGGGTTACCAAACGTACGGTGTATCATGTCACAGCAACAAAATCCCTACAGAGTATAATACTCTTATTATGCATTTACTATAAAAAAAAATACGGAGTAAATAATTTTAAAGGGGTTCTTGTTGATTTATTTTGGATTTTTGGGTTTTACTTTTTTACCCTAAAAATCCTCAAAACGTCTCTCTAGGATTTTACCCAGTCACTATTTCCGAAAAAATAGTTCCATTTTAAAAATTAAAATATTTCACATCATATAAATAATTAGATTTAGTGTCACAGAGCTATCCAGACTAGGGGTGGGCAAAAATACCGAAATATCGGTATACCGCACTTACCGTACCGAAAAATACCGGAAAATACCGAAATATTGGTATACCGTCATTTTCAGTACGGTATCATACCGTACCGATCTATTTCGGTACGGTAACGGTAAATGTTTTCAAATACCGCGGTATACCGGTATAATACCGTACCGACTCCCTACTCAACAATTACTTTTAATTCTAATACTTCTTCCGTTCTATAATTCCTGCAACATTGTGATTTTTACATTATTCACAGATCGTACTTTGACCATGATTTTCTACTAATACACATAATCAAATTATTATGTATAAAATGTTATTGAACTCTTATCAATGTGAATTTCCAAAATATCAACTTTTTATAATGTTTACTAATACATAATTAAATATAATTACAATCAAAGTTGTGCATTGGCAAACATGAAAGTCAAACTGTTGCAAGAATTATAGAACGGAGGATAGTATATTGTAGAAATCCATTACAATTTTGAAGCCCAAAATTAATACTTTTTTTTTTCGAGGGTCCAAAATTAATACTTAAGTTGGTTACAAATACAAAAATACAAAAATACAAAAATAAAGGCCCAATTTCTCAAACCCACTATAACCTTATAGGCTTCTACTACGCTAACCTTAATGACTAATGACTAATGTGCAAATGTCAAGAAACAAGTCCATCTTGTTCCAAGATCTTGCAAGTCGTGATTGTTGAGCCGCTAAGTAGCTGACAAGTGAAGAGAGATACACTTATGTGACAAGTGTATCTACATAGGGATTCCGCGAGTCGAGACACACAACTTTATCCGAAAGTCTTATTCAAATTTTAAAAAATTATAAAAATGACTAAATACACAATATCATATTAGAAATAAATGATTTTATATCCATGTTGTTTGAATAGTTTTATTTATTTTTGTTAGAGATCACTGTTGATTTAATTATATCTATATTGTTCAAGTTATTTTAGGAGAATGTTACTTTTTAATATGCGGAATGTTGAACTGCTTAAATATACTAACAATAATAATAATTATTGTTCGATATTGAATTGACATCAATAGATTATTAATTGTATTTTGTAACATTTTAATAATAGATTTAACATGTCACTAGTAATAACGATTTAATATATTTCGTTAGTCTATGATAATTTTTTGTATTGGGAGACATGCACGGTAATTTACCGATACCGTACCGTTACCGAACCGAAACTTCGGTATACCGAAATGCGGTATACCGAAACTTCGGTAAGGTAAAGGTATGCAAATTTTGCATACCGAAAGTTTTGGTACGGCAAAGGTATGAGAAAAAATATAAGGTATACCGTACCGAACCACCCCTAATCCAGACTGCAGAATTCAGAGATCAGAAGAAGCAGCTGCAGAAGAGTAGACTGAATGCATATACGGAGTAGCTCATGCATACAGTGAACACAAAATAGAAAATTTCTACTTTTAACATTGAACCCACAATAGCCTTTATCTAAGCTGTCCGCCTTAATTTGCAGGTCGATAGTGACATCCATCCCCCATTTTCACCCTCCTTTAAAAAGGAATGGGAAATTGGAAATCCAGAAGAGATCACCTAGAAGTCTTTGTCAACCCCATTTCAGAACCTGGCTGAAAATGACATCTTTTCCCCTTTTCTTAATTTACTTTACTTACTGCCCTTAATTTCCCCTGCCGTGCAAGCAACAATCCTCAAACCAAGTTTGGTAGAATAATTATCAGCGGAAGGAAAACAAAACTCATAAAGAGGACATATTCAGAAATTATTGATTACTGTGCTTTTAAGCAGAATAAGAAGCCAAATCATGCTACCCAATCAATGACATCATAAGACCAGGGCCAATTCCACATTTAACACATACGAGTACTTTAAATGATCAAAGTTAATGCTGGTGATAAAGTCAATTCAAAACAATAAGGAGTATTTAAATTTCAACATTTAACACACACTTTTACTTAACGAAGTTAATTAACTGAAGATAAAATCAATACCAAACAATATTTAAACTACTCACAAATTAAAATTAAATATTTAGAGCATGAGTCAAAAGTTCTATTGAATCTCAAGTATAAAATTACTCTGTAGAATTTAATACAGATTTGAAATCCATGATCAAAAAATAAAAATCTTTTCAGTAGTAAACTAACAATGTCTTGTGGAACAGATAAATACAGTAGTGAATTGGCTAAGAAGCAATCTATTAGACACAAGGATATCTTCTTGGACTTCTATAATGACAGAAAAGCAGAACCAAAGAAGCAATCTTAAACCCAAATATTAATAGCAAATCAATACATATGCACAGTTAAAACTCAATTTTGTTTCCTGCATTTCAATCCACCTCCAAAAAAACAGGTGCAGAAGATCATAAACTCTTTTACTTAACCATAACAAAAAAACTGGGCAAAAAAGGCACCAAAGATATGAACATAGATGCAAAAACTAATAAAACATCTGGAGTGGTTTTTCTAAACTAAAAGAGCTCAAAATTCTCGAACTAAACTACATCTTTCTCGTAAAAAAACATCAACTTTGGGATTTAGTGGAAGAGTTAACAGAGAAAGACCAGCGGTAGAAAAATCCACAGTTTGTTTTTCAAATCCATTCAGTGCCATGAAGAAACAGTGAGGAGAGGTTCATCATTCCAAGCTAAGGAGAGAAATCCAGGAGGAGAATCTATAAGCCCATAAGATGAACTGTAATTATAGTTCCAGAGAAGGAGTTTAGCTTGACTCATTGCATAATGGCTAAGGGCTAACGGTTCAAAACCTGCACTTTCCATCAGAACCATCCATTGTTCTTTATCTTCATCAGTATCATTACTGCACTCTTTACTATATGCCTCAGATTCAATGGGGCCCGCCATCACAGATATTCTCCGGCCAAGCAACAGTCTTTCCACCTGTAGCCTCTCCGGCGAGTCTCGGGGCATATTCGGTTCCAAAGATTGGAAAACTAACGAGTAGTAATTCAGTGCATTTGTGAACCGCTCCAGGAACCCGGCCCGATTAAGGCACAGCTCGTTTTCGCCCAGAGTAACAACACTCGGATTCAAAGATTTCGCGAGCTTCAGTGCGGTCTCGACAATGGCGGTGGTCTCGTCTAACAGATTATACAGCTGAAGCATGAAATTTACGGCCAGTACATCATCCGGGTCAACCCTTAAAACCGACCCGTTTAGTTCATGGATCGGCGTCTCCACGGGTTCGAACTCCAAATTGAGATCCAGAATCTTCGCGAAGTCACGCAAACGGTTCCCGGTTGCCAGAAGCGACGCCGTCGGGGACTTCCCTAGAACCGGTGAGGGTATGCCGGATATCCGTACGCATTCGGGTTTCCCGGCGGGTCGGGTAGCCAGATCCTGTAACAGAGCAGCCCATTGAATTCCCTGGACGATTCCGAAATCAACGATGTGAATCCTCGAAGCTTTCTCGGTGGCTTCCAGAATCGCTTGATTCGCAGTCAAGTGAGCGAACTTCGTGTACGGACAGGCGTCGTAGAAAGCTTTGTAAGACAAAGCGAACTCCTCCAGACTTGAATCGACGGCCATGGGAATCTTCGCCGGATTCCGAGAAATCCGACTGTATAACGCCTCGGAGAAGTAGAAAGCAACTCGCTCGCTCGGGTCTCCGTCTTCCGAAACAGATTCTCTGAGTCGACCCAGCAATTTCCTGGCATTTTCCGGCTCCGATTCCGCCAATCTAGCACAGTCGACTAACGCTTTAAGCAATGGCTTCGAAGACAGATTATCCGGCGAAGCTAAGGCGGTAGAGGTAGTAACTGGCGCTGCTGCGACGTCGTCTTGGTGGGCCGGGCTCGAGGGCTTCGTGTCGTTACCGGAAGGCTTTGTCGAAGGCGAGGACGAAGAAGAAGGCACCCAATCGGAAGCCGGCTGTAGAAGAGGAGCTACATTAGCATTCTTCTGGCCGTCGGAGAAAATAACCCGATTGAGATCCGAATGCGCGGAGGAGGAAACACTGAGTCGACTCGGGCAAACAAAAGGATCGGCACCGTATACACCGAACTCGGAGCCAGCCTGCCACGCGTCGCATCCGGATTGAAGATTAGAGCTCTCCGTGGAATCCCCACCGCCCATCAAACTATCCATCCACTCATCCGAGTCGAACTCGCCGCCGGGTCCTCCACCAACGAAATCCGTGAACGGGAAGACCCCACAGGACTGTTCGAAGTTGAGGAACTGAAATCCCGGGTCGGAGGCGTCTGCTCCGCCGGGGGCCTGAAATGGGTCGGTTAACGCAGAACCGGCGGCGAGCCCATATCCGAAGGTGGGACTATGGGCGGAAGGCCATGGATTCAGGCAGAAGATCTGCTGTTGCTGCTGCTGCTTCTGTAGCTGTTTCTGCTGCTGCTGTTCTTGCTGCTGCTTTTGGTTGATGACTTGCTGGGCAATCGCCATCAGGTTTCCGCTGTCTGTGCACATATATGCCATTACAGAATCCAGCCTAGGTCTTGCTGGCTCTGTGAAATGTTACATTTAGCTTAAAGACAGCAGAAATTAAGGGAGGGAGAGAGAGAGAGAGTCAGAGTGTGTGTGGGTCTATGAGACTGAGGGCTGCGTTCTGTTCTTATGAACAAAGGACTCAGATGAAAGAGGAAGACAACCGCTATTCAAAGTCACTGGTCTCATTATTTATCTATGAGATCTTTCCTCAAATATTGGTGCTTTATCTTATTATCTACTGTATATTTGTTTTGCTAATGTTATCCCTATGAGCCCATTTGATAATACCATAATCGAATGATTTTGGTTATATTTATAAAGTTTTGACTGAATTGACTGGATTGGCTGATACGATTTAAGAAAAATTTACTTTTAAAACATATTTTATTAATAAAACAAAGAAAAAATTATAAGAGTATGTAAAAATAGCTAAAATGGTCATCTACAATAACTTCAGTCAATACAACCGGAAAAGTAACTTCAACCTTACTTTTTTTTATTATTACACAATTCAGCGCACGAAAACAAAAAATATGTGTTTGGTGAAAAAGTTAGCTGATAAGCCAGATAAAACGAAAAATTGTGCTACCAAACGGCCTCTATAATGTGTTAAAAAAATTAACTTTTTTAGAGCCTAATGGCTAATACCGAAGTAGCTGGATTTACTAATTCGGCTGATTTTATTAATAAAATAAAAGGATTATTAGCTAAATATATTCTCAACTATAATCAAATTCACAAATTTATCACATACTTTCACTTTTAATAAAAAAAGACTCAAATTTCAACTTTTCTCACAATTCTACTTTGAATGGATGAATTAGTAAAATTTAAGAAGAAATTCATATTTATATTTGATATTTTTCAGTGCTTTATAGTGTTAAGTTTACAAACTTGTATTGCTTATATCTTATTAGTATTGATAAGAAAACATTAATTTTGAAGAAACAAAAAAGAAAAGCATAATTGTTGAGAAACATAAAATTTGAGTCTTTTTATGATAAAAGTGAATGTGCGTGATAGATTTGTGAATTTGGTGATAGTTTATAAAATAAGCTAATAGTCTGAAATTACATGTTTAATGAAAAAGTCGATCGACAAAGTTTGATTATTCGGAACACAATTTAGTCTAACTTTTTGTTTTGCGCTCTCACCAATGAATTTTATGAAATCTCATTCTATGTGTTCACATTTTTGTATTGAAGACCGTTGGTCACATTTTTTTGTTTAGTAGTTTGGGTGTGGAGATTGTTTTATTTTAGAACGTGAATATCTAATAAAAATATCAAAATACTAAAAGAGAACCACCCTATCCTGGCGACACTTCCGCTAAGGCATGTAATTGATTTTGGAAACAAGTCGTCAATCTCTTCCCTTTCTGGGCAGGCTAATTAAGCTTCTTCTATCAGTTTGGGAGAAGCACAAACATGTGAAAACACTTCCTTAAGCATTTGGGGTTTATAATCCTTCTTTTCATGTTTGAAAGTTTATAAATTGGAGAGGGTGGAAGTTTACAAATGCTTTAAGTTCCTCCAATTTGAAGGGTTTTAAAGTGTAGTTAATGAAATAAAAATTCAATATCAATTGAAAATGAATATCAATTCAATTATTTGAATTCGTCATATATCAAAGTAATTTTAATTATAATTCTTTCAAATATCATCTTCTTCCAAATTTATTACTCCCAAATGCGGAGGAGAGTCTCCTCCCTCCAAACTCCCAAGTCCCAAACATACCAAGGGAACCGTGGATGAACAAACCAGCATTGGGGGTGTATGGTATTGATAGTAACAATGACTCGCAAGGATGCATTGGTGAATAGGTTAAAGAAAAAATAGGTGAAAGAAAAAAAGCATTCCATCACCAAAGTTGGGTGTACATCTTGCTTGGTGAACTCGAATTATCAAACCTATCTTGCTGATCTAGATTTTGAATTCCAAAAGTTTGAAAATGATCTTAAACAAATAATGTTATGAAATGCCAATGAACGTGCCAATGTAATCGAACAAGTTACAAGTGCAAGCATTCTTTCTCATGAAGGGAGTAGTTTCACAACATTTTTTTAAAAAAAAAAAAACTCCAAAGAATGTAATCAAGACCATTCAAGTACGATAGCAGCATTGGCTCAATATCTTTAGTGGTTTTTAACTCTTATGTTTTGGAGAATTTTCTATATGTTTGTTCTTAGTTTGTTTCGATTTATACCCTCATTATCACTTGTACTGTTTTTCTTATATTGAAATTCCATTAGTTAAAATTAAATGTGAAAATAAGGTTCGTTAGATCCTATCAATAATAGATTCCCTCAAATCTTGGGACCATTTTTGTATATATCCAACAATCGAAACAAGAACTTTGTGTTGCTCATTATTTTTCACAACATGGGTTGTATTTTCCTTTGAAGGTTAAGTGTGACCTATGTTGCATTTTTTATAATTTTATGTTGCCTCCTTAATTTCATCCCCATAAATGGTATATACATTAAAAAATATGCATTAACTGTATCAATTTTTTTGAAAGGAAACTGACTGAATATATTATAATCCAACAATTAAAGAAATTACAAACTTGTCAATACGAAGCAGCCTCTTCCCGACAAACTCACCATAACTCGAAGGTCCGCTCGCTCTCTGATTGGACATAGAAACGACCACCCTAATGAGAGCGGATCGAGTCGCTAACCATGTGAGAGATTTGAAGATCAAATCGGCTTCTGAAGCCATCTTACTTCTCCAACAATAATACCTACCTACCTCAACATAACCCACCCAAATAACAAAGGATCCAAAATTAAGAACACACAAGGAAATAACAATAGTAATATGCAAACTAAATTTCAACCAATAGAACGGTAAAATCCAGACCCTAGTCCTGCACCTCCTTTGTTGTGACAGTTCTGGAGGGGGACGAATCAACCACATATCGTCTTCTTCCTCCACCCCCGAGTCACCCGCACTGAACCCTCAACCACCCAATGGGAGTCCAAATTCGCCTCTTCTACCGGATTCCACACTGCCAATATTCCACCCGGATCAAACACAGGTAGTGTAGCTTTCATCTCAAACACTAGCAAAGCCAGAACAGCCAAACCCACCATCGGACTGTCAAGCCTCTCAACCCTAGCCGTTACTGGTCCACGGCCGCCAGTGAACCCGCTGCCAACTCCCATCACATCGGATCCTCACCCAAGCAGACCTTCGCCAAACAGAGGTAAAGCCCGACACCCTCAAAAGTCTGCACCCAAACTGGCTATTCCTTCCCCAACCCCTTTCCATTCCACGCCGCTGGTCAGATGTCCTACCCTTAGGCTTACTCGGAGAAGATGTATAGTAGTACCATAGCCGAAACTTGCTCCCTCCTTTGGCTGGCCGCAGGACAATTCGAAGCAAAACCGACTCCGTCTTCATCCCAATCGCCAAAGTCACATCCCAATCAGGTCCGTGGATGTGATCGCCCCTCCGATCCCCACCGATCAAGTTGCGCTGCCACCGGCCTTTCTACCGAAAACTGCTCAAGCTAACGCCTACACCCTAGGCTCCGTCCGCTTTTCTTTGAATTGCACGAAGACAAAATGTATCAATTTAATTAGTTGATGTTTAGAATGTCTTGCATCGAATACATTCTTTTTGTTGAGAAGATAAATGACTGGTTTTCATTACTATTTAGTTGTCATATTTTTTTTTCCTTTTTTTTCATTTTTAATTATCATATCGTATATTTTATTGAATAAATACTTTGTGATATTATCACTCTTTTCATTATGAGAAAGGTACATCTTTCGTACTCCTGTTATCCCTAAATTATAAAATAAATACTTTGTGAGATTATTACTCTTTCGTTATTTTATTGAATAAATATGTTGTGAGATTATTACTCTTTTCGTTGTTTTATTGAACAAATACGTTGTGAAATTATTACTCTTTTCGTTATAAGAGAGATCCTTAAAGGAAGCTACTTTTTGATAAAAGAGTGAGTTTTGATGTATGTACAGATCGAATTCTACTTTTTGTTGCATGAAAATGCTCTTCCCTTAAAGGAAGCTTTTTACCGTTTAGAACAAATAGATAGATATTACAACTTCAATCCTTCTTAAAATGATTGAAAAGTTGCAAGTGTTGTTCATGGGTGTTTAAAGAAATTTTATGATGCCACGTGTCATTTTGGTGGTAGTAACTTTCCTACGACATATGTCTTTCCCCTAATATATGCTATATGAGTATTAAATTGAGACAATGGGAACATAGTGAGTACTACGAGTAGTATATTTCATTCAGGACATGGTAACTCCTATGCATGTAAGTGGACTACTGTGCTTTATTCGTCGGCTATGATACCCGTTGTTGGTCCCTGTTTTAAGAGATTATCTAACAAATATGGATGCACAAATAAGAAATACAGATTGAGAAAAATTTCATTATAATGATCTTGCAGATTTCCCAGAGGTGCATATTCTCTCTTTCTATATATTGAAAACTATCAAGTGTGCGGCTATTGTATGTGGGGAAAATGTACACTCATAAGCACATATTTATATGTGTAGGGAGTACCACATTTCTTAAAAGGGCCTGACTTAGGGAATTGGGTTTTGTACAAATGATCTTTTTCCTTAATAGACTGTCCTATTTATTACAAATAAATACCATAAATAACTAACTAACAAGATTATTTTTAACAACTTGATCACATTAAAAATATCTTCAACAAGAATGTCGAACATGAATTACTTTCCTTTTTGGTGAAAAGATAAACGACTAGTTTTCATTACTTTTAGTTATCGTATCGTTTGCTTTATTGAATACGAGTATTACATTGTGATAATAACTATTCCCTTCGTTATGAGAAACATCCATGTTTCATAATGTTGTTTGTATAAAAAAATCATATTTTAATGAAAGAGGAAAATTTTTATTGCATTTAATGTGTTCTTTTTTAAGAGTGTTAGAAAACATCTGATTGTGTTAAATCCAGTTAAAAAGTAAATGCATTCATAAATAAAATCTAGTTCAATACTACTATTGAATTTCCACACCGAAAACTTGTGAAAGAATCAAGTGTTATATTAAAATCTGGATTACTCTTCCTATCAGGTTGACCTTTTAGGATGAAACCTCAAGTCCTAACATGGTATTGGAGCGGAATTCAATCCTTCATGCAAGATGGTCATCAGTACACTCTCTCACGTGTTATCGTCGCGTAAGAACCCTAGTGTTTGCATCTCTTCCAAAAGCATTGCAGCTTCATCATACCCTTTCTCTTTCAATATCCCACGAATCAATACATTGTATACCACATCATTGGCCATATAACCATTTTCCTCCATTTTCTTGACCATATCTCTAGCAGCTGCTAGCAAGCCTTTTCAACAAAGTCCAATGACCATACTAGTGTAAGTATACTTATCTGGCAAAAGTTCTTCTTCCACAGTCCATTTCATCACAATAGTGCAACTTATTAAATTGGGGATAAGACAGTGAGCTTCCATCATCCTCAATACGGAAAATGAATGAAGAGCATGTTGATTCTTACACAATCCAGCTAGAACAATATTGTAGGTCATGAGATTTTAATGTCCTTGAGTTCCCACCATCTCGTTATAAAGATTCTCAGCATCATGGCATCTCCCATCGTGAAACAGACACATTAACATACTGTTGCAGGTAAAAACCGTGGGCTTTAAACCTAGCCTTTGTAATTTTCCAAATAATCGTACGACATATATGAACACTCGCTCCTGTAACATCCTTTTATCAAAATGTTAAAGGTCAAAATATCAAGTTCATTTCCCATATCTATCATGGTATTAAGAGTACGTCTGAATGCACTGGTAATGATTGTGTTTGGACTCACACCTTCTCTAAGCATTTTACCTATGAGTTTTTCAATACTAAATCTTGTTGGTATGAGCAATACTATTAATCCCTTTAAATTATTCTCAAGTATTACAATCACCCGCATTTTGTGTTCACTTGTGCGTGCCCTGAGAAACTTCCCAAGGGGTCACCCATCCTAAGACTACTCCTATGCAAGCACGTTTAACTTCGAGTTCTTAGTTGACGAGCTCCCTTAAAAGGAGATTCATTTTGTTGGATTGAGTATTACTATTAGTCCCTTTAAATAATTCTCAAGTATTACAATCACCCAACTTAGGAGTTAGGATTGCAGCGTCCTCTTTGCGCCTACAAACCAATTCAATCTAAATCATATCACACAATATTCCCCTTCTAAGTGTCTGCCTGATATCTAACAAATTAGCAAATTGTCGCAAGGTTGCTCTGATACCACTTGTAACATCCCGCCCCTAGGCCAATCAATGGTCTAGATTGTTATGAAAACGGTAGAAGACAGTGAAGTGAGTAAAGAGGCTGCCTTTGCCGATCACCAGGAGACGATGGGGACTAGAGACGGCGAACAGGGAGAAGAGTGAAGTGGGGTGGTTGTGCTTTGGGCCCGACTTTATTTTAATACTAGTATATGAAATATTTAGCTATTAATAATTGAATGGACTGTTGAGTTGGGCCAGTTGTACTTCGGGCCAAACTTTATTACGGAGTACTGGTTATTAGCATTTAGCAAGTGTACGTACGAGATTGTATACCCTATAAAAAACAATCGAGGAATGAGAAAAACGGACGGAATTAATATGCCAATTCTCCCTCTATTCTCTTTCCCAATCTTATCCTCTCTCACTTCTAACTAATTCTTTCTTCTTGGTCACGTAAATACAACACTTGGTATCAGAGCTCCAGATTGATCCAGGAAGATGGCAGAAGGTACCCGCCTCAAGGAGTGTTTGGAAGCACAAAAACGGATAGAGCAATCATTCACTGCTGAAACATTGAAGCGAGATGCTGCAGAGCAAAGAAATGGGGAGATCCAACTCAGAAACCAAGAGATCCAAACTGAAATTCTCAAGCAGTTAGAGAATATTCAGAGAAGGATTGAAAGGATGGAATTGAAGTCAGTTTCAACACCAACAAACTCACCACGAATGAGGCAACATGGTGAAGGCACTGAACCAGATCCTATCGTGGAAATTGGGGAGGGATCAATATTGGGAGAGCCACCTTTCAATCTTCAGCCACTGCAACAAGGAAAAGTATATCATAAATATAGAAACATTGAACAATCAGGTAACTATTCTACCTATTCCCCTTTCCCTAAGTTGGATTTTCCCAGATTTGATGGATCAAATCCACGATCATGGAGTGTGAAATGCAACGGATATTTCAAATTAATGCCACATATTCCGATGAATCAGAGAGTAATTTTAGCAACTATGCACTTTGAGGGAAAGGCCCTTACCTGGTTCCAGCATCTAAATAGAGATCTCACCATTTTGTCCTGGGATCAATTCATGGGGGTTGTGTCAGCTAGGTTTGAGGGGTTGAAGGCATCATCTGTCATTGAAGAGTTTAATAAACTTAGAATGGATGCAGATTATGAATTATATGTTGAGAAATTTGATGAATTAAGATCATGTATGGATATGCTTCATGATGGGGTATTCACAGAACAGTACTACATATCTAGTTTCATCAGCGGGTTAACTGAGGATTTGAAAGCCTTTGTCAAAATGTTTAATCCTACATCCCTGGACTCAACTATAGAACTGGTCAGGAACCAGTTGAAGGCCATTGACTCATTATCAAGGAGAATAAAGATGGGGGGAAGACTACCAGTTAGTGCATCTTCAATTACCAAAAAACAGGACAATGTGATTCCTAACCAGAAATTCCAGAAAGAACACACTAATCAACCACCATTTAGACTCCTCACCCAGGCAGAAATGGCAGCAAAAAGAGAGAAGGGCCTATGCTTTAATTGTGAAGAAAAGTTCACCCCAGGTCACAGGTGCAAGCAAAAGCATGTATACATTCTGTTAGCAGAAGATGACACAGGAAAAGGTCAGACTACTCAACTGGAACTTACCGAGGATGAAGATGTAGCTCCGGCCATGGAAGAAGTCCTCTTAACCCTGGGAGCTGCCACCAGAAACCCAGGACCTACAACAATGACCTTGACAGGAAGATCAGGCAAACATGAAATACAAATATTAATCGATTCAGGGGCTTCCCTTAGTTTCATTAGTGATGCTGCCACACAGAAATTATGTTGTAAGAAGGAGGATGCATCCCCATTGAGGATCACTGCTGCAGGAGGAAATAGGCTAGTTAGCCATTCCAAAGTGAACAATTTCGAGTGGAACATACAACAAAATAAATTTTGCTATAATTTCAGAGTCTTACCATCACAGGAATTCGACCTGATATTGGGAGGGGATTGGCTGAGAGAATTGACACCTGTGCAATTTGATTATGATAAAATGAGTGTCATAGTTACCAAAGACAAACAGAAAGTTGAAATACAATGCAAGGAAAAATGTCCCATAATTTCAGGACACACGCTCTACAAGATGATCTATGAGGAGTCTCCTAGGACACTGGAGGAAGTTTATTGGATCAAGGTCAAGGAACCTGAGGTTGCTAACTCCATTGGGTTAGATGATCTACTGCATGAGTTTGAAGACGTGTTTGAGGAGCCTAAATCCCTACCTCCTCAAAGGGGAATAGAACATCAGATTGTACTTAAACCTGGGAGTCAACCTAAACATCAGTATCCTTACAGAGTCTCCCATAGTCAGAAGGATGAGATAGAGAGAATAGTGGCTGAGCTATTAAGAACAGGTGAGATCCAACCAAGCAAGAGTCTTTTTTCTTCCCCGGTTCTACTAGTAAAGAAGAAAGATGGGAGTTGGAGGATGTGTATAGATTATCGGTATTTGAACAGTTTGACAGTAAGACATGATTACCCCATACCTGTCATCGATGAACTCCTAGATGAACTAAAAGGGGCTAAGTTCTTTTCTAAAATTGACCTACGCTCAGGTTACTTTCAGATTTTAATGGCTCCCGAACACAGATATCTCACAGCTTTTAGAACTCATAACGGGCATTATGAGTTCCTTGTGATGCCTTTTGGACTATGCAATGCCCCAGCTACCTTCCAGTCATTGATGAATAATTTATTCAGAGACTTATTACGGAAGTTTGTCTTAGTATTTTTTGATGACATTTTAATTTACAGTTCTGATTGGGAGCAGCATATTCAACATCTTAGGGAGGTTTTGCTTATACTCAGGACTAATCAATTGTACGCTAAGAAAAGCAAATGCAGTTTTGGAAAAGAATCTATAAGCTATCTGGGGCACATCATTGATCAGCAAGGGGTGGCAACAGACCCTGAAAAGATTGAGTGCATGGTTAACTGGCCCACCCCTACTACAGTAAAAGAGTTGAGAGGTTTCCTGGGATTGACAGGTTATTATAGAAAATTCGTCAAGGGGTATGGAATCATCAGTCGACCACTTACTGCATTACTAAAAAAAGGGGGGTTTGAATGGAATCTGGATGCAGATCAAGCTTTTAAAGAACTGAAAGTTGCTATGACCACCACCCCTATTCTAATCCTACCAGACTTTACTAAACCATTCCTTATTGAGACTGATGCAAGTGGGGAGGGAATTGGGGCTGTACTAATGCAGGAGGGCAGACCCATTGCATTCTTAAGCAAAAAATTAGGGCCAAAGCATTTGGGATTGTCCATCTACGAAAAGGAGTTTCTGGCAGTCCTTATGGCAATTCAGAAGTGGAGACACTATCTACAGGGGAACAAATTCACAATAAAAACTGATCAGCAATCCTTAAAACATCTGCTAGACCAGAGAATCACAACCCCACTTCAACAGAAATGGATTACCAAGCTATTAGGGATGAACTATGACATACAATACAAAAGGGGAATTGAGAACAAGGTAGCCGATGCTTTATCTAGGAGGGAAACTAGTGAAGAATGTTGGTCAATATCTGTGGCCAAACCTACTTGGGTACAGCAGGTGGTAACAAGCTATGCTGAGGATGAATACCTTACTAAAATTCTAAAAGAAAAAACTGCAGATTCCTCCCTACACCCGGAATTTGAATACATTGAGGGAATCCTAAGGTACCAGGGAAGGATAGCAATTGGGAGCTCCACAGAACTCAGACACATCATATTCAAGGAATTACATGCCTCTGCAATGGGAGGGCATTCTGGAATCCAGGGTACTTACATGAGAGTCAAAAGGATTTTTTATTGGCCCAAAATGAAGAGGGATATCACAATTTGGGTCAAGGAATGTGAAACTTGCGCTAGAACTAAACCTGATGGGGGTCTCTATCCAGGATTTTTACAACCCTTACCTATACCTGATCAGGCCTGGAGTCACATTAGTATGGATTTCATTGAGGGCCTACCTAAATCTCATGGAAAAGATGTGATCTTGGTAGTAGTTGACAGATTGACCAAGTTTGGCCACTTCATACCCCTGTCACACCCGTATACATCTACCACTGTGGCCAAAGCATTTCTAGATAATGTGTTTAAACTACATGGGCAACCCCTAGATATTCTAACTGACCGGGGGGTTGTCTTCCTCAGTGGATTCTGGAGGGAACTATTCAGGCTTATGGGAACACACCTAAGTTACACATCCTCTTATCACCCCCAAACTGATGGTCAAACTGAGAGACTGAACCAATGCCTAGAAGCCTACCTAAGGGCCATGACACATCAAAACCCCAAACAGTGGCTCCAGTGGATAGCCATGGCAGAGTACTGGTACAATACCAACTATCATACCAGCCTCAAAATCACTCCATTTGAAGCTCTTTATGGGTATGCTCCACCAACTTTATCTCTACCTGTACCTACAACATTAAGCACTACTGAAGTCAGAGAATTCATTAACCAGAGACAGAAAATGAAGCAAGAGTTGAAAGAAAACCTGAAGTTGGCTCAAGAACGCATGAAACACTTTGCAGATGCTCACAGGAAGGATAGGGAATTCTCTGTGGGAGAAAAAGTTTATTTGAAACTTCAACCCTACAGGCAGCAATCTGTACAGATGAGGAGGAATCAAAAATTATCAGCCAGGTATTATGGGCCATATACGGTCCTAGAGCGAATTGGAAGAGTAGCTTACCGTCTTGACTTACCCCCAGAAGCAAAGATACATCCGGTCTTCCATGTCTCCCTCCTAAAGCGCTGCATCAGCCCTAGAGAGGTAACCGTTAGTACCCTGCCTCCTGTGGATGAAGCTGGCAACTTTAGCATTTCACCAACCGCCATTAAAGAAATCCGGCTGAGTGGAAGAAATTCTGAGCCGGTCACCCTACTTTTTACCATGGAGGATACAGACAAATTGGAAGAAGGCTGGGTAACACGAGCTGTTTTCAGAAGGATGTTCCCAAAGATAGATCCTTGGGGACAAGGATCTCAAACTGGGAGGGGTATTGTTATGAAAACGGTAGAAGACAGTGAAGTGAGTAAAGAGGCTGCCTTTGCCGATCACCAGGAGACGATGGGGACTAGAGACGGCGAACAGGGAGAAGAGTGAAGTGGGGTGGTTGTGCTTTGGGCCCGACTTTATTTTAATACTAGTATATGAAATATTTAGCTATTAATAATTGAATGGACTGTTGAGTTGGGCCAGTTGTACTTCGGGCCAAACTTTATTACGGAGTACTGGTTATTAGCATTTAGCAAGTGTACGTACGAGATTGTATACCCTATAAAAAACAATCGAGGAATGAGAAAAACGGACGGAATTAATATGCCAATTCTCCCTCTATTCTCTTTCCCAATCTTATCCTCTCTCACTTCTAACTAATTCTTTCTTCTTGGTCACGTAAATACAACATAGATCTAGACGGGACTAGACCTGGATCTGGACCCTACCCGGACCCGTTTTTTAGTGAGTATGGGTCTATGTTTTATTCTGTTTATCCAGACCTGAACCCGGAGCCGTTAATATTTTAATAAATAGGTCGGGTATGGTACATATCATTTCGGACCGTTAAGGACCCGAACTTGTTTAGAATTCCTTATAAATATATATTCCATACACTAATATAATAATACATACCTAAAACTAGTACCCGATTAATACATACTGGAACTAATGCCCTTATGCCTTATAGTCACAAACTCCCTTGTGCACTCGATAAGCAAATTAAAGCCCAGGAAGTGTTGTGACCTAATATCTAGTACACCCTATATTTTATTAGACTACCAGGATACCAAGAGTGAAGAGTTTGGGAGAGAGAAAACTACCGTGTGAGTATGCGGCTGTGCGAGAGAAAAAGTGTGGCCGTAAATAAGAAGGATAGCGGGAGAGAGGTATATCAGGGCAAAAATATATGTCGTAGGAAAGTTACTACCACCAAAATGACATGTGGCGTCACAAAATTTCTTTAAACACCCATGAACAACACTCACAACTTTTCAATCATTTTCAGAAGGATTGAACTTGTAATATCTGTCCATTTGCTCTGAACAGCAAAAAGCTTCCTTTAAAGGAAGAACATTTTTATGCAACAAAAAGTAGAATTCCATCTATACATATATCAAAACTCACTCTTTTATTATTTTTCAGCTTATAGTGATTAATAACACTCTCAAACTTTTGGTTAGCTAAAGTAGACCTTTTCAAGTACATCATAGTATCTCGAATTTTCTAAAGCAAACTTCCAACAATACTTAATCCATCTTGCACAATCAAGTTTAGAATATGTTCACTACATCTAACATGTAAAATATCACCTCTCAAATGGATTAATGATTTATTTAAAAGCCACGATTACAAATACTTAATCATTGAATCATTGACAGATGCACTGTCAACAACAGCATATGACAACTTTTTATCAAAATTTCATTCTAACAAGATATATAAAATAACCTAAATAAAGTTTCACCATCGTGAGGATATGGAATGTATTTGAAGGCAATAATTTTCTTTTCCAACATCATACTTACCCTGCCATCAAACTCTTCCAAAGTCTTATTCAATTTTTCTTTCTGTTCTTTGTAAAGTTTAATCACATCAGCTCCAATAGCATTACAAGAAACCAGTTTGAAATTTGACTGTAAATTGTTCAGAAATATTTCAAAATACTCATGCTCGGCCATGTTGAAAGGATAATTTTTATGTTTCACTACGGCTCTAGCAAAATCCATGCGACTCCTAAGTTGATCAAATTTGAAAGTTTCCACTTTAATATTATCTTTTTTTTGGAAAGTAAAAATTTTATTGAGAAAAAGTAAACAATACAAAGCGAAGGGGAAATGAAAGAAAGAAGAAGAAAAAACAAAACATAGAAAGAAAAGCCTAAATCTAGACCCAAGGAAATTCTCTAGACTGAGACCTAATCGTCATGATGTGGCGCCTTTTATTCTTTTGAGATTTCCTGTAGATTTTGATTTGCGTGTTCAGGTTTTCTGCAGGCAGACAATTTTCTGAGGTAACAAACTTGGATTTGCTACAAATCGCTTTGTTGAATTTTGATTTTGTAATTTCTGTCAGAGTTGAGATAGGGGGACGACGATCAC
This sequence comes from Cuscuta epithymum, assembly GCA_945859915.1. NCBI lineage: Eukaryota > Viridiplantae > Streptophyta > Magnoliopsida > Solanales > Convolvulaceae > Cuscuta > Cuscuta epithymum. The sequence continues at coordinate 1,507,788 of CAMAPF010000057.1, read as the reverse complement.
TTTCAGTGACATGTCCCAGAAAGTCGTCCATTTAATAAGAGTCGTCTAATTGATAAAAGCTATCTGATGCGTCAGAGTATGCCTGAACAAGCCTGTGTTGTTTCCTATGAAAGCATTCTTTTCCAACAAAAAGTACTTGCTGCCCTCCATTTTTTCCCTATGAATGCAATTACTTATGTGTTTGCTCAAGTGACTAATTCCACTTGAACTACCTCCAGCAAACCTCCTTTTACAGTGTTTGCAAATTGCAACGTAATCATATCCAATTTTAACTCTGTTCATATCAAGTCATACCTTGGAACATCCACAGTGCTATCCAGTGTGGCTTGATTTGGATGAGTTGGCTTACTTGGATCACTTTGAATGCGAGCTAAAGATGACATCTGTAAAACAATTTTTGTATATTGAATGATATTGCAACTAAATTAATAATGCATTCCCTATTTTTAATAAAATTGAAAGATTGATGTACAAAGAAAATATATACAACCAACCAACCAACAATACTCAGTGTATGGAAAATATTAGCAACCTCCAATTTATTAATGGTAAGTAAATCATGGTAGTAACTAGTAACGAGAATTAAATTAACATGAATCAACTTAAGAAATATAATGCATGGAACACTTAAAAGTAAACATATTATTTAATTCAAACTATCAAACTGAAAACTCAATCTAACACGAAATCTGAATTCAGCACTAAGAAGTAACATCCTTGTGTAAAGACAGAAGTATATGGAACAAACTAAAATCACATATACAGATTGAAGAGGGTAAGATGTTACCACTAAGTTTGTAACTCTCATACTGACTCAGACGCCGTAAAAAATGTCTTTGAGACTCCTAAGATCGATGGGCGTAGCGTTTATTTTATTCAGGACATGGTAACTCCTATGCGGGCTTAATGTGAAAAATATTGGGATGAATGTTGTCTTGTCTTGGCTATCGCAGTGGCTTTTGATCCTTGGTATAAGCTTGCTTTAGTGGAGTATTATTATACTACTCTTCACACACAAAATGGTCAAAGACATTTGGATAAGGTTTGTAATGCCATGATTGATTTATTTGTTGAGTATGGAGGTGAGCTTTGTACTTCTACTAGTTCGTTTGGAGATGATATTGATCACAGAACTTCGGGTAAACATATGTTTGTTGATGAAGGGGATGACATGTCTGGATTTGAAAAATGGTACCATGAATCTTTTAACACTTCTCTTTTGCCCCAAAAATATGAGTTACAGTTGTACTTAATAGAGCATGCTTTCCAAGAAAGGATAATTTTGACATATTAGCTTTGTGGAAGGAAAACACTACCAAATATCTTGTTCTTTGATTAATTGCGCGTGATATACTTGCAATTCCAGCTACCATTGTAGCATCAGAATCTGCTTTTAGTGTTGGAGGAAGAGTTATTGATGAGAATTGCGCTTCTTTGCTTCCAAGTGTAGTGGAAGCTCTAATGATAACGGCTGACTGATTGCCATCTCTAGACAAAAGATTATAAGATCACATTGAAGTCTATTAAACTGTTTTTTTCTATTGGGTAATACTAACATATAATTTACTCTATCTATCTTTGCAGAGTTCACAGAAGAAGGATCACCTAGTCGCTCCTCTAAATGTGCCTGACGACCGTGATATTCTTTGGTAAGATCATTCTAATCAGTGGCGGATACATAAAAAATTGTTATTGGGGGCACTACTAACATATACGAGTATATAGTTGTAGAGCTACTCTAAGGATAATCGATGCAATTTTTTTCCTGTGATCGGATGTGGTAGTGGCTGAAGGTGGTCGGAGCGGGAGGTCTGCATACTTTTTTTTACTCTTTATTTTTATTTTTTATGTTTTATTATTATAGGAATAATTACTCTTATTTTCGGAATCTAAAAAAGGGATAAACACAAAAAGGTACTTCTGGTTGTGTGTGTTTTCAAATAAGGGCATAAGACTCATTTTTTCATAAAGTTGGACATGTCCTTTTAATTTGAGGATTTACGTCTAAACTCCGTCAAAAAGCAAGTGACATATCACTTTTTTATACATCCATGTCGCCTTCTTTTTTGACGGAGTTTAGGCGGAAACCCTTAAAGTGCAAGCAAATAATGACCCACTTTGTAAAAAAATAAAACTCATGCCCTTATTTAAAAATGCGCACAACCACATATATCTTATATTCCTTTAAAGAATTATACTTCTATTCTTTGAATTTAATTTTTAATGACTCCTATTTAAGAAATTACTTCAAATATTAAATAGTACAAAAACAATTGTATATTGCATACTTGGAGCACCTAATAATTACTTTTGCTTCGGCGTGAGGGCGTTTTTTCCTTGTTGGGGGCATTTGAATTTTCTTATCGGGGGCACACATTTATTATTCAATAAAATATAACTATCTCTAACAAGAAAAATTAGACTTTGTTGGGGGCATGTGCCCCCATTAACATCAATATGTATCCGCCCCTGATTCTAATGGGTAAGCTCATTAATTATAGTATTGCAATAAAACTACTCCGTAATATTTAAAACTCATATCATGGTTAACAGGTGATTATCGAGGCTTGGGCAGTTGGGCACATAATATAGGTGATAGATTGTACAATTTCACTTTAATATTTCTTTTCTTTTTATGTTTTTTGCAGAAACTTGTGCATGAAAGTTGACTCTTCCTATTTATTTTATTCAGCCTTTTTGACAAGCTTTGATGTGAATCCAGGATGATCTATTTTGAAATGTTCCTTCTAAAAGAAGCATTCTTTTGAGTTTTGTTTATATTACTATCAAAGACATTCCATGTGAAAGTACCGGTTTTCCATGTGAACAGTTTTGTTTGTAGTTTTGGATGAAAGTATTGGTTTTCCAAGTGAACATGGAATTTTGTTTTTTGAAAAGCAAAGATGTGTTTTGCTTATTGTTAATGATGATTGAGAGATTTGGCTAGTTTGTGGAATTGCATTACATTTCAAATACAAGATTTGTTTTATATTTGGTGAGTCTACCCAATCCAAACCCAAGACCCGTTGGGTCCGGGTCCAGGTCCAAAATTTCAGACTCGGTGGGTAAACAGGTTTGGTTTGGGTCCTTTATTTATTTAGTGGGTCCGGGTATAGAACACTACATTTCGGCCCAGACCCGACCCATTGACAGGCCTACCCGCCCCGTAAAGAGACTTCATAGGGGTTCACTCATCCCAAGACCTAAACTGAATGGCCTCAGTTGTCGAACCTTTCACACTTTTTCTCCAAGACTTTCACACTTTTTCAAAATATTTGCTCAACCACTCGCCCCCAAAGTTTCATGGTGTGACTCATAAGCTTAAGCCCTCAATAGTTGGCACATTTTTGTACATCACCTTCATTTTTAAATAGAGGAATGAGAGTACACTGATGCCAACTCACTGACATATTGTTGTTTCTCCAAATCATGTTGAAGAAATGTGTTAGCCACTCGATGCCTTTCTCTCCCAAACTTCTCCAAGCCTCGAATGGTATGTCATCTGGGCCTACTGATTTCTTCCTCCCCATCTTTCTCAGATCCTCGTTATCTTTTTTTGTTTGAATCCTTCTAACAAAGTTCCAATTTACCATACATTCTGGTATAACAAGATCATCAATACCTCGCACTTTATTCCATTTGAACAAGGTATCAAAGTATGACTCGCGCCTCTCTTTAATTTCATGTTCCTCCATTAGTACCCTTTGATCGACATCATTCACACACTAAACCTTTCCAATATCTTGAGTCTTATGATCACGAAGGCGAGCAAGTCTGTAAATATCTTTTTCTCCTTCCTTGGAGTCCAATTTTACATATAATTCCTTGTTCACTTTTCCTCTTGCTTTCTTTGCGGCTTTCTTTACTTTTCTTCTAGCCTCTTTGTAATCCTCTATGTTCCAATCGCTCCAACTCTGGCCCAACTTTTTGTAACATTCCCTTTTGGTTTTTATTGCTTGTTTCACCTTATCATTCCACTAAAATGTGTCCTTTTTTGGTGGTAAACATTTTTTAGATTATCCAGGTATCTCTTTCGCCACTTTGTTAATGGTGGACTCCATTGATAACCACACATCATCCACACGTGTGTCATTATCAATACACCAAACATCTTTCTCCAACATTTTGTGTGCAAAACTTTGTTGTAGACCCTCCCTCGAGCCTCCACCACTTTAATCATCTTTGGCTCCACTTGTACCTTAACTCACCTTTTCTTCTTACCTTGAAAGTCAAGCACGAGCATCATATACTGAGCGACAATACTCTCACATGGGACAACCTTACAATTAGTGTATCTAGTACTTCGGGCCGTCTGTACTAAAAAGTAGTCAATTTGGGTACTATTGGCTCCACTTCTATATGTTACAACGTGGGAGTCTCATTTCTTGAACCAAGTGTTCATTGCAGCCAACTCATTAGTTGAGGCATAATCCAGAATGTTCTTCCCCGCTTCATTTCTAGTGTCAAAACCATGTCTGCCATGGATACTCTCAAAACCATCACGACTTAGGCTCACATGTCTGTTGAGGTCACCAGTGGCGGATCCAGGAATTAATTTTGTTGGGGGCAAATCGAGTTATTAAAACACTTATGAACAACAAAAACCAATAAAGTGCTATTGTACACTTTATTATTATAGCAAAAGTTATAGCGGTAGCAAAAGTTTAATAAAAGACATCATAGTTGTTCTCGCCAAATTTTCATTTTTTCGAAGAGAATCATTAAGTTTTATTTAAGATATAATTAATGGACAAAAAGTAACCAAAGTTATTTTGTGCATCACTTCATGACCAGTATAGTGTAAACTTGAATATAAACATAATCAGTGAAAGTTACTATTTTAGTCACACTGTACAAGAAGTCACACTTTCTAATCATCTTTATTTTAGTCATATATATCATTATTTCTTGTTTTAGCTATCTAGAACAACATACTCTCTTCATCCCAAAATACTTAGCTCTCCCTTAAATTTTGGGCCATGATTTTGATTACTATAGTATTATGTAAGTCATAAATTTTGTACTTTTATGAAAATACTTTTAACAAAGAACATTTTTATATCATTTTTACATTATAAATAATTTTCAATAAAAGTATATAATTGGTCAAAATTTTAAAGATGATTAAATTTTTTTGAGACGCATGTAATATAGTACTATGTTATTAAATGACATTTACTAGTCATCAATTTGAATTCATCAATGTAATATTTGTGACATTTTTCACTAATCACTAACCCTTTAGAGACTGAGGCTTTTCCTTAAATATTATCAATAAAAAATTCATAGACAAAAATGTTTCTTAATTACTCCGTAATATAATTTTTTTCAAAATTTACATCGAAGTAACCTACATGTAATTACTACGATGTGACTTTGGACACAATATAATTATAGTAACCAATATGGAATAGTTATTAAGTTACATTTTTGTTCACCAGTTTTAATTTGGAGGAGCAATATTACTTTTTCTTAAACAATCTATAAATAATGAACTCAAAATTTACATATGAATTAAGCAATAAACAATTCTGATGTATGCATGAAACTTTTTATATTATAATAAAATGATATTAATTCATTAGTTGATCAATAATCTCATTACATTGAGTTCCACCATAATGAATTGTTAATAGCGTTATAACAATATTGTTTAAATTTTACGTAAAATTAAAAGTAGACATTAAACAACACATACAGATTAATGAGTTTAGTGCGTGAGTTCTGAAAGCATATTTTCTAATGGGAGAGGAAGAGTTTATAGGGGGCAACCATGTTTTTTGATTGGGGGCATATACTTAAGCCTTTTAATAATTCATCACAAAATACAAAGGTTTAGTGGGAGCTGATTAAGGGCACCTGCCCCCTACTTTGTAACTACATCCGCCCCTACGACCTCCTCATATGACCGGCTTCTCTCTTCATCGCACTCGTCTCACACTCTCACCACTTCCTCAAGATCTTCCCAGAATTGTTGAGTGATAGATGCATCCAATCTCACTTGTGATGCATAGGCACTTACCACGGACATGATTTCATCTCCTATTACCAACTTAATGCTCATGATGTGGTCGTTCTTTCTAAATACTTCCACCACACCCTCAACATAATCATGTGTGACAATAATGCCTACCTCATTTTTGTTCCACTCTCCCTCTGAATACCACAACTTGAAACCTCTGAGAATAATCTCATGTGTCTTTTCTCCAACCCACCTTGTTTTTTATCGCACAATATGTTGATATTCCCCCTCTTCATAACCTTGGCTACCTCAAATGATCTTCCCATAAGAGATCCAACATTCCACATCCCAAAACACAATCTAGCATCATGCCTTGTCTTCTTCGCACCACATCGACCCCCACCATGCCCTTGTATATTCGACACCATCCCCGGGCATTGGAGTGGCTCGTCGCTTTCAGGCGACGACCTAGCAACCTTAGCATTTTTATCACCACAACAGGACCTATGAAGTGTAACGCGCCTTTGCATATTTGACACCGCCCCCAGACGGAGATGACGCGTCACTTACGGGCGATGATCGAGCAATAACGATATTCATATTTCGATTGATGTCATGTAATGTGATTAAGTGATACTGTTGACCGCCATGCGTTTACCACAACACCCTTCTCCTGATCTGGGATAGACATGATAGAAAAATGATCTCATGGCAGAGTTATATTACATTTTTACTATTTCAACCAACATACTCCCTCTATTTTGTAATTAAGTTATCATTACTTTTCCATTTTAAATGTATCATATTTAAGTTCACATGAGATGGAAATGCTAAGAATCAGAAATAGATGCGGAGTCAGGGCACAAGACCGTTCTGGACCGGTACAAAGAATACTTTTGGAAAAACAATATACACAGAATTTTTTACATTAAAAGAATAGACATTTTTTAAATTTGGACTAGACCGGGGCTAGGGTTGCCCCCCCCCCCCATCTACGCCGTTTTCATAAATGAATTAATTAAAAGATAAAATTATAAGACAATAAAAAGGGAAAATATGAGAAGGTTATAAGCTGTGTTATAAGAATCGGACCGGACCGCCCAAAACTCACTAAAACCGGCGGCCCGCAAATTTATTCTGCAAAATTCAACTCCCATGTTGTTTCCGAAACCAGGTCGCCAGGATAACCATACGTATCCGACCAGCTAGACTAATGTTTTGAGTGCTTGCTTCCATATTAGGTTTTTATATTATACTCCGTACTTCCGTAACCATTTTACTTAAATCACAATCACAATAATAACCATTTTTATTGCTATAGCTATTCTCATAAGTAGTACTCCGTATTAATAAACTAATACGTATTAATGAAATATCCATTACATTTAGTCATCATGATTGTAATTTTTATATAGATATTAAGTATTATGTTCTCATATTTTCCATCTAATTCCAAATACATCGATCTATAATTTTGCGAAAGTTTTTATATATCGGTATATCAAATTTTAATTTAATCTTATAACTATTGTTAAATTTTGAATGAAAATATTTTTTGGCCATACAACTTTAATCAAATATATAATTAGGTATATGTTATATTTTATTTCCAATAATCATTGATCAGGTTGATCCGGTGTTGACCTGGCTGACCCTCCTAGGTCTGGGTTGACCCGTGACCCGGTCACTTTTCTGGGCCGCCTCCCGATCCGGTTTTTACAACGTACTACCTCCATCACGTTGGAAGGTTCCCATTGCAAAGTGGTACGGTTATTTAGACAACAATTAAATAAAGTATTTCGAGTATATTTTGAGAAATAATTTTAATAGGTATATATTATAATGTAATTAGTATTGATAAATGTGATATTTATAAATGTATAATTTTTAATATTTAATGATTAATTTGTCACTTGATATTGTTAATTGTTTCCTAAAATGGAAATGAGAACCTTTATATGGGACGTCCAAAATAGAAAATTGAGAACCTTCTAATGGGACGGATGGAGTAGGTTATAAGGAACCCATTAATACTAAATAATCCCACATAGGTTTACTAAAATAATCACATGACCTAGAAAAATCTAATCTAATTCTCCATTTCACGAATCAAATGTCCCCTCAATATAGTAGGTAAATCAAATGGGTCCATTAATGGTGGATTCAACTCCTCTGCCGTGCGGCAGAGGTGCCTTGTGGCATTCGATGGAAGGAAGAGGAAGCAGGCGCCCCGAAATGCGGAGCTCCAAGATCTTCGGCCGTTGGTTTGTTGATCGGACGGCTTAATAAAGTCGGGCACCCTACCTTGCGACAAAGCAAGACAGAGGTTCCAGATCCATTAATGATTGTAAGCAATCAATTCCAAATCTAAAACTCATCAAAACCACCATTGAAATGGAGTGATTGAGGTGGACAAATGGAATGAGAAATGAATTGGTGATTCAAAGATGAGGTAATACCCAAAATCTTCAACTCGAAATGAAATTATGAGTTACCGTTCAAATAGACTTGCTGATGCTGGCTGTGGGCTAGGGCTGCACATCGGGCGGGTTGGGTTTGCTATATTTTTTGGGCCTACCCGATTTGTTCGGGTTGGCTATTAACCAACCCGCAATACGCAAAATAAGTTGGTAAACCATGCATGAACGGGTCGGGTAGGGTCGGGTATTGGGGAAAAAAATCACTTCGGGTTGCATCTTTCATGTGGGAAATTAATGTAATCAATTTAAAACTCGATTAACTTGTTTCCAAAACACACAAACAAATACAAGTACTCGTATCTTTTATAAGCAAAAACATTAGGTAATAGTATTAAAACATCCTTCCGTAAAGGAAGTTCATTTAGAAGGAAACGTAAATATATAATAATCACCTAGTCAAAATGATAAATGTTTAATTATAATTCTAATATCATAAAGTCCTAGATAGAGCACATTGGTCTTAAATTGAAATTATCCAAGAAAACATTGTAGCATAATAATTGTAAAATGAACTTCGGCCGGGTTGGGTACTATCGGGTTTGAGATTTTAATTCTGCAACTCTACCCATTAGGTGCGGGTTCAAACATATTTAACCCATGAATATTTTTAAAAATCAAATACCCGATTAAATAGTGTTGGGTAGGGTTGGGTCGGGCGGGTTAATGCGGGTTCGGGTTATTCTTGTGCAGCCCCTACTGTGGGCCCATCTCTGCCACAATGGAAGACCTCGGCGTCCACGTCTTCTGCCTTTTTGCTCACTGTCTTCGGGAAAATCGAAAAGGGACCCACCGTCTTTCCAACTGGAGAATGACACCTCAGTATACGCGAAGCAGGTTTCTTAATCGGTTTTGGTGAATTTTGATTTTTACCGTCACCATCTCAAATCTCTTTGGAAAGCGATTTAAAGTAACAAATCTTTTTGTGTAAATACTCCGTATTTTTACACATCTCTTTGAAGTAACAAATCTTTTTGAGTAAACTTCATCAAATTTGACAGGCTTCACAAATCTAAAGTAAAAATCAGAGGGTTATTCAAAAGAAAAAACCTTAAAATATTATGAAATATCATTATTAAAGCATGCTAATATATTATTTCATCCCTCTTATTAAGATTGTTCCATTTATTCTTATCAAATTTGATATTTTTTGTTTGATTCTAAATTGTTCTTACTTAACTTTATTCTTACTTTATAAATTTAATTTCAATCATATAAATTTATGTTTATTAATAACTGCATCACCTCGATCTCCATGTATCAACTTAGAAGAATAAGGTAGTATAATATAGTCTCATTAATATGACAATATTACTTCCATAATATGAAAGTATCATTTCATTATGCCAATAATTATTATGGGCTAAAGAGTCAAATAGGTCTCTGTACTGGTCGTGTAAGCTCAATTCAATCTGAACTTAAAAAGGGTTCAATTCACACCTTGAACCAGCAAAAGATGGTTCAACTCTTTTACGGGTAAGCAACCGGTTTTTTTATTTTTATTTTCTTAATTGTTTCTATTTTATATTTTTGATTTGTTGCAAATTTGACAATTTTTAATATTTTAGAGGTGCGAATTGGACTTTTATTACCGATCGTTTAACATTAAAAAATGAAATTTGAACTCATTTTTGCCAGGTCAAGGTGTGATTTGAATTTTTTTAATTCAGGGATCGAATCGAGCTTACATAATCTGTACAGGGCCTATTTAACCCTTTAACTATTATTTTTAATAAACGTATATTTTAAAAAAAATGTAATTTTTTATCATGCATGTTGCATTGTAAATGGTGATAGACTCATAGACTCGACTGAGAGGAGAGGAGGCACTCGAAACTAAATGTGACTAGAAAGAGTCGGCAATGAAGCTTTCTATCTCCTTTCCATGTTTGCCTCCTTGGACAACTAACTCATGAATGTAGTTTCTAACGATAGAGAATGCCATGGTGATTCCCTTATAAACTAGGCTTTGTAGCGAGATGGGATAAATATTCCGAATAAAAGTCATTGCATTAGCTATTTTGTATACGAAGTACTACGCAAACATATTTAATGCTATCTATATGTTCTTGCGACTTCACCATTTAGCCATTGCGAAGTAAGGGATCAGGGATGTAAACATAAGTAATATGTTCATGTGACTTCGCCATTCACCCATTAGTCATTGCGAAGTAAGGGACGTAAACATAAGTAATACTCCTCCGTCACCCTATGATTGTAACATTTTTTCGTAGTCGTTTTCAGATGTAACTCTATTATTGTTCCATATCATATTTGGTAATATTTAGGTGATTTTAATTCATTCTTACTTTATTCCTACTTTATCAACTTATTATCAACCAAGTCTACCTTCATTAAAAATCATATCACACCACTCCTTCCCACCCCAATTTTAGGGAGACCGAGATACTTTGTTTTTGTGACTTCGCCATTCAACCATTGCGAAATAAGGGGTCATTTACTTTACTTATATCTTAATGGACCTAATGAGAAAGACAACTCAATCATTAACATGAGGTTGTTTACTTTTGATTTAATAAAACTTATTGACAATCAACGACGGATTAATCATTCAACCATGAAATCATATTTATCTACAATTTAATTGGAAACATGACTTAATCAATAGTAAAAAAGATTGATTGAATCATTCGTGATGAGAATATCGGTCCTTCCCATTACAACATGTATCAAAACGTGTTTTCTATCAACTTTTATTCCCTTTCAAAAAAAAAGCATAAGGTTTCCGAAAATTGACATTTGGACCTGGTAATGGATGACACAATGGGACCAGCCGTAGCACATAGGAAAGCGAAAACCAACTGCCGAAGAAAATCATCGGCGGCATTGGATGTTTTGGCGGCCGATGCATACATACATCGTCCTTCGTGCACATCATTACACGGTTGGCTGACCCAACCATTACTTTATCATTGCCATCAAGAGGATAATGACATGACTACGTAAAAATGGTTACGGAAATATTGAAAATTGCTATAAAAAAAAAACTCCACAAAATTACATAAGCTCATTTAACCACGCTAAATTAAACAAATACGGAGTATTACAATCTCCACACAAAATTACTTCCCTCTTCACAAACTCACTACGAGGAAAGGTCTATGAAGAGCAGCGATCATTCCCTAGAGTTTTTAGGGTCTAGTTTTTGTGATATGGGTTAATATCTACGATCAATAGTTTGTTTAGCTATTGGGTTTGACATAGGAGGACGTTGAAGCGGGGGCAGCGTGTTCGACTTTAGTGATTTCAATGATATGTGCACCTTATCTGCCTTAGTCGCACAATTTGACTTAGTAACCAATGGATCCCTTATTAATTTGTTATATGCCTTTTTATCTAAAAAAAATGTCGGCTTCCCATAAGGGACTAATAAGGCTCATTTTAATGACCGCCATTTCCTTATACTTGTCCTTATACATTCCTCTCCTCTCACGTAGTGGATGAAACTTGAGCAAAAGTATTCCTGGTTGACTACGGCGGACTAAGAGGAGGGTCTATTGCTTGAAGATGCGACCAATGGTGGAGGGCCTCAATTCCTCAAATGGATTTACCAGTGGTCATAATTCTATTCACCGAAAAAGAAATTTGGAATAGAGATTTAGCGTTCACCTATTCTGCAGCAGCTCGTCCTTCTCCAAGAAGAAAGTTGTGGAATGTTTTTATTATCATTTCTCTTTATTAGTGCTTGTTTTTATTTTAATTCGAGTATATATGGTTTGATTGTTTTAGCCTTAAAATTGCTCGATTTGTGTCTAACGAATCAAATTGTTTTGTAAGAGTGACCGACTCTATTGCTCTTATCAGGACTAACAATCGGACTTGTAGTAGCTTTCTGAATGTTGTCTTACATGTTTTTTTTCTATATTTATAAAAGTCCTATTGTCATTAAAAAACTAAATTAACTGAATCCCACCAAATTGGCTAAATTTTGGTTGAATTGCCTCAATCAACTGAATTAAGAAAAATACTATCCTCCGTCTCTTTTTAATCGCAACATGTTGAATTTTACACTATTCACATGTTCTACTTTGACTACAGTTTATATTATTATTTTATGATTTTTTTTTTTAAATTATATTGTTCAATTCATCTCATTACAAATTTTCAAAATCTAATTTTTTAATATTTTTTACTAATAGGGATTAAGATATAATTATGGTCAAAGATGTGCATTGGCAAGTGTGAAATGTTGACCGTTGCAACTAAAAAAGAACGGAGGAAGTATACCACATCTTCCCTAGAGAGAATATATGAAAAATATACCACAACTTTGTCAAATTTGACCGCTAGAGAGAATAGCAAGAACTACTCCCTTCGTCCCTATATTATTTCCTCCTTTAACCGGGCATACAAATTAAAATAGTGGATTTTGTGTAGTAGAGAGAGGAGAGAGAATTGTGTAAGAGTGTATAAAAATGGTTGTGAACCACTAATTCTTTGCCCAAAAGAAAATAAGAGATAATTTTGGAATGAACGAAAAAGAAAAGTTTGAAGATAATATAGGAACGGAGGGAGTAAAAATTCATTGATTAAAAGAGAAAGTAACAAATTTTTTGGACGATTAAAAACAAATAAAAACCATATATACCGGAACGGATATTTTATAATTAAAATAGAGAAAACTAATTAGAACAACCCTTTTCAGAAAATTTATTCAATCGTTCAAGAAAATCACTTTAATCTTACTTAGTTTCCATTGTTACAAACTTACAATTCAGCATGCACCTGTTTGTTCGATAAAACTTCAAATTGCTAAGCTAAGGAGAAATAGAATTATCGGTATATAAACAACTTTTTTTAACAATTTCCTAAAGCTCCCCTTAGACGGTCATTATCCAATATTTGAAAGGTTAGAAAGGTGACCAAATAGTTTGATACGAGTGAATGGAGTGATTAGTCAAAAGTATCCAGAGATTAATTTGTTGGTTTGACCGTAAACATTGTTTTGTAGTGGCCGAAGGCTACTAATACCTGTAGTCAGGGACGGATCCAGGATTTCGAGTCAAGGGGGGCGAAATTTTTTCATTAGTGCAGGGAGTGAAAAAATTTCGCTAGTAAGCGGAACGGGAAAAAATCGCTAGTGTAGCGGGGCGAATTTTTTCGCTAGTGTAGGGCTCTGTGGCTAATTTTTATTTAAAAAGTTCTATTAGTACATACTACATACACGATGACAATTAAATCTATTATATTCTAATTCTAATTATAGACAATGAAAATATAACTTTGATTTAATAACTACAAGTGCTCGAGAAAAAAATATTGATACTTTAAAGCTTAAGAAATGACAAATTAAAGGGAAATTATTTGAAAATAAGAAAGGATATGATATACGTAGTATAACATTTTATGATATTATTTGAAGGTAAAGTGGTTAAAGTTAAAGGTACACATCAACCAATATTTCTTAAGTAACTTATGCCTTGTTTAATCACATGATTCTTAACAGGATAAAGAATTGATTTTTGAATTGAGATTTTTGTCTACCAAGAAGGGTATTTGTGGGTCATGATGAGTTTTCTTAATATTACAATAGTATGCATGAGATTACTATACTTAGAATAATATGATACGTAGTAATGTTAATTCATATATATCTGGTGCATATTATATTTGCATTAATCTAAAATAAGTTAAAGTATTATCTATTCAACAAATTGTTTTTAGAAAGTAAGAGGTAAATGAAATGTGTAATTTAATGTCAACAAACATTTATACTATTTAACTACTGTATCTGATATTCAATATGTTTTGATATCTTACAAAATCGAGTACTAATTATCTAATAAAAATAATTAAACATTACAAAACTAAGAATTTTTTGGTACCCTAAGTCTTAAACAACGAGTTATATTGTTTATTTTTTTAAGTTATGTAAATTATTTTAGATTCTACTTCTTTTAAATCTCCAATTAAGTATTGCATTATGTGAGCCTATATATTAATTTTGAAAACTTAAAGTTAAGGGGGGCGAAAACATATATACCTAATTAAAGTATGAAAATTTTATGAAAATATTATATATATAGTAGAAAAATTTGGAAGTCCAAGGGGGGCGGTCGCCCCCCCGCGCCCCCCCTTGGATCCGTCCCTGCCTGTAGTGCGTAGTTGGAACAAAAAGTAGAATACACACTCAATGGCATTTTTAGTGGACTTAATTTTGCGATTTAATGTTTTGTAATCATAATGTAATCGGATTTAGCAAGAGGTTATGTCTAAAATAATACTAAAAAAAGAGCTATGAACAAAAAAGAGACCTTTATTTCAATTTTCCAAAAATGAGACTAACAATGGGTTAAGAGACTATTATACCCTTATTTTAATAGAATCTCACCCATTAGTCTACAATAACGCCACAGTGACCAAAACCATTATCGTGACCAAAATTCGTCACTGACCAAAAATCATTTGTGACCAAAAATCCAAAAATCCGTCAGTGACCAAAATCATTAGTGACAAAAAATTCTACCTAGTTACCAACGTCAACCCGTCCAGTGACCAATCCGACTAGTGACCATGACCAATCCACCCAGTGACCAAAAATCATTTGTGACCAAAATTCCAAAAATCCGTCAGTGACCAAAATCATTAGTGACCAAAAATTTTACCTAGTTACCAACGTCAACCCGTCCAGTGACCAATCTGACTAGTGACCATGACCAATCCACTCAGTGACCAAAAATCATTTGTGACAAAAAATCCAAAAATCCGTCAATGACCAAAATCATTAGTGACCAAAAATTTTACCTAGTTACCAACGTCAACCCGTCCAGTGACCAATCTGACTAGTGACCATGACCAATCCACCCAGTGACCAAAAATCATTTGTGACAAAAAATCCAAAAATCCGTCAGTGACCAAAATCCTCTAGTGACAAAAAATTATTAGTGACCAAAAATTCAAAATCTGTCAGTGACCAAAATTAATAGTGACCAAAAATGTCGTCAAGTAATCAACCTCGACCAGTGACCAACGTTCGTCCGTCCAGTTACCAACGTCCAGTGACCAAAAATCATTAGTGACCAAAAATCCAAAATTCACCAGTGACCAAAATTCGTCAGTGACAAAAATCATTAGTGACAAAAAATCCAAAATTCACCAGTGACCAAAAATCGTTACAGTTACTTAATCAAATCCGTTACAATTACCAATTCGTCAATTACAGTTACCAGATCCGACTAATTACAATTATCCGATCCACTATTTAACTAATTCGTAAGAGACCAGTTGACACAGTGACTCCGACTCAGTGACCAAAACGTCCACCCGTTAAGAGACCAACGACCGCTTGTCCAATGACCAAGTCTGCCCGTATAGTGACAACCGTCTGCCCATCTAGAGTCCACCACTGCCCAGTGACCAACAATGCCCAGACCGGTGACCACCACAATACCCAACTCGTGCTGCCACTGATCGCCACTTCCGGCCACCTCCGCCGACGGACACCGCCACGGCCACCGGCACACCCCGCCTCGGTTCACCCAGCCCCTCCCTTGCCCCCAACTCCTCCCTCGACCCCAGCCCCCACGCAGCCCTAGTCCCCAGCCCCAATCCCTGCACCGTTGCTACCCCCAGCTCCCAATCTGCCATTAATCAGAAAGCCAAGCTTTGCAGCGTCACCACCGACCCCTATCGTGGTCGCAGATCTATAGCTTGACGCCGCCGCCTCCGTTGAGACAAAACCCTAGCTGCCCAGATCTGAAGACATAGGTGCTCTGTCGCCAATGATTCGAAACCCGTCGCTACCTTCCCTTTTCTTCGATTTCGCTCCGTATGTGACTGTTAATCCTTAGGGTGGCTTGTACATGGCAGTGCAGATCAATCACGACCCAATAGAAGGAGAAGAACAGAGACATATGATGGCGTGAGCAGATACGTAGATGGCACCGGAAGAAAAGCAGGGGAGGAAAATAGCCGAAACATGCTGCTGGGCTTTTAAGTTTAGAAGGTTAAAGTGGTAAATGGAGTGCTAGGCGGGTCTCTTTTTTGGGAAATTAAAAATCAGTCCTATTTTAGTCATTAGGTCCTCCGCATGTGATATACCCGTCATTATTTCATTTAGCAATCAACAGCAGCCAGCGAGAGTAGAGTGCACACTTGATGGCATTTTTAGTGGACCTAATTTGTTAATTTAAGGACTTCTAATTCAAGGATCAGTATTAGCAATCAACAACCAGGGGAATGAATATCTTGTGATGTCATGTGTATTTTATACAACGTAATTGTATAAACGAACAGAACGTTTGTTGAAAAGGCTTTCCATTGCTTCTTAAAAAGCTTTTGAATAAGAAATAATTACATAAATATGACCAAAATAAAGATAGTTTACAAAAATAGACTGGTTACTAGAGTAGTAATGAAATCATAATAATTCATGTTCATAGTAATTAAATTATCACAACACTACGTTGTAGTAATGAATAGTCATATTTATATAAATAAGTTTTATTTTAATAATATTCTTGTAAAAAATCCTTTCAATAAACAGAGATTATATTAAAAATATAGTATTTCAATACGGGGTATTGGGGTAACAAAACTACTGTAAATTTTCCGTAAATAGGAGTATGTACTATTCTGTATCATATTTACAAGACAATACTATTTATGACATTAATATCGCCATATGAATGTATTGTAGTGTCTAAATATAACATCATATAATTTCATAATGACATTAGTTTAATCCTGTTTAGGGGGGGAATATCATCCTTCTGGAATATCTCTGTTTTATTTTGGGATATTTCCCCTTAATTTTGGGGTTAACTCATTAAACAAACAAATGTTTTGTTCATTTACATTCATGAACTGTGCATAAGTGGGCTTCTGGGTTCCTTCATCTGTCAACGATTTATAAGGTTAGAATAAAATACGATTGTACATTTGTACGCAAAACGACTTTACTATATTTTGAAAACTATAAATCGCAAAAGGGACCATAAGTCACAATCACAGTTATGCATATTGACATCCTCTTCCTAGAGGCTAGAGGTGCCGCTGGCCTCCTCACTACTACAGAAAGCAAAACTAATGTATTTAATTATTCACATCTGAAGTTTCTTATCAAAACAAATGACCAAATAATGATTCACAAAGTTTCTATATTGAAGACTTATTGCAAATCATGACACGATACAAATTTCATTTTATTGAGCCACAAGTACCTTTGAAGGTAAAAATAGATACTTATTTAGTACACGCGTGCCTTGGGTGGGAACGACTCGACTTCATCATCCAGTGTATTCATGTGAACTGGCCTGTAGTCAACCTTTACTTTCTCGTTTTCCCAGTACCTACATTTAGTTATACACAGGAACAGAAAAGAGTTTTTGTGACAAATACTAGCTGGAATATACTACGTAATTGATTATGACAACAACAATAGCTTGGTGGCTAGCCCGTTCATACTACTTTCCCAATGAAGAGTTTTTAAAGTTTTTCAATGCCATGCAGAGAAAATCTCACATGAAAGAAGCAGTAAGAGTGTGTTTGGTAGTGGCTTATCAGCCTTATTATTTGGACTTAATGTGTTAACCCCGGTAGTATAAAATTATGCGCATTAGCCCCGACGTTCAACAAATGTATCAAAATTCTTAGTGTTATGAGTCATGCACGTAACTCCCTGGAGAAACAAATTTTTCTATCACCTAAAACCCATACAATTATTATTTAAGAAATTGCCATAAAAGGAGCACAAACAAATAAGAGTACTATGTTTATTTTTCTAAAATAGAAGTGAACATTGTCATCCAGATATCAGTCATATTATCACCTTAGTACTGCTATAACATGGCAGTATGACACTCCAAAATGACAATACTTTTCATATTTACAAGAAAAACATAGTACTCATATTTAGGAAAACAATCTTCTTTTTACTCCAATCTTGAGAAAATCCCCTTGATATTATAATTATAACTACAATTATAATACGGAGTATATCGTAAGTATAAAATCAAAGGCTTATGCCTTCCTGGTAGTTAATGAGTTGTTCCAGGACATTACATGCATTATTAAAGATAACACATGGAGTTTTGACACATTTTAAAATCACGAGAGGGGCCTTGTACATCTTAAACCCATATTATGTGTCACACGGATTATGTAACCTAGTGGTAAAGAGTTTAGCCTTCAGGAAATAACGAAGCAAACCAAGTTGAGACACATACCCTAATGTGTGTTTCATCCATTTCTCGTCATCTCTTTTCTGCAAAGCCAAAAGGGTAAATGAAATTACTAGAGTTCTAATAGAGTGGAAAAGGTAAGATACTTTCACGAGTCAGAAACTAACTGTAAAATCTTCACGGGCATGTGCGCCTCTGCTCTCTTTTCTAGCCTCAGCAGAGTGCATTGTGATACATGCATTAATCAACAGGTTTTCCAACTCAATCGTCTCTATAAGGTCTGAATTCCTGAGAAGGGAGAGCACATGAGAAAACATGGAAGGAAGATAAATAAAAAAGAGGAAACTTCAGGACAATGATATCAAAGCAAGAAAAAAGATCTAAACAAGTTTACCATATCAGACTGCGATCCTTAAGCTGCACATTATGGAAGCTCTCCCATGCCTTATCAATTAACTGACATCCTAGTTGATAGATAATGGGTCAATAGAGAGGAAAGTAAAGGGGAAATTTTGAAGGAAAGAAAATTTGGGGAAATACACAAAGTTGGTTCAGACTTGGCTAATTAATTTTAGATATTTGGGGAACAAGCTTTAAATAATTATTTATTTATACATATTATATGACATTGTTTTCAACTCCGATGCCATATGTCGATTCATGTTAGCCGACCCCAAACCCTTTCGAGATTAAGGCTTGAATGTTGTTGTATTCATAATATATGAAAACTAAGAAATATAAAGTATATCTAAAATTCTAAAAGAAAATCAATCGGAGTGTCCTTAGTATTTTCAAGGTAAAACAGAACATATAAGATAAACTATTTCCATGTCCTTTTTTCCTTTCTCTACCAAGGATGAAAAATCAGTACTGGTAGATAAATCGGGACTACTTTTTTTACGGGAATAAAAATAGACATATTGATATTGGTCAAAAATTAAAATGTGAATATTTTATTGAATTTAGTAAAATATACCACAAAACTTAGATTCTGTATAAAAACTTTGATTCTTAAGTTCAACATTAAGTTCTGATTCAATGACATACGGAGTAATAATTACCAAATAACTACTAACAAAATATACGTAAATAACTAAATATCCTATAAAGATATATAAAAGTTCAAAATTACTGAATACAATATTAATGATTGTACATTCATCATTTAAGAATCTGTATGTCTGAATATTTATTTTTTAGTTTTTTATAACAGATAAACCCACTATCACTATAGGTGCTAGGTTGAAAACAGAAATATCAGAGAAATCTTTATTAGTATTGAAGATATTATCATCCTTGTTCCCTTCAAATTCCGAAATCCCAGACACATCTAACCAAACAGTGAAAATAAAATTAAGAACTCTAATACCAACCTTCCTCTAAAGTCTCTTGTGTGCGAAAAACAGCTGCATTGTTTTGCATTATTCTTTGCATATTCAAACGAATCTTTGAAGTGGGCAATGAACCATTCGAATTTCTGAGCTTGTCTAACCATGCAATAGTCTTCTCTCCAGCATCCTTCTCAAGAGGCTTTTGTACCTCTCCTGCAGGGATCAAAACCCAGGGCTCTCATACATACATGAATGACGTACATAGGAATAATTTGATGAACCAATGGATTTTTAACTTACCTGGCCTTTGAATTTCTGCAACCCTATTTGCACATGCGCGTCCAAAAACAACAATGTCAAGAAGAGAATTTGCTCCAAGCCTATTAGCACCATGAACTGATGCACAGGAAGCTTCCCCTGCAGCCATCAGGCCAGGAACTACAGCATCTGGATCATTACCTTTGATGGTTACCACCTGCAAAGAGACAAATTACTATTGAATGAAAGAAAAATATTTCCTTTCAAATAATACGTACCAACTCTGAAAGATGAAAAGAAGAACACCTGGGCTATGTTTGGATCTGATTTATTTTTAATGAAAATGTTAAGTGAAATAAGATTTATTTTTCTAAAAAGACCGCACATATTTAGAGTGCTTAACATATATATATATTATAAAGGATGATACCCCATCCCTGAGGGGAGGCCAGAACCAACCACTCAGCAATCTGGGAGGAGGTAGTTGAGCTTTGATCACACACTAATGGAAATAGAGTGGGGTTCCATATCAAGTCTCCGCTTGGAGTTGAACCCAGGACCTCTCCCTTGTAGCATTCTCTTCCTACTAGGTGAGTTACGCCCCCGGTATTGCTTAACTTATACTACCTCCGTCCCAAAATATTTAGTTTAATCTTAAAATTTGGACCATGATTTTGATTAGTACAATATTATGAAAGTTACACATTTTATGCTTTTATGAAAGTACTTTTAACATACAACATTGTCATTTCATTTTTATATTATAAATTATAAATAATTGCAATAAATATATATATAGTTGGTCAAAGTTTTGAATTTGGCTAATTATTTTGGGACGGAGGTAGTATATAAAATGATAGGGAAGGGAGAGAAAATGGTAAGAAATGTTATGTACACATCTACTTCATCCCATTTAGCCCGGACTAGACCAGGAATAATAAGATCCAGCCAAACCAAACATTATTTTTCAAACAAGAAAATGAAATAAAATGAGAAATATTCCGACCAGACTCCACCTCAAAATATCAAACTAGAAGATGGAAAGATTCAAAAACATATCTATCTTGATAAATAGTGTTTTCAAAAACAAATCCAAGTTAAATGAAATATTATGTGATATCATAGAATCTCAGATATAAATCAAGATATAGAAAAACCCTCCATCCAAACAGACTCTTATAAAAAGGAGAACATCTTGCTTGTAAATAATATCTATTATCTACCCACTGCAAAAGAAGATAACAAGAATACTTGTATTGATCAGATTATATACCTCTCCATAGTAATTAGTTGGAATCCCACCCATATTATAATGCACAGTAGGTAAGACAGGGATCGGCTCTTTCGTGACATCTACACCAGCAAATATGGCAGCAGTTTCAGAGATACCAGGAAGTCTCTCTTTAAGAACTTCTGGAGGTAAATGGTTCAAGTGAAGGTATATGTGATCCTTCAGTGGTCCTGTTTATAATATTAGAGATAAACAGATGAGAACATGTATCAGATGTATCAAACTATTTCTTTCAAAGGAAAGAACAATTAAAACTGTGAGGGAAGGTATAAAAGAGTAAACAGATACGAACATAATTTTGACATCTAAAATTACAATTCCATATAGGACCATCTAAAAAAATGCAGGGATGAGGAACAAATTTACCCTTAAACTATGTCAGATAACATGTATACCCCTCAATATTTTTAGAACAAATGTACTTTTGAACTATAATTTAGATAATATATATACATTATACTATTGCAGTATTGCACATAAAGCATATACATGTTCTGATTGTTCTCGAATATATTGTTCAAGGTTATATTTGTTCCAAGTTCCAACTTTACATTTTCTTATTGTTCCAATAGAAAGTTGAGGGGTATATTTGATATTTTGATCTATGATATAGAGTTAAGGGGCATATTTGTTCATTCTTCCCCCCAAAAAAGTGTCATCTTTTTATTAATTAGAATATAGAAAGAAACCAGATATAATGAATGTTCAACACGCCGTAATGAAATGTAATGGAATCAATACATACACATTCTTACTGAATAGATTGATTACACTATATTGCATTATGTCAATAGTATTGCTCAAGTCCAATCTAATTAAATTAAGCTCATACCAACTCCGCGCCCTTCTCGAATTTCCATGGTCATAGATCTTGAAACAACATCCCTAGATGCAAGATCCTTGGCTGTTGGTGCATAGCGTTCCATAAAGCGCTCACCTTCACCATTCCTAAGAATGCCACCTTCACCACGAGATCCTGAAGGTATACAAAATATTCAGTACGAATATTTAAAAGTTACTTCGTAGTTAAGTTAAAGAAGTGTGACAGAAAATTCCATAATGAAAAACTAAAAAATCACTCATGTGAACAATAACCATCACATGTACAAGAGTCAAACCTTCAGTAATGAGACAACCAGCTCCATATATACCAGTTGGATGGAATTGCACAAACTCAAGATCCTGCAAGGAGGAAAAGAGTAATCAAGCATTCAAGCAATGTATAATGGAAGTATAGTAAAAGGGTTCGCCAAAATTGTCACATTTCCTATTGACAAACCTGGAGAGGAAGACCAGCACGTGCAACCATAGCATTTCCATCTCCTGTGCAAGTATGAGCAGATGTTGCAGAAAAATATGCTCTTCCGTATCCCTGATAAAAATCATTAGATTATAAAAATAGAGAAATAAAAGCATGTAAAGAAAACTAATGGACCATAAGTGCCATCTTATATAGGTACCCCAGTAGCCAAAATTGTGGAAGCAGCTCGGAAGCGATGTAAGGTACCATCCTCCATATTTAGTGCAATTACACCTTGGCAGCTCCCTATGCCAAAAGTTATTATCAATTACATTGCAAATATAAAAACTTGAACATAATATGGAGTCCATATTAGCAAAACAGAGAAATAGTTTTACAAACAATTATACTTGCCAAGAAGCCAACTACCAGAAGACACAAATAAGTGTTCTTAATAGCATGACTGCATGAGACACAATTTACATTGTACATAACTCATACAACATACTCCCTCTGTCCCATAAAATTCTTCCCGGTTTGCTTGAACCGGAGTTTAAGAAAGTGAGAATAAAGTGGAAATGCATGGTTGTGGTTGAGTAAGAAAAAAGGTAAATGAATGTTAGCCACACAAAACGTTCCAAAAGGGGAAATGGGAAGAATTTTTTGGGACATCCAAAAATGGCAAGTAGGAAGAATTTTATGGGGCAGAGGGAGTAATAGGGAAAACCAGAATACAAAATCCCTAAGAGATAGCAACCAACGCACCATCATTGTTCATTAGTAAATCCAAAGCAAAATATTCCACAAAGAACTGTGTATTATGCTTCATGGCCTGGCCATAGAGAGTGTGCAACAAAGCATGCCCAGTTCGATCAGCAGCACAAGCACAACGATATGCTTGTCCACCTGAGATTATTAAGCACAGATTCAGATAATGTAAAGCTTATGGAATGCATTATCAGAAGCTTAAGATAGTACCTTTTCCAAAATTTAGGCTTTGGCCACCAAATGCCCGCTGATATATTTTTCCATCTTCTGTACGAGAGAATGGTAGCCCGTAGTTCTCTAGCTCTATAACTACTTTTGGAGCTTCTCTACACATGTACTGAATAGCATCCTGATCACCTGAAAATTACTAGACACCTCTTAGAAACAACATATAGGTGACCATAACACGCATACATCAATGAAAGTGTGCTTTCAGAACTCAGTAATATACAGATGAAGAAAAATTGTTTAATAATAACATTTCAAACTGTTGGAGGGAGAAGAAAGCACAAGTTCCAAAAAAGTGAAACAGATCTAATTTAACCATGACTATACCTAGCCAGTCGCTTCCTTTAACGGTATCATACATGTGCCACCTCCAATCATCCTCAGTCATGTTTCCTAATGCAGCATTTATACCACCCTACAGAAGAATTTCAAAGGCGTGAGTTTACATAAGCGCATAGTCTAATCAATGATATCAGGAAATGACCTAGTACACCTCAGCAAGTGAAGCCAATTCTATCTACTCCATTTTTACTTCTCTATTACGAAGTATAAGTTAGTGACATGAATTACTGTTCATTTCAAGCATGAAGTTATTTACTTCTTCATAAAAACTTATAGGACATTCACGCCTAATTGTTCCAATATAACACTCCATAACTAAATGCGTCAAATAGATTTTAACCTTTAAATTCCATACAAGGAAAGTGATAAATGTTTTATAATCTGCATATATGATGAGAAAAAACATCCTAACTATGATTAGTTGAAAAACCTATTAACCAAGGAGAAAACTCAATGGTTCAAAAAGATAATATCATTAAGTACTTAGGAATTAGATAAGAATGCACTCCCTAATATTTTAGAGATACTGTATATGCAATTTTAACAATGAAGATAATATAACCAATCTCCATATAGTCTCATGATGTTTTCCCATCTTCTCCACATATGTGCCCATGACATTTTATATAGAAAAAACATCACACTCTAAGCTATAACTCCTACAAGTTAGTGTGCTAAGTTATTCATTACCCTTCAGAGCTTTGTGTAGTTTGAGATAAGCAAAATGAATAACGTATCGTGTAGTTAACTTAATAACTTTCATCGATCGTAACTACTCATGCAAAAAGAGACCATGTCCAGAAGTAATGTAAGGATTGAGATGATCTTGAATAACTATAGATCAATAGATGTGCAGCAACACAGAAAAAAATATAGGTTCACCATTCAAAGTCTTGAATGGTGCTCACAGCAAATCTGGGATCTTTTCAAAGGTGAAAGGTATATTCAAAGTGTGAAAGATTTAATTAACTAATGTGTCTATAAGATCATGTTTCCCCTTTAGGCTCTGAAGATTGATGAATCAAGCAGAAAAAAAAATCAGGTGTGTTCTGATTGATGTCAGCGGGGTTGGAGATGAGAACAAATTCAACAAATTATACATCACAAACGATGCTAAGATAGGTTTATGTCCCGATTTTATAATTCATCAGCTACTTGTGTGGTTGTATATGTGAAACCACAATTTTGATGAGATTTCTTTTTTAGGGCTGCCCGGCACATTACAGGGATTGCCTCCAAATTGCTTTAAATGTGTGTGCCTTAAGCATTCATTCATATTTTATGTATGTTGCTGCTGCACACAACCTACATTTAAATGTAGCAACGCAGCCCAAACGTTCACTATCACTTGGTCTCTGTTTATTACTCCATAGCACCTAAAAAGTGTCCTGTGTTTAAACTTAAAAGTTTCTTTTGTTCAAAGAAAATAAGAATCCTATTTCATGAAAGTAGCTAATTTTTCATGTGATTACATTACTTTAAAGAGTACAACTTTCCAGACTGGAAAAGTTGTACCTTTTACCATATAGGACTTTTTTTGGGGAAGAGGGAGTACATTTAATTGTCATCCTTTTGGTTTAGGTTAGTAGTATTGCACCAATAGATGAGGGAGATTTTTGGCCACAGCATGTACCCAGTATTCCATAAAATTTCTTCTAGTAGGCAAATTTTAATATCCTGAAAGTGTTCATAATAAATCAAGTAGGATGGTGTGATGTCCTCTACTCTTCTCTTCTCTTCGATTAATACATGTGAGGTGTTATTCTGTCAACTTGAGAGTTGAGACAAAGTTTCCATTACATTTAGAAATCTATTGCCAATAAATTTAAAAGTAATGGTTTTTATTGCTTTTGGAACCATATAAATGACCGATGAACAGTCAGGAAAAACACGAGCATAACCCACTAGCAGTCACCTGAGCTGCAACAGTGTGAGAACGAGTTGGAAAGAGCTTGGTAATGCAAGCAGTATTGAATCCATGCTCAGACAATCCAATAGCAGCTCTAAGTCCTGCACCTCCAGCACCTACCACCACTGCGTCATATGTGTGATCCACTATCGTATAGGATGACCCTCCCACATTCTGTTAAATTTATATTAGAAAATATGGTAAATAATAGAATACAATAGAATTCAATCATCATCGTCATTCATAATAGCAAAACATAACCACGTGACGTGAGAAATCCACAAACTAAATCCAAATAAATCATTCAACTGTCCATTTCATTCAATAAAAGATTCAATCAACCGAGAAAAATCCAAATCTTATAAGACCTGGAGTTTAAGCATCTTTTATACATCTACAAACAGGGATGTCAGATAAACGATACAAGATGTCACGATTGAAGTGATTTGAGGATATAGTGAGCTTAGATATTCATAAGCATACAGTCACAAACGCATATGTAGAGAGAGAGGAAGGCTGAGATCATACAGCTTGAGTAGAAAGGAGTCGCCGGAAATGGGAGTCGCCGGAGATTGATCTCTTAGAACAACTGCGAAGGCCACGCGACACGCAGCGCCACATCTTTACAGAAATTTCAATCGAATACGTGTGATTGTTTGTGTATGCACTCGCGGCTCGTCAGTTTGAGAGATCGGAGAGAAGCAGATGTTCTAACGCGAACCCGACCAAATGAATATTTTGAGGTCGTTAAACTAAATACGGAATAAATAGGGATTTTGTTTAAATGACTTTGTTAATGTACACTAATTTTATGGGAAAAACAATTTTGCTCATCAATCAATCAAGATTATTACAAACTACATTAAAAAAAATCTCCCTTCGATGGTTAAAGGTTTGTCATCTTTCAATTTTTTGGTCGATCGGATTCAACTTTTATCAATTATATTTTTTTGTAGGATAATATTTACTGTGCGAAGTATAAAAATGATATGTAACTTATAACTTCTAAAATACCATTCTATCATTGACCTAAAATATCAAAGATTGTAAAGTTTTAAACGATGAATGTAGTAGTTTAGCTGAGAAATGACTTGGAAGTTATGTACAAAACATATTGAGTAACACTCCATAATAACATAGTTTGTACTATTTTGTGTTATTGATTCAAAAGGATTACATTCAAACCCAAATTTCATTTTAATAGGATGTTTGATTCGAGATCATTAGGGATGTTTTTAGTTGGACTGTAATTTGCTGGTCTGGTCTGGTCTGATCTGGTCTGGTCTGGTCTGAACTGGTCTGGTCTGGTTTGGTCTGGTTTCTTTGTATTTTTATAACAAGCAAGTGTACTTGATCACTTAATTAGTGATTTATTTCATCTATAGCTGGGTGTGTGAACTTCGTTTTTTGTTGCAAACATGATGCGTCATTTATTTAACATTGGATGGATACCATGCTTTAATAATTTACTCTGCATTTTTCAATTTGTGAGTATTAATGCATACTCAGTACTTTTTTAATACTCGGGGTACGTAATATATTCCGTGTATCGTTATGATGATCTCCTCTTTTCTTTTTGATGTGTTCTGTTAAAGTATTTGTCACATACCGGAAAGCTATAAAACAATAAAACAATAAACACTATATAAGGTTTTGGGCTACTCCTCATATTAAGTTGACCTTTTAGAATGAAACTTCGAGTTTTAACACGTTCCACTAAAATTGTCTTATACACCATACTATGTACTCCTATCATATATAGTAAAGTTCATGTAGTTTTAAATCATTTTTGTTTTATTCTTACATTATATTTTCAATATTAAAAATATAAATCAATTTTTCTTAATAATTGTACAATATATTCAAATTTCAATGTTTAAACGGAGTAATTAGAGTGTTATTATAGTCACCCTTCACTAAAACAAGCTCATCCCTACACCCAAAGAACATATCGTGATGCAATTGGCCTCCTCCTCCAAGTTAGGCCAGACTATGGGGTGCGAGAAAGGCCACGAATGTTGTTGCTTATTGACTCTTCAAAAATGAATTTACAAAGAGGCCAACCAAAGGTGGAAGGAGGGACGCGCTAATGGGCTTTAAACCACAAATAACCCCCTCCGCGTGAATCTACCGCCAATTCCAAATGAGGAAGCCGATCAATTCATACGGAGTATTTTTAAATGAATTGATTTTAATTTCACCACTAATTTAATTGGATTGATTTCAGTTGTGAAACTAGAATAAATTTAAACAGATTATATTAGGTTAGATCAGACTTCAATAGATTGATGGATAGTGTAACCGGGTAGCTTATCCGAGAGATTATTGCGAGAAATAACTAGAGAGAAGTCAGAGCAAGCAAGTAAGAGAGAGAGTCAAATATATTACATGAACTCAGCGTGCTTTACAAAAGGAAAAGGGGTTGCTATGTATAGTAGGCATAAATACGATGCGATCCGTTATATTAAAATCGAGGGCACATACAAGACAACCTTAGGACAGAACATACAGATCCAATCGTGAACCCTAGGAGTAGATTTAAAGACAACCACCTCATACAAAGCAATATGACTTGCTAAACCTGAAATGGACAAATTTAGGTCTAAAATGATCAGAACCGAAACACTGCCTATCAAAAGAACTCCAAAAATCCAAATATTCAAACCAAATCTACTCGGACTAGAACAGAAGCAAGATGTTTCGACATAATCGACATCTTATGCCCCAGCAATAAATAAAAAAAATACATAAAAAACGTTTCACTGCATGAGCTCAAAGCCACTTAAGGCCCGTCACCCAGCCCATTAAATCCAAAGCAGCGAACTGCATCTATCATTTGCAACCCATCCAGACAGAAGCCCATTAGGGTTGCAGCGAAACTCCCGGAATGGCCCAAATCCCCATCCCACTGTATCGCAGGTAAGGGGCCAACCCAAGAAATCAAACCATGTGTGACAGGTTTGCAGAGTCGACAGGGTGGCAAATCAGAGCAGTCATGTCGCTACGTCACCCATGACGTCGGATCAGCTTCCATCGCCTTCCCCGGCGAAGCACCAGCCTATCAACGGCGGCAGACCAACGGAATCCCAAAATTCAGGCAACGCACCTGACAAAGAAGTAACCACCTCCCCCCTTCACCCCCACCGGGCTCCGGCAGCTAACCCGATGTCAATAGTGGAGAAGATACAATACCTAGCCGGAACAATAACGAATGCAAGCCCAACCAAGAATCCGCCCCTCACCTTCCACCCCCGTCAACACTACACCACAATTTAACATTGGTGTACAAACAAAACATCTCCCTCAAATGAGAATTCATAGTTGAAGATTAGAGGATTGTTCAGTTATGAACTCATAGTCCAATAAGGTCTGCCCCTGATGTGTACTTACTGTGTTACTTCCCATTTGTGTTGTCATGTGTTCCCTTCCAGTTTCATACACTTGTGCACACATTTGTAAATTTGTTGGCAACAAACCCTGCCTTTCCAGTCTGTGTTTTCTAATATGCTTCAACTTGAAATTGTTCCCACCTAGATGTTGATGACCTCTTCCATTACACACTGATAGCTAAGGAAGACTTTATTATGTGTACTAGGTGTCAACTCTTCAAATGATGTTTGCACAACATTTATTAAGTCCTCAATAGACTTTGGGGCTTTTTGCTCTTTAATAGAATTAATAGCCCTGAAAAAACCTAAGTCAAGCACATTCAAGTCAGGTCTATTTGTAGGCTGACACTTTAGTTAGATATTCCAACCATATTATGTCCCACATTTCACAAAATCAGTATCATTAACCTCAACACGAGGTCTTGCATTGTCCTGTTGAATGATTATATTCTTTTTTCATGCATCTGGCCACTTCTATTTTAGTGTAGGCAATACTTGGTTGATTAACATGTCCTTCATGACTGCTCTTGTAACACTTAGAGTGGATTTGGTCTCTAGTGTACCTGCTGGCCTATTTTTACTTGATCTTTTAATTTGTTGTATCTTCAAATGTGAAGGGGAAAATCCCAACCTTTCCATCCTACACCACTTCACCCTCACCCCCAGTCCTGGTCTACCAATAGCAGCCATAAACATGATTTTTGGAACGAATTTTTTAGACTAGGTTATTCTGTATGGGTCCTCTTCTGTCGGTAGTGTGTAAAAAGTGCTTGTCTCTTTTGATAGAAAAAAACCATTTCTCAGCAATGTGTATATGATCATAAAAGTCATGAAAAGCGAGGCTAGTTGGGAATGAGGAGGAAACAATGTGGTTCAAACAATCCTCTAACCTCTATATCTTACCAGAATCTGATAATATAGGTTTTATTACATTTGAGTTCCTTTTTATCTGCTTAGTCTTCAACCATCTATGAACTACTGACTTGGACACATTCATTGCATAACCTAAGGCCCTGATATTTTTGTGTTGGTGAAATGGAATTTCTGTGATTTTGTTCAAATCAAATGTTATTCTTTTCCTGCCCACATTTCCTTTCCACTTGTTGTGCACATTTATGGCTTCCCCCCTTCCAAATGTTCTCTGGCTAGCCCCCACAATTTATGCATAATGCGTGTAGAAATGTTTAAATCTTTGGTAGTGTTAGTTTTTGTACCCCGCTGAAGTTTCCCTTAATTACAACTGTGTAACAGTCTTTCAATTATCTTCCTATTGGGACTTGTCAGTTTCGGCTAGTGCTTGTGGCTAGAAATATTCTCTTCTCCTTCTGGCTGTGTTTGTACATCTTCTTGTTCTTCTTATGTTTGGCCAGGTATGTTTGAGATGAGTAACTGAAAAGGAGGCGTACATGCCGGGCTACTGAAAGGGGAGGTGGTGGCCATTAATGAAGAGTCTCAGTTGCTATTTGTGGTGGCCATTAATGAAGCTTTGCCATAAATGAAGAAGTAATAAGTATATAGTTCTATTTATAAATGGTCAAATGTGTAATGGAGGGAACTTTTAAAAAAGTTTAGTTTGCATTGGTTTCTGTAATTTTGCAGGGAAGCCTCCAAATTGTGAAACAAAGTGTAAATTTTGGTTTGTGAACTTCATCACTCTAGATCCCCCCTACCCCCTTAAATCTGGCGCGAGTAACACTGTCTGTACACAACAGTGTACAACATAGGAAACCAGTCTGATCCCTCCCCTTTTAACCGTGGGGCCTAGGGTTTACCCTAAAAAGGTATTTAGGAAAAGTCAACACCCAAATTAATTCCAGCTAGAAACCTGTGAAGTCAAACACAGGACTTAATTGGGGGACGGGTGGAGTATAACTGAGTGGGATTTAGTCAACTACACCCTCTTTTAAGTGTTCGACAACCTCTTGTGATAGCCATTATATTTACTTGTGTTTAACATAAGTATTTATAAATATTTGTTGAAGAAAAGAAGAGAAATCGGACAATTACCTTCAGAATGAGATCTAAAGCATAAAACATTGTGGTGAACAGCTTTTTGGACCACGAGGATGACGTTCTGCCCATAATTCGAGTACAACTTATTGTAGAGAACTCGAAATCACTCGATTCGAATTTTATGTGAATGTTAACTCAATAAGGTACAAATGTTATGAAGACGTGATGGCCAAAATATGAAAGGAACAAGCCTCAATCAACCAATAAAATCAGATCTTGCTGGTGGGATTTTAGGATGCATACCTCTCAGTGTTTTATTTATATCTTTTGATGGGATGAATAAAATCATGTCATTTAAGTTTTGGTGGATAGAAGACTTCATTATCTACAACTGTGGTGAAGGAATCATGTCCAAATTCGTAGCAGAACATCCCCAAAATCCCGGGACAAAAACCGACACTTTTTGATCTATTTTGGAAGAAGAGAAAGGAAGCACATTTTTGGGCGCAGCAACCGGCGCCGGTCAGTCAAGAACCTGCGCCAGTCGGAAGTCTTTTTTCGCACAAACATCACTGTTTTCGACCGGGGCCGGTCGGGACATAACCGGCGCCGGTTGGGGCGATTTCTGCACAAAACAATCCAACGTGCAAGAGGGTTTTTGATGGGAAAACCCCATCTTCCTCATTTCTTGATCAAATATTGCTTAATACCTGATTGTTGGGATCGGATAGACTAAAAGATGTCATTCTTTAGCCTATATAAAGCCCTCAATTCATCAAACATAAATATTCCATTCCATAGATTAATTCATAGCTTTTATATTTTGTTCTTGCTAATTTTCTTCAAGTTCTTGAGGAGGAAACTTCAACCTCCGAAATCATTGGTGTTTAGGTATTATTTACTTTGTAATTTCATGTTCCATTACATTTCAATATTGTATTGTGATTAATATGAGCATTAGAGGCTTATTTCTTAGCTAAGGCTAGGGATGAAACTCTATGCATATTAGGTGTTTGATAAAAGTTCTAAACTAATAAATTGTGGTTTATCCTTTATATTTTGATTGTTTATGACTATGATGTACAACATAGAAGTATGTTAAATTTAGTTTATGCTTGCAATTAACGTTGAAGTCTAAACTATGAACATTAAAGGATAAACATATATGGTACCGAGAATAGAAATATATCCGGTCTTATATGATACGGGTGTGATGTCTTGATATTCAACGGGGTTTTCGGTAGATGAATGTAAGTCGTATCGGGACTTACACGTAACGAAAATCACGCTCTCGCTGCCGTAACCGGAGCATTGGGGAAGAACTATTATTAAATAACTATTAAAGCATTTAGGTGAATCCCGATTGTCTTAGTAATTCTCATTCTTGTTTAAACCAATCTCAAAGAGCAAAGTTCCTCAAAAATTACACCATTTGTATTATTTGCATTCATTATTCGAATTTATAATATCAACCATTTCCCTGTGGATCGACCCGGTATTTACCGGTATTTTATTACTATATCGGCACTTGTATACTTGCAAGTTTAGCCCGATCATCTTGATTTTAATATTTGACTCTGCTTTCCCTCATTTATTTATTGTTCTTGTGTGCATGTTTGCGGGTGAAGATAAAGGGGAAGCATTTATGAAAGATTAAGGAAACTCATTTTTGGAAGATGTGTGTGTGGTCGCAATGTGTACTTGTGAAATGTGAGGTTTTTAAGATTCAATTATGCAATATAAAAAATTGAAAGCCCTTAGGAGTAAACTTTTAAATTGCGTTAGTATTGGAATGAAATTTAAAGTTTTGACTCCACTTTGTACTTGAAGCCTTCATCAAACATTTGTCAAATCAACTTTGTTTTGGTTTCAACTATGGAGGTTGTTGATAATGGACAAAAAAACGGCTCTGCGGCGCTACTACCAGATCAGCACCATCTGAAATTCTATTAGAGCTTGTGAGCAGGATGCTTCCTTTGGAGGTGGCTGGGCAGACCTCTTCTCCCTTGCCAGTGGCTGGCGCAACCAGAAAGTTTATTGATTATGTTCCTTTTCGGAATTTGAATGTTTGTTTTTTTATAATTTTGTTCTAGTAACAAGTCCAGCGATGCTGATAGTTTAGCCTACCATATTGTGGAGTTAGCGATCTGGCACGGCCTCCCGGGGCTAGCTAGTTCTATGTCTCGCTCCAGGGCTGCTCTGAGTTGTTGCCCTGCTTTGACTACTGTTACTTTAATATTATGAACAAATGAGTGTCTTTCTTTAAAAAATATTTGCCAGTTCAATTTTTAAATTTTTTTTAGTGTAGACTGTGGGGTTTTTACCTTCCTTTTTTTATTGAAGGATGTTTTGAAAAGTTGAAGAACTTTTCATTCTACTAATAAAATGGTCCAATTCTAATTTAGAAGATTTTTTTTTGAGGAGGAAGTGATGTATAAGCATCTCAAATTTGAACCCAATCGTTCCTAACGAAATAAAGTCAATAAACCACCCGTAATAACCCGGCCGGCCCATTCTCTCCTCTCTTCTTTCCAGCCCTCTCCATTTCCCTACCCTTATTTCATTGTCTCCGTTTCTCCTAGGATAAAAACTGTGCACGACAGTACGACACTACTCCGGATAAAAAAGATTAGGGCTACTACTATATATAATATATTTAAGGGAATAATAATTTAAATATATCAAACTTTAATAAGGTGTGAAATAAGTATTCTAAACTTGCATATGTAATATATATATATATATACCTCAAACTTTAGATAAAAAATTCTTTTTGCACAATGATTGCATGTTTTTTTTTACAAATTTAAATTTATTGGAATAATTACATAATTTAAAGGGAAAAGTACGTAAACGATATTTGTGGTTGGGCCCATTTTCAGATAGCATCATGTGTTTCATTCTTTATCAAAGTGGTTCATGTGTTTGAATTCCGTTATCACAAGAGGGTCACGCCGTTAAAAACGTCTGAAAAGGTCGTTAAAAGTAACTCCGTTTTTTAAAAGTTCCCGAAAAATTGAAAGAAATACCGGAAGGTGCGCCTCAATAAGACGACCGCTAGGCCATCTTTCGTTTTTTGTTTTCAGCCACCCTTGTCACCGAAAAGTCCACCGGAAAGTGATATCAGCGAAATCATTTTTAAAAAATAATCCAAACAAATCTGAAAAATCCAAACGCGAAGGTGGTTTGGAGGTCATCTTGACGAGGTGCACCTTTCGGTATTTTTCTTTTAATTTTCTGGGCACTTTTGAAAATCGGAGTTACTTTTAACGGTCTTTTTCAGACATTAGTAACGGCGTGACCCTCTTGTGATAACGGAATTCAAACACATGAACCACTTTGATAAAAAAAAAATGAAACACATGACCCTATCTGAAAACGGGCCCAACCACAAGTACATTTTCCGTACTTTTCCTTAATTTAAATTACTCTAAGCCTTATAGAATGCAATTAACATTATAAAATTTCATTTGTGAAATAAATAATATTACACAGATACAATTTAATTTCAATTGCATCGTCATAAATGTTTTGTGTATTTTATTACGTACTTACATTATAATATTACATTTTTGAAAAATATATAATCATGGTGTTAACATCATTTTTTCTATTAAGTTTAGGATACATAGATTTCATGTGCAAGTTTGAGGTACTTATCTCACACCCCTTCAAAATTTGGGATTTAAATTATTTTTCCCTATATCTAATGCCCCTACCCTTTCTTTTTCAACTTTATACGAAGTAAGAGTTTTTAAAATAAAATAAAAAATTACTTAGAAAATTTAGTGTAAAAATAAATTTTATAAGTAAAAGGGGGAAACAGATTAAAACTTAAAGACTTATATTTGAAAGAGTAAAGTGGGTATTAAAAGAGAGATAAAATAAATTTGAGGAACAAAACTAATTAAAGAGAAAATCGCACTTTTGGTTCCTGAATTAGTCACTAAATGTAGACTTATGTTTCCGAGTTTATAAATGTTATCGACAGATCTATTGTAAATGTCAGATGATGAATTTATTAATAATCCGGAATTGGAGATGGACTATAAACAAGAGTGACATTTACAACCAATTTGTTAATTCCGGAATGATAAATACGGGTTGACATTTTAATATTACGGAGTATGATTTATTGGGCATAAACTCATAAAGTGCTATTTTGTGGCATAAACAAAGTAAAACCAGGAATAGAAGCCGAGTACAGCGACTCAGCGAGAGCCAGGCAAACTGACTTCTAAGTTAGGACTTGCTCACTTGCGACGCGAACGGGAAAAGCAGGAACGCCGTGTCGCCGTGTGGCGTGAGTGCTCTTACAGCCAGCGCCGGCCGCCTATGCGCCTCTTAAAACCGCTTACTGATTCGGCGTCTCCGCCGCCTGTGGCCTCTCCGGCTGTCCTCTTCAAATCTCCAATACATATTTCGGCAATCCGGCTTAATTGCTTCAAAAAGTAAGTTCAAGCACTCAATTTTAATCTAGCGTTTTGAATGGATTTTAAAATATTATTTTTAAAAAAGTATGATGTTGCAGATATTTTTGTTCACTTGAGGACTTTAGACTTTTAAAATTTGTCATTTGTGTATACGAAGCATTTAGGGTTCTAAGTTGAAACTTGTAAGAGCTAACTGGATTAACTGCTAAGGGTCTTTTTTTTTTCTTACAGAAGAGCTCGCTGATATCTGCTCGGCTTCAATCTGCATAACCACTCAAAAGAAGGTAAAAGATTCACTTATTTTTTGTAGATAACCATTTGTACACCCCTTTCTCCATTCCTAATTTATGGTTTATTATTAAAACCGAATTTTATAATTGACTTATTCTAGGATTTCAATTTCCATGTATTTTGTGAACAAATATAACATTTTTATATTCTTTTTTGAGTATTTTTTTAAAATCATATAGGTGCGTGTGTATCGTTTAGACTTCTTTAGAGTGATTAGTTTGAAGTTTCTTAGGTGGTGCTCATTTGGCAAAACTTTGCTACTATTTATACGGAAGTTTATGGTGTTTTGTGCCTTTGCATTTATGGTGTGATATCACAACTTAGCACTAGAATTAGCTGAGTGGTATCATACAGAATGGCACTTTTGTTTCACATTATTATTCATATCTTTTGTGGATATTTTGCTGTATGATAAGGTGTTTTTATTTAGCTTTAATATATTTATGAATTTTCAACTTTAAAATTAAATGGTAATATGCTATTGCATTTTTGTTTCATTGTGCTATATTTTTTTTTGAAAATAAGTAGTAGCAAACATGTTTTGAGATTCTATATATGGGGAATGAAATCTAGAAAAAACAGGTTATGAAAATTGAAGCCAACAGGACCTAAGTGTTTGTATAGTGTTGAGCCTATTTCATACTCTGAGGACTGCAGTTCTGCATAGTTGATTCATTTGAAATATCCTCATTTTCTATTAAAACTTTAAAAGTATCATGATCCTATTTTCTAAATGATTTTGTTTTTATATTTCCTGTATGCTAGGATAGTAACTTCAATGAATCTGAGAGTGATTAAAGTCTGTTGAATTATCGTACTAGTAATAGTTAGAAGTCAGTGTGTTTCTAGGTGGTCTTTTGGGTGAAAGCTAATCTGCTTTTTGAAACAGATACATATGATTCACATTACTGAAACTGGAAAATCATGAAGAGCACAAGGTTTCCAGTACGCTATCAGATTGTTTTGTTGACCTTCATTTGTACATCTGTCTGCTATATAGAGCGTGTTGGTTTTTCCATTGCCTACACTGTTGCTGCTGATGCTGCTGGTGTGAATCAGGCTAGCAAAGGCATGATTCTGTCATCATTTTACTATGGGTATGCCTGCTCACAGGTCCCAGGTGGTTGGGCAGCCCAAAGAATTGGGGGCAGGCGTGTTCTTCTCCTTTCATTTGTCTTATGGTCCCTAACCTGTGCATTGGTACCCCTTGATCCAAACAGAGAAGTGGTTTTAGTGATTGCTCGCTTGCTTGTCGGTGTGGCCCAAGGCTTCATATTTCCTTCCATTCACACTGTCTTAGCACAATGGGTTCCCCCACATGAAAGATCACGATCTGTTTCTCTTACAACTTCTGGAATGTATCTAGGTGCAGCCATGGGCATGCTCATCCTTCCTACCCTTGTAAAGTTCAGAGGTCCGCAATCTGTGTTTTTAGCTGAAGCTGCTTTAGGTGGAATGTGGTCCCTACTATGGTTAAGGTTTTCTAGTGACCCGCCACATTCCGCTCATCCAAAAGCAACTGCTGCCGGCTATGGGGAAACCTTGCTTCCACTCAAAGGAAGTGTGAAGATGAAAGTAGAGCATGGAGGGAATCCTAACAGAAGTCCCAAAATTCCATGGAAGCAAATCGTACTTAGCTTACCAGTTTGGGCAATTGTTGTGAACAATTTCACTTTTCATTACGCTCTTTATGTACTCATGAACTGGCTCCCTACATATTTTGAGTTAGGCCTCCAAATCAGCCTTCAAGATATGGGATCTTCTAAGATGATGCCTTACTTCAACATGTTCGTGTTTTCAAATATCGGCGGGGTGGCTGCCGACCACTTTATCACAAAAAGAATCTTTTCTATTACCAAAACGAGAAAACTTTTGAACACTCTCGGTTTTGTTGTGGCTTCATTCGCACTGATGGCTCTTCCTCTGTTCGAAACACCCAGTGGGGCATTGTTTTGTTCTTCAGTGGCTCTTGGTTTCTTGGCTTTGGGAAGAGCAGGGTTTGCCATTAATCACATGGATATTGCTCCCAGGTATGCTGGAATTCTAATGGGTGTTTCTAATACAGCCGGAACATTAGCTGGAATTGTTGGAGTAGATCTTACTGGACGGCTGCTAGAATCTGCTAAGCGTTCTAGACTGGATCTTACAAGCGCAGAAAGCTGGATGGCTGTTTTCACCATTCCAGGGTTTCTTTGTATTTTCAGCTCTTTTATTTTTCTATTATTCTCTACTGGAGAGCGAGTTTTTGACTGAGGAGCTCCTTCTGCCGTGCATTCATGTTTTCCTCAGTGGAGGTGCGTTTTGTTCCTTGACTTTCGTTTACAGCCTAATACTGAGGAGCTCATTGGCCTCGAATATCAACTCGTATGGATAGATTATATTGTATCACTGAATTGTACACACACACAAAAAGAGAGGTAGGGGAAAGAGGGAAAGATCAAGTCCGGTGTGCTCCCGCCAGGCCAGTACTATTTTGGCCAAAAGTATTCCAACAGTCCAGAATTTTTTGTTCATTATTCAACCGTTAGATCATATCAACCATTCAATTTCAGTGAGGGAAACTTTATTTTAATTATAATTGATGTTTGCTATTGGATAACATCTGAAAGAGAACATGAGTTTAAAGTGTATATGTTTGACAATTGAAGATCTAATGGTTGAAGTAATAGCTGATACTAATGAGCATGGAAAAACTGAACTGTTAACCAAAACCGAAGTTTGCTTTAACAAATTCCCGTTAGGCTGGCCTGAGAGGAATATATTCTATATCTATACAAGCTGAACTGTCACTCTCTCCACGCACAATATATGTATATCTATGTATATATGCAGTATGTAGGCATTTATATATATGCTGCTGGAACCTATTGAAACACAACTGTAATCGGATAGATCTCTCAATTCTTCAGTGTGCCTGGAAGTCATTTGAATTTTGACTACAATAACTGCCGTGGTCTGGAGATACTGTAAGATCAATGTCTAGACATTCTCTGCCTCTTGTATGAACGTGCATTCTTTTTTCCTAGCCAGCTGCTTATTATTGCGATTATGATACTAAATTGTCAAATTTGGTTAGAAGTATCAATTTTTGTATGAGTTAATTAGCTTGAAGCCTTTGAACTCTTGAAGGAGAGCGGTTACATGATTGATTTATGATTTGTACAAAGAGGTTTTCAAAATTGGGTATGTGATCGACAGCCATTGATAAATACGGAGTAGTAGTTCTGCATAGTTCATTAATCCAGGACATGAAAAATAAATTAATTATCAATTGAGGACGCGAAAGGTGAGATTTATTAATTGAAAGCTATCAATTAATTAAAGATGAAAGACCAAATGCAACTTGTAAATTTCAATCCAAGCAAACAGGTTTTACTCAATTTCACCACCAAAGATGCCACAACGATCAAACCATGGCAAAAAAAAAAATGCACCAAAAACTTAAGGGGTGGATCAACCATTCGACCTTTCTTCCCTTCAAAAGTTGGTAGATGAGTTCATGAGTTATATCATGTTTGATTGGGATTTGGGAAAAGGGCGAGAGAAGGAGTAGACATTTTTAAAATGAGCTAGATGATTTATATACTCCGTATCATGTTTGATTGGGGAAAGGCCGAAAGGGTGAGTGAAACTGTGAAAGAGTAGACATTTTTAAAATGAGCCCGCGCTAAGTTTGGGCCAAACCATCCCATGTTTTTTTTTTGCCTATTAGTGCAAGCAGAACTGACTCGATATAAAACGGGCCAATTCACATGTCCATATCTATCTATATGACTTGGCTAGTTCTTCAACATGTAACATAATTGAAAATGTTATGAGTCCTCGTGGGAGACATAAGGCCTCCACAAATGTCTCTTTACCCATACGGCCATACCGTAGGAAGGGCCTGATGAGATACGTAGCCATTACAATAGTAAATTTTGGGGGGTTTTGCTCTCAAAATACTAGTGCTATGCGTTTGCAAAATATTGAAAAAAATGGTTGTATAAACCCTTGGAAGTTTTTTGAAAAAAATCGATTAAACCCTTGAACCTAAAACACAATTAAACCCATGAGGCCATGAACTTAGGATGTTTTCTTTTGGACTAAAATTTGCAGTTCTGGTCTGGTCTGGTCCGGTAAACGTCTGGTCTCTGTGTATTTTATAACTACGGAAGTCTGGTATGATCCGATCTGGTCTGATCTGGTCTGGTTTAGTCTGATCCGTTTAAGTCTGGTCTGGTCTGAGACTGAAAACAGTCCAAAAGAAAACATCCTCAAGGAACATGGTCAAATGCTAATGTAGGCCGAGGTTTGTATCATTTAAACCCGAGGGTAGATCATGGCAACTGACAAGAAGATTTGGGAAAAAGATAATGAAAAGGAGTTTAAAATTTTAAAAACGTCCAGAAAATTAAAATAAAAATAGTTGGAGGCATGCCTTGTCGAAGAGACCCCAATCCATTTTTCTTTCCGGTCGCCAAGCACTGCAGTTGCCGGAAATCCCACCGGAAGTTGCATTGGTGAATAGAAACTCGTGTAATGGCTAATTTCAAATTCCAATGAAAATAAGGTTAGTTGTAGCTAGTAAAATGTGGAAGGGAAGGATCGACTAGACAATGCAAAGCTCAGAAACTACCTTCAATTTCTGAGCTATGAAGCAAAGTCAATGCGCAGATGAATAAATAATTCATGTGAAATGGGGTTCCTGAAATCAGTCGAATCAAGTTTCCACTAGAGATATCTGAGTAGCACAGACTCTTTTGCTACTTTAGTGTATGATATGTATTGAGATGGGCCTACAAATGAAGGAGAAAGATGAAGAAACAAGAATGGGAGAGAAGAAGAAGAAAGAAAAAGAAAAACATTAAGGGGGTGTCCCCAACTCGCCATGTAAGCACAATAATTGGCTAACCGAGTTTTGACATTCTAAATCAAATGTTTGATTGTTTTTATGAAATTCATGACCATAATTGAGTGTTTTTCTAGATTAGATTTGCTTAATTAACTTTTTGATATACTATGAAGGTGTATTTATCGATTTTCTCCAATATCTTTGGTGGTTAATATGCCCCTCTCCCATTAACATAGCACACAAATTAGGATCCAAGAGGGATTCATGAAGATAATATAACCCATATATGGCAAATAGTCCTTTTGCCAACTACATATATACATATTCACAAAAACATTTTATGGACCTTTCTATGACTTATTTAAGTGTTAGATTAATAGATTTTAATCAGTTAGGTATATATCAACAATCTTATGTTTTAGATTCTAGACGAATAGGCAGTTTATCTTTCAAGCCTTGCATTTATTAACAAATTATACACTGCCTTAAATCCAAAAAATAACCGAAGCCGGCCAATTAAGCATGGA
Organism: Cuscuta epithymum; assembly: GCA_945859915.1. NCBI lineage: Eukaryota > Viridiplantae > Streptophyta > Magnoliopsida > Solanales > Convolvulaceae > Cuscuta > Cuscuta epithymum. Next base: position 1,466,413 of record CAMAPF010000057.1, on the reverse strand, counting down.
GCCGGGCCGGATTGGGCCCGATCAGGCCTTTTGTGTTTGGGAGTAGGCCCGGGACCGGCCCGGGTTGCCGCCGGGTCCGGGCCGGGCCGGGCCTCGGGCCACTTTGTATTATTTTTTTTTTCTAATTAACTCCCGACCCCCTCACCCCCACCCCCAAACCACCCCAAATGGCCCAAAATACCCAGCCCAACCCAAGTTTTAACAAAAATTGAAAAAAAATTATAATAATAAAGCCCGAATCGGGCCCGGCCCCGGCCGGGCCGGTTCCATATCCAGCTAACCCGAGCCCGTCCTTCACTAACCAGTGGGCCGGGCCTACCCGAACCGGACTGTAGCGGCTCACCGGGCCGGGCCCACACAGTACCGGTCCCAGACTGGTTCCGGGCCGGGCGGCCCGGCCCGAGTCCAAGACTACGACCAGTTCTGGTTAGGGGATTTTTGGAACCAATTAAGTACCACACCGATGGTAGTAGGCTTGGACCCGGTTCGGGCCACCCGGCCCGGTACTGTCTGGGCCCGGCCCGGGAACCGAGTACGGGCTGAGGGAATTGAGAACCGGCCCGGCCAGTTCCGGGCCCGATTCGGGCCTTTTCAATTTTTCGTTTTTGTTTTTTTTTGGGTTTGGGGCTTTGGGCTGGGTTTAAATGGGCTGGAATGGGTGTTTCAGATGGGTTTGTGGGGATGGGGAGGGGATAAAATAATCAAGAACACAAAAAAAAATAATAGAACCGAATCCGGCCCGGACTAGCAACAGTCAACTTCCGGGCCAATCCCGGGTCTCTCTGAATTTTTTTGGGCCCGGCCGGGCCTAGGACTGACCCGGAACCGGGCCCGGTTCAGTCCATGCCTAGATGCTAGTCCTTGTCCGACCCTATACTTCTATTTATTAGCATGAATAGTTTGTTATTTACTAAGACCAACAATGATCTTTATAAGAATTGATATCATCATTTTATAATAAATTAATACTACGTAATTTATATTATGTCAAAACTTAAGAAGATAACCGATATTTTTCCAAAACAGAATAATACACATATATAACCAATTAACCATGACTCGGAGTACATATATAAACTTGGCTTGCATGCGTTGCTATACATCAACAACTTGTACGTTGTGGCGTAAGTGAAGTTGAAGCAGACGGCGTGCGGGAGACTGTGATGGGCAAGCCTTTCGGGAAGTCGACAAATGGGAAGGCAAAAGCTTCGTCAAAACCGGCGAGTTTCCAGTCGTAGTTTAGCACTAAATGGTGGATGAATATGGCCATCTCTAGCTTGGCCAATTCTGATCCCGTGCACAACCGCGGCCCTCCCCCGAAAGGCATGAAGTTCTTATTTGTTGGCGACGTTGAAGCTGCACATCCATCTTTACTCTGCATGCAACAAATGAAGCAATGTATCAGAATGGAGCAAGTGTAACCCCCCTCCGCCCCATAGAACTTATCCATTTTACTTTTCTTGATGAATGATAACAAAATTTGGACAATGATTTTGATTATTATATTTGTGAAGTTTATAACTTCTATACTCATTTGAAAGTGCTTTCAACAAAGAACGTTTTCATCTAATTTTTATACTCGAAAGAATTTTCGTATATTAAAAAATGGCATTAGTCAAACTTGATCATTATTAACCCACAAAGTCAATATGGTCGAGTTTCCTGAGATCAAGGGGGCATTTTTTTTACTAAAAATATGATTAAGTACACTAACTTTTCCCAGGCAAGTGTAACAATGTTTTTTCTCTCTAAAATATAACCTGTTTAATCCTAAATAGCTAGAGATGCTTTTTATTTTAAGGTATGACCTTTATCCCCTAAGATGGGTCATCTTTGAATTTTTGGCCAATAGTGTTAGAACAACTCATCATGTGTGTAATGAATGCTTCCCTTCCCATAAATTAATGTCATTAACTAATGAATTAATGGGATTTGAAACTAAATAATCAGTCATTCAATAGGTGAGGAGAAGAGCACTGGATTAAAGCTCCGGAACACTTGTTCAAGTATTCATTTAATGGAGTGTGCGTGTAAAAATGATTGAACCCACAGGGAAGGGCATTTCTGTTTGCACGTGCATTTCGAAACCCCACTCCAGCATGGACGACATTTATCACCTGCACGCATTATTATTGGTCCTCCCAATATATTCCTATTTCTTTATTGATTAATTCTAATATGGGGTATGATATTGTTTTAAATATTCCTACTTCTCTCAATTAAATGTTTATTGTTCATTCAAAAAGGAGGTACTCCTTACTGTTCCAAATTAATTCTCCCCATACTCATTTCACATAAATGAATAAATATCTATAGGAGTCTAGAAAATCTTGTTCCTTTGAAGAAGAAAAAGTCTTATAGGAATATAGGAGTTAGCAAACATTTCTATTGCTTTTGCTTCTAGAAATCAGGGACGGAGCCCGAATGTAATGTCAGTGGTGTCAAAAAAATATACCAACGAAAATTACTCTAAGAAGCGCAGATCATATCAGGTCGGCCTGACGGGAACCTCCGTCAAGTCGGGGTCATTTAGGGCCCTTCCCTATGGAATTTTTTGATCAGATATTTTGATCATGTTCTTTATTAAGTCTAGTTTATACCCACCAAATTTCAGATAAAATTTCAACTGGGAAAGCAGTTAAATAAATTTCTTACAAAAATTGCGCTTGATATAAATAAACAACAGCAATTTTTGTACAGAATTTAGTTAACTGCCTTCCCGATTGAACTTTAAACTGCAATTTGGTTGGCAAAAAAATAGACTTAATGAAGAACATGCTAAAAAAAAATCATCAAAAAAATTACACCGGAAAGAGCCCCAAATGGCCTCGGCCGGTCTGACATGATCGCTACTCTTATCCGAGTAAAAATAATATGAATTTTAATTAGGAGTATTATATTATTGTTTCAATTTCTTATTAAATATTATCAACATTATTCTTTGAATCATACATCAAAAAACTTGTGAGATAGGGGAGTATATTATATATATTGACACTTTATAAAAAAAAATTAGTGGGGTCATTTTTAACACTTTCAATCTATATATACATATATATAGAATAAATATATAGTTTGAGTGGTGTCATTTTTTACACTTTCAATTTATATATGCATATATATACAATAAACATATAATTTGAGTGGTGTCATTTGACACCATAACCCAACACTTGGCTCCGACCCTGCTAGAAATTCTATACTTTAAGAAGGCGTGTTGAGGCAGCTATTTTGACGTGACCATTTTCAATGAAACTAAAGTACCGTAATTACTACTAGGTATTTTCAACTTACCTAGTATTACCAAACTTTTTATCAAACACATATAGTAGTATATTTTGATTCCACACGTTTAATTATTTATTAGTGAGTAATGAAATGCCTCAAGATAGAATTACTTTTCTAGATGAATCAGCCGGAATTATTGAAGGACATTATTTTAACTATTTTCACAGATTTATTTATCAAATACACTCTGGCCTTAATTTTAATATATTTTCACAATTAAACAAATTAAATCGATTTTAACCAGAATTTCATAAATTTCAACAACTTCAGTCAATCAACGGTACTTTTTACTCAAAGACTGTCTTTAGTCCCAAACTAGACAACAACAAAAAATTGAATAATTATAAAAATACACAAAGATCAGACATTTACCAAATTAGACCAAACCGATTCAGATTAGACCAAACCAGATCAGACCAATTTTTTTTAGTACGACTAAAAACATCCATACTCTACTGTTTTAACAATAACTACGGAGTATATTAAAAATTAGAGAAAGTATATTCGAAAACCATCAACTCCCCTTAACTTTTGTTGTCAATAAACTGTTAAGAGCACATTTAATGGGTCAAATTAAGAATGAATGTGATCAAATTACTGGCGTGTCAATGGATTTTTGACCCGTCAAACAAAAGGATTTATTTGCTTTCATGATACATCAGCTAGCCAAAGCGTAGATGAGAATTCAAAAGACACCTTTTTTCAATGCTGTTTAATTAATCATGAGAGTTCAAAACTGGGAATTAATTACGGAGTGTCGGGAGGGATAATGCAAAGATACTCTCCAGATAATGATGAGTTGAATTGGGATTGTCTTTGGTGTGGAAAAAGCTCCCCCACGGCCACACCGCACTTTGTATCTAGCGGGGACAACCATTTTTCGTACGCTATAAAAGCAATAACATTAACTATAATAAAAAGATCATTTGATCATGACAGATCATTGTGTGCTAGCCTACACAAACAGTTGTTGGACTATTAAATGATGGAATGTTCTTTGGACTAAGTTACTTCTTTATCTACTCCTAGCTGCTGTTTTGTTATCTCTACCTTGTAGTTTTATACTCCCCACACAATCATGTCCACTGTACTTATGTACCCGAAAACCATTTTTTAACCAAAGTATTTTAAGGTTTGTGTTTTGTATTCATGCAAGTAAGGACAATAGAGTGTTTTGAAAGGAAACAAAATAGCAAAAATTTTAAGGAGCCCATATGACACCATAAGGGAGTCATATGGGATACTGTGGCACCACAATCACCATTCATTTATTTTGTGGGTCCTCCACTAAATAAATGAATGGTGATGATGGTGCCACAATACCCCATATGACTCCATAGTCCATAAGGGAGTCATATGGGGTTCCATAAATTTACTCCCCTAAATGTGAGAGTTCTCATACGACCTCGCCTCTAAAACACCCCTAACATGTCGTCTATTTCAATATGTTTCCATGTTTTGTTCTTCAATCATTATAGATTGAAAGAGTAATCCAGATCTTATATACTCCGTATTAGGCAATACGTTTTGACTATACGTGTGAAATAAATACTTGAACATCCTCCCTCTATACATTTTGACTATACGTGTGAAATAAATTCTTGAACATCCTCCCACTATTTTGTTAGGGGTGTTTTAGAGGCGAGGTCGTACGAGAACTCTCACATTTAGGGTGCCCGCTACTTTTAGAGTGAACCATTGGGTTGAGCATAATAGCACCTTCAAACCACGTCTATTTTCACGGGTGTAGCTATGAGGAGGGCGTCATGCGCTGGGCCTCGGCCTGCCCCAAATCTTATAAAATATTTTCAATTTATGTGTAGAAAATATACGTGAAATTTATACGTAGTATAAGAAATATTTTTACTCACCCATCCCAATATTTCCCTTTAGCTAGGCTATAGGTACACCGAAAGACGATATGTAACTAGATAGTCCATGTGCAACAGGGTCGACTAAGAATGTTTAGGGTAGGGTTGAACTCGTGAACTTTTAGTCACCGTCAACATTTCACCTACTCCATCAAATCGACTACCCAAGGTTTGAGTCACCGTCAACATTTCACCTACTCCATCAAATAGACTACCCAAGCGATATGCAGTGGTGAAGATAGGTCGGGGGCGGAGGGGACCTTATCCCCCAAATGAAATTTGTGACATACATATATATTTATAAATATTAATGAGTATTTAAAAATATAGTGAAATTTTAAGTTTTGATCCACCAATATAAAGTCTTAAGTGCAGCCCCCTAACCTGACATCTGGGGAACATATATGAACATATATGCGCATAGGGAGAAATAGGCAGGGAAAAATAAAGGGGTTTGGGTGAAATTGACAAACCTGCCATCTCCATGGATTGAAGTGCTGGGGATGGTCAAAAAGTGAAGGATCTAAATGCACCGCTGAAATAACCGGTAGCACTTTCCATCCACATGGAATGTCATATCCTTTTCAAAATGCACAACCATATATCATTTCCCTATTTTATTCTTATTTCTTATTAAATTAATAATAGTAATTGTGAAATGGAAAGTATTTAGATGATTAGAAATTTGGGCTCCTCCCTGCATAAGCCCACAATGTGCATACCTTTGTACCGGACGTCTTTGATGGCTTTTCTGTGCAGAAACCTCACCACATTCCCTAGCCTCAATGTCTCATTTACAACCTGAAAACAATATAAGGCAGTATTGGCTTTCACTTAAACCTAAGATCTTAATAGTTGTGGACCTTGAGAAGTAACCTAAGATCTTTATAAAATGTTTTATTGTTTTAGAGATATTTGGTATATGACAACACCCTCCTCAGTCCTCACGACCAAACAATTCATTTCATTCCAAATTATAAGCTTTTTTGCATGGATGCTCATGATTATCCAAATATATATATTACCCACACATATCCAATTTATTTAAGTAAAGCTAGTATACTTTATTCTAAAAATAATGTCCCATGTGTCACGTAATAAGATTCTCAATCTTTATTCATGTGTTCAACTAACTCTACTTTCATACCCAGTACTGCGTATTTGATTAATAAATAAATTTATTATTCTATTCTAATTCTCATTTTCGGGATCAATAGTTTTAGTGTAGTTTTATAAATATGTAAAAAAAATCAACAACCTTGATCAAATTAGTGCTATATTAGTGCTATGCTAAATTCTTTAACTAAAATATTGCGGTGAGATTAAAAAGCATTTACACAATGGGTGAACTCCATCTTCTTGTAGTCATCCCAAGTCAATTCCCTGCTTCCAGATGTCCCATTATTTGCTTTGGAGATTTCCATGTGTTCCTCCTGTTTTTTCACAATTTATCAACAGTGGAATGAGATGGCTGAAATGATTAAAACAATAAAAACAAGAGCAGTAGTTATTACTACGTAATAAAGTGACTAATTAATGATGAGTGATGTATATAACATGCTTAATTAATTAACTGACTAATTAATTGTTAATTAATGATTACTCTAAGTTGTTGAATGGCATTTGGACAGCCTTGCAAGAAGTAGATGGCTAAAGCAATGGCCACAGATGAAGTTTCATGGCCAGCAAACAGCAGACTCAGTACCAAATCCAGAATCTGTTCCTTTGAAAGACTTGAATTGTTTATTGCCCATCCCAAAAGATCATTTCCTTCTTCCTCATTCCCCTTCTGTCTCTTCTCCATTTTCTCCTCAATAAATTTAAGAATCTTTGTCCGCGACTGCCAACAAAATCGGGAATAAGTTTAAGTATCTGATTGTTCATTTGAGCTTAATTAGTACCAACAAAATTCTATTTTTATCATAAAAGGTAACCCGATAGAATGAAAAGGTCAATCTGATAGAATGAGTAAGACATAACTTAAATTTTAGGATGATTTAAAACCAAACGAGTCCTGCATACCTGCAAGGCTCTTCTGTATGCAGTTCCTGGGAAATTCAGTGGTGCTGAAACGACCCCTTTCATGAAAGTAATATACTCTTTCTTCAGCTTTTCTGTCTCTAGCTTTCCAGGTTCCAAACTCATTATATGCTCAGCCATGAAATTAAACGTATACTGCAAAAATGCCATAAAAAGTGTATTTACAATATTTAAAATATCTTACACCAGTCAAATACAAAGATTCAATATCTCAGACAAGTCATTATATCAGATTTGTCTTTTTAAAAGCAACATAGTAGTGTCTTAAATATACATAATAATTAAGTTATCAGAGCAATTTATTAAATATTTTTGGGAGAAATATGCTTTAAATGAAGAAACTAGAATGGGGTACCTTTTTGGCTTCATCTTGAGCACAGATAACAGAGCCTGGATTCCATGAACCCAGAACAAACAGAGTGTGCTTCTCCACTTCTTTGAGAAGCTGAGTTCTAAGCCTGGCACTGCTTAAGAAATTGAGAGAGATGGTCCTCATATCTCTGTGCATTTCTCCCACCAAGACCAGCATTGACCACTTCCCAAGTATCCCACCTATGCTACTGGGATAACTGCACTCAAACAACCTCCCTTCATTCTGAAGAATGTATCTGTTCAGCCCTGCATCTACTGACACTATTGCCTTCTCCCCGAATAAATTCGACTTAAATATTTTCCCAAATCTGCACTTGACCCGAATATAGAAATACAAACCAACATATAAAGCTTTGATCAAGAGAAAGGAAAATATCTCTTTAAGACTTCAAAGATGAATTAATTACCTAAGTATGTGATCTTCCATGAAATACCCAATAGAGGTGGCTGAATAAGGCTTCAAGTAGCCAATGGTCTCACCAAGAAAAGGCCACCCCATCTTGCCTGGGGGGAGATTCAGGTTTTGGTGTTGGTAGTGTTTTCTTTTGAAGAAATTAATGGTGAGAAGTGAAGCAATGATCAAAGAAAGAACAGAGAGGATGAATTCCAAGTCAGACATGGCTGACTGAATTGTTAGCTTAGTTGAGACTGAACTAAATAGATTAGAGATGGCGTATTGGATGGGGAATAGATTCTGGAAGTTGGAATCCCATCAACTTTACATGTTACCAGTTTGGAAAAGGAAAGTTGCTGTTTTACTGATCACCAAAAGCTAGTTTAGATATGTCATGAATGAGTTATTCAAGCAATTAAGCTGTTTTTATAGTCTTCTTTGTTGTCACAATAGCGTTATGGCATTTACTCCAATTTAATTGTAGAATAGATTCTATTGTTCCACCGCCACACCAAACTATATACCCTTTCGTCCCTAATTTATCTCCTTAAATACAAATGACACGGGATTAAAATGGTGAATATTATGTGGTGGAGAGAAAAATGTGTAAGAATTTCTACTATAAGTTGTATGCAACAATTTTTTGCCAAAAAAAGGAACAACAACAACAACAATGTCCAAAATTTGATTTCAAAATATTTTGGGGTTGACTAACATGAATCGATACCTACTATCGCAACCAAAATGAAAAGAAAGATACATACAAAGATAAGCTATGATAAAAAGATAATATAAAATGAGATGAATATACATGAAATTGATAGAATATAAAGGGTAACAAATATGTGTGTGTGTGTGTGGATAAAAAGAAACTAGAAAGAAAAAGAAGATGAGGGGGAAAATATAGAGATCACTCTTCCACACGAATACTCGTTCTCCACTTTGTTCTCTTCAAAGCCATACTCTCATTCAATCTAAGAAGAAACATATCACTTCTGACTCATCTAATCCACATATGTTTGGGTCTCCGAAGATAGATTTTGGCATTTATATAAAGTAAGATATATACATATCTTAGAAACATATCACTTCTGACTCATCTAATCCATATTTTCTAGTTACTATATATAAATGCCAAAATCTATCTTACTTTACTTTATTTTTATAAAATTTTGTTTTTCACTTATTTTCAATGTATGAATGGTTGTCTCAAGAGCATGTCTACATGTGTATTTGGTGCATATTAGTATACTCCCTCCGTCCCTTAAAATTTTGTCCACTTTCTTTTTTTTGGATGTCGCACTAGTTTTGCTATTTTCTTTTTTAAGTAAAGAATTTGTATTTTCTGTTAATTCTCTCCTCTACACAAACCTCAACCACACAGTTTTTACTTTATTAATTTCTCTGCCGGTCAAACTTGACAAAGTTTTAAGGGACGGAGATAATATTACCTAATACTTGTACTAGTATATTGATATTGATATGGCCATATGGGTTGAGATTAGGACTAGAGCTTGTTGTCTTGATTGACTTTGATCGTAATTTGAGCCGTCCATAAACCACCGTCAGTCTGACACTCAAAGGAGTCAAAGGACTATGAACCATAGTAATGCTCATCAATTTGACATGAATTTCGTTTTAGTACATGAAAAATTAAATTAGTACACGAAGTTTACAGAACGCCTAGTTGTCTCATACATGAGGTTCGTTTTAAAAAATACTTCCCCGTTTCAAAATTAACTTCTCACTTTCCTTTTCGAGCAGACCCGAAATTAACTTCATATTTCAGAACTTTTCTTATTTGGCAAATAATCTACATAAAAAAAATGTCAAACAGTGCCAAACAGGGTCCAAACAGAATCAGCCAATGCATACACTTCAACCAAAACTTCATAAATTTTAGCAGAATCAGCCAAATCAGTCGATTTTGATGCTACCAAACAGGCTTACTCTATACCACCACACATGAATCTCCTGATGAGTCATTTCAGTGTAAATAAAAAGTGTATATTTCTTGTACATTAGCATGTGTACAAAAAATGTACACAAATAAACAATTGAGTGTATATAAAAAGTGTACATTTTTTCACTTCCAATTGGAGTCTCTCGATTACTGTAGGCTAGTTTTGAAAATAATTTTCTACTACCATCTTTTAACTAGAATAAGATATTTTCTTGAAAAAAGAAATTGAATACTCTCATAAATATTATATACTAGTGCGTAGTGGGGAGTATTACTTTCATAATTCTATATACAGCCTCATTTTTACTAAACACACACATTTACGTGAAAGCTATTTTTTGGTTTTATAATTCCCTGTTTGCCCTTGTTATATGACGCCAACCGACTTCCGTGTTTCTGTTTTGAGATCGACTCCATTGATTTTCGATAGAATAAATAAAAGTTATTTTTTCAAAATTACCTTTCATAGAAAATAGATGTAGAATCCAAATAAGTAGATGAACCAAATGGATAATACAAATAATGGGCGAATCACAAATGTGTACTTTCAGCGCGAAAATTCACCAGAAGTAGAAATAAAATAAAGCATGAAACAAGTTTTAATATCTGTGTTCAAAAAAAAAAATCGTGTAAAAAAGATGGAAGTTAATTCGGGAAAACATGAAAACTATGAGCCCGTATGATGTCTCTATTTTTTTATTAAGTAGACTTATTAGTCAACTTTTCATCAAACACGTAATTTTGATTTCACACGCTAAGTTATGTTATAATAAGAAAAAGTAAGGTTGAATTTACTTTTTTGACTGAAGTTATTAAAGATGTCTATTTTAGCATTTTTTCATAATTTTTTTTCTTTAATTTATTAATAAAATATATTTTAAAAATATTTTTTTTAAAAAAAATCAACAGAATTAACTAATTTCAAAAATCAAATATTCATAAATTCCAACCGTAACAGTGGATTCAGCTGAAATTTAGTATGAGTAAACTAGACTTAATAAATAAGATACTCAAAAAATTTCATCAAAAAATTCTACCGGGAGCTACCTCAAATGGCACGTTCGGACAGAATCTTCTATATAAAGACTTATTTGACCCCCTTTTTTACAACTTCGAGGACGAAACTGACCTTTTACTCAAAAGGAAATAGCAGGTGCGTGACTAACTTTGGGCGTAGAGCGCGGCGTGGGATTTGAGTGACAGCATACCGCCCGTGCGGGTGGGGTTCAATGAGTCGTGCGTGCACACGTGTGGTTTGGCAGGGGCAGGCTTTAAATGCTCATTACTGAACAAGCTAAAGATCTCAAAATTCGGACGGACACCAAACCAAACAAAACCTTACCCATCCAACCACACAGCTAGCACCTTAGTTTCACTCTCGTTATCCAACTAACTAAGCTGCAGCAAGATTCCAAATTTTGGCCTTCCATTTCAAACTTGGTGGACGTGGCCTTGGACCAAATTCCCTTGATCATTATTGTTCATTTGTTCATTACTAAAGAGGACTCATATCTTGCTCCTACAATTTGAAGTTGTTTGAAAAAAATGGAATTCTAACTGAAAGGTTAAATTATTCTAATCTAATAAATTATGTATTTAAAATATATTTTTATTGTTGAAATGGATAATAAGTGTGTGAAAAGATACTTAAAACAGTTTGTTCAATAAATTCAGCCAATCAAATCCTACTAACACCTCCAACTTTATATATTTTGATAACCGTTGCTCGCATAAAACAAAAGCTAGTTGTTTGATAAATAAATCGCCTTAAACCCCGAAAAAGGGATTACAAAACAAGCTATTCGACCAAGACGTTAACAATAATCAATGGCAATTGAGTTTAAACATTTGGGATTTCAAAATATGAGTGCCACATTTCCTTCCCAAACAAGAGTATGTTACTGTCTTTTTGAAAATTTACTGTCAAAATCCAACATTATCAGATTTAAAAATGACAACATATTGTGATAAGTGGCAATATTTTACAATATTTGCATTAATTATTCGTATTTAGTGAATGAAAATATACACTTCTATTTTGAAATTTTGAACAATTTACTCCAATTTTCACAATTTCTTCAAATTTGGCACTCTTTGGAATAGTATATAGAGAAAGTTCTTAAGTAAGAATAAAACATAACAAGATTTCTCAAATAGTACCATTATTTCTTTCTCTTTTTATCATAAAAGAGCGGCTGCTATATTAAAACTGAGAACACATACAAAACAACCTTTAGACAGAATTTACATATCTAATCGTGAACTCTAGGAATAGACTTAGAGTCAAGCACCTCTTACAAAGCAACATGACTCGCTAAACCTGAAATGGACAAATTTAGGCCTAAAACGATCAGAATCGAAACCATGTCCATCAAAAGAACTCCAAAATCCAAACATTCAAACGAAAACTACTCGACTAAAAAGAAAATAATACAGAAAATAATACATAAAATAAAATCTTTCCATGAAAATAAAGAGAAAATAATACAGAAATAAAATCTTTCCAGGAAGCTCTTCCTGGTATGGAGGTGGTTTCAGAGGAGGACGAGCTCTTTCAATATGGGTGAATACCAACTCCACTACCGTCCGAATGGCCGACCAAAACTTCATGATCCAGCCTCGATACAACCTCCCAACTACACCTTGTTCATCTGCCAACGTTATCTTCTCCGACATAGTTGCAATCCCAAACGTTAGAACACTTAAAATCGATATAAAGTGCCGCTCCAATCCCATATTGATAGGGAGATGGAAAATCTCAACCCCTACAGAGAGGGGAGACGACCGCTAGAGTTCATCTCTGTAGAGAGAAGAGAGAGTTCGTTATTGAAGTCATTATTTATTTCTAATATACATGTTTCACGCTTTCATATTTAGGTAAGTTTTTTAATCTTTTATTCAATTAATAGGTTTAAATTAGTTTTATTTTGGAAATAAAACATATTTAATCTAATTTTAGAATGTTTTTTATGCTTTACTCTTATATTGAGAAGTTTCTTCAGCTAGTACACACAACATTCCAATATGTTTCAACCTATGTTGCACACAAACATGAAAATCATAGGAAAACGGAAAAGATCACCTTTTACTAGAAAAACAATTGTTTGGAGAATTTTTGAAGAGTTTTCGTAGAGTTTCGAAACAGAAACGTACTCTACCCGAGAACTTCCGTGCTTTATACGTTTCATCTATTTTTTAAAATCTTCAAAGAAAATCACACTTCCTAAAATAGATTTGCTTCAAAATACTTCGTCTGCACAGTTAAATTTGATCAAGTTAAACCTGAGCGTTGAATAAGAAAATAAAAATTATAGGCGAAATTGATAAGATTAATCCCTACATTTACCAATTATACAAAAATAATCCATACTTCACATTTTTACATCAATAATCCAAACCCGTCATCCATCCCCCGGAATTAGAATAAGTGAGACGGACTTGTATTTCCGTCCAAATCAGAGTTACGTGAATCTAGCTAGAGCAGATATAATTTTTCTCGATCCTCCTAGTATTTCATCTGTATCTCTAAAACCTAAATTGCCTAATTAGCACATGTCTTCCTGCGATTGTGAGAAATCAGTTTAAAATTAAGCCCCTCTTAAACACAAACATCCAAACAAAAAGTGAGGTGCAACAATGACGTTTCTTCACAGTTGCAGAGACGATTTCCTCAGGGAGAAACAAGGGAAAGAGATTTATGGCTGCCTCATATGGAAGTTAAAACAAATACTACGCAGAATTTATGTAGTTATGAAGGGCCATAATCTAATTACTTTTGAATTTTAGACATAAAAGCTATAAAAAAACTTGAACCTTAGTGTATTCGAATTGTTGTTGGAATTTTTTGTTTTGATTTTGCAGAGTGGTAAGTGTATTTTTTCTTATGGGAACATGTCTAATTGAGTTGTTGTTGGAGAAAGTGGTATGTATACTTTGATTTATGCTCTATGTTAATTGTGAACAGGTTAAGGGAATGAAAATCTTAAAAGCGAGCTGGAGAAAACTTAGGCTGTGAAGAAATTAAATTGTTGTTGAAGAAAGTCAGCTTCGATTTATGTCCACTGTTATGCCATTTAAGGATTTTAAGGGATGAGTAATTGCGGTGGGAAAGGCTGGAGGAAGATGATAAAGAGAATAAAGAGAAATATGGATAGAGAAGAAGATGGTTTAAACTTTAAACGGCGTTAGGCTAGAAGGAAGATCCGTCTAATTTATTTTATTTATGTGGTCATCATGGGAAGTTTGGATTATTCAAGTAATAGTTTGAAGTAGGGATTATTTTTGTTTAATTGGTAAAAGTAGGGATTAATCTTGTCAATTTCGCCTAATAATTATATGATCAATGCATGTATGGATGAGATAGAAATAACGTCAAACCACAAATTAAATTTAGTATTCCAATAAAACATGAAAATTTGTTAAACAACGCTATAAGATATTTAGAAAAATTTACTACCTCTCACATAGTTATTGAATATCATCTTTATTTTATTTCCTTTGCACTAACTTTATTTTTTTTACCATATTAAGTACTCCGTATATATATGTGTAATGTTAATTGTGTTTTCGTATTTTCTAAATTATCATACCGATTTTTCATAAGAAATTATATCTCTCCGTAATTATGGGAAGAAGGTAATTAATTTAATTATAAGAAATTAGTCATACTAGCATAGTAATATGATCATGGAGGGATGCCATCATATTTTTTTCTAGGATGCGAGGTTTGCTCAAAATCAAGCCACAAGATGATGATGTTTTTCACGTTTTACAATATACCCGTAGTAGTCTAACATAGTCTAATTATAACATATCATCACATAACGCACGCTTTACAAAATTGTTTTTTAGCTAAACAAAATAGGAGACAAAATTGTCTTTTTAGCTGAACAAAATAGGAGAGTGCAACTTCACACACATGAAGTTGGGCACGATCTCTCATTATTACCCCAATGGTTCCTAGTAATCACTAAAATATTTTTGAAGTACTCACTCCATCTTAAAATAGACTTTGTCAACTTTATATTATTGTTTATATCATAAATTTTGTCACTTCTCTTTTGAATTTTAAATTAATAAATTTATGCTTCTCTTTATTTCTCTCTCTTTTACACAAATATCAATCACATAGTATTTTGTTTTTCTTATTTCAAATTTAAATCAAAGTAGACAAGGTTGATCGGGACGGAGAGATTAATTTATTTTAGAGATTATAAGGAACATAATTGTAAAATTAGTAATATTCAAAATAAAATGTGATTTGTAAAAGTAGAAGGTGGAGCATATAGTACTCCGTAATATGCTATGTTTTTCTTTAAAATAAAAATTGAAACACATTTCAACTATTTACAGTTTTTAATTTGAAGTATTTAAAGGCATGTTAAAAAGATTGGCGTTTGGAATGCTCTGCATAAGGCGGACGAAGGGCTTCAGCGTGTCTCCTTTGATCGTCGATTTCACAGGAGGGGATAGAGGGTTAGGATGTTTTTACTTGTACTGTAATTTGTCCCAGACCAGACCAGACCAGACCAGTCCAGACCAGATCAGACCAGTTCAGACCAGACCAGACCAGACCAGACTTGGATAGTTATAAAAATACAAAGAAACCAGACCTTACCAGACCAGACCAGACCAGTTCAGACCAGACCAGACCAGCAAATTACAATCCAAGTAAAAACACCCTTAGAGGGGGGATTGTAGGTGGAGCACAAAGCACGTTCGATGGCCGGCTGTCTTCTGCGAGAAGGGCTGGGGCGGGGCTAAAGATTCTGGTACTAGGCAGCAGTGTCCATCGGTGGTCTAGGGGTGGAACCGTGATTTGGCACAAGAGAAGGAGGCAGCGGGACTCTCAGGCAATCACGAGGAAGGGGAAAGATCCGGAATCAGGAAAACTCAAGATTTGTGGCGGTGATTTTCTTTGGGCGAACCAGATTCAGGCGACGGAGAAAGAAGACGCGGAGATGATGATCCGCTCCCTCCTGAACCTCCGCCATGGGAGTATTGCACGGCTAGGGTTTGGAAGACTATTTTACTATTTTTAGTTTGCTATTTTTAGCCCAGGCTGTTTTACTATTTTTATTTTGTTAGTTCCTTGATTTACAATAAGGGGGTAGATTGGTGTCTTGGGTTACTTTAGGTGTTAGATTTCTCAATGGAGGCAATCAGATTGGTTCAGCCGCTAATAGCTTCTTTGTTCTCATAGTTTCAGCGATTTGTCTCGTTCTTCTTGGGGTGGACAATTCTATGTCTATCATGACGTGAGGGGGCCGATGGGCTTTTGGTTGGATAGAGGGAGTTTTAGGGTTTGGGATATGATTGTTACTTTAGATCGGTTGATTTAAGATAAGTTATTTCCTTTTCAAAAAATTTGAAGTGTTTAAATTTAAATAGAACCAGTTTGATGCACATGACTCACAATCAACTCAAAATGAATCAAGGCTATGGTCAACAATAATCTAGAAGGATACTACAAGGTAGAAAAACGCGTTGTTATTTTCATAAACAAGTGAAAAGTTTTACCAATGTGATAAAGTGCAGCATTGGGACTAAAACGTACAGTTAATCAGCGTATATCATTCTTAAACATCTATAGTTTGCATTGCACATTTGCACTATACGAAGTATGTAAGAAATCAAAAGCCAAATTAAAGGCAGAGTGATTGTTCACATATGCTTCACCGGCTGTGTAAAAATAAGAGCCTATTGTTAGATTAGGGAAAAGTGTAAGCGTTCAATTCAGATCTACATGACTGTTCGATTCAGATTGACAAGGATGCAGAGACAAATTCAGTAATTTAAAGGAGTAATCTTTTAGGTCATCTTCCAAGATTAAAATTGATAACTAACTACTACGTATTTGTTTACTGTGATTTGGCATTTTGCATGTTGAGGATCTGTCTGTTTAAATATAATTATTCACAATCCATTTTACTAGATGAGCAGAGAATAAATTGGTTGTGCGAGACATTATGTCAAATACAATTGGACACTTCTTGGGTGTTCACGAGGTATGAACATTATAAAAAAACACCCTCCTTATTAAACAAATCTATTAGGGATTTTTTTCGTTTGAGTGAATTGATCGAGGAATCGAGGTAGTATAACAATTATTATTTCTAGAGAGTGAAAAGGAGATGGATTCATATTTTTTTTTTTTGTTTAGCTTTACAGAATCAGCAGGACAAATTGAGAGCGTCAAAGGAGATTGTTAAGGAGATTGTTGGAATCCTCCTCCGCGAGCACAATGTATATATTTCCTCCCTTATTTTTGATGAGGATGTGAACAACTTAATTGGGAGTTTGTTTTGTGTATGGTCATTTTTATTCTTCTCATTTAGAGAGATATCATAAGGATTTGAAGCTTACTGATTGCGAAATATAAAATGAAAAAAAAATTCTTAGGGACACTAGAGGAGGGATTGTTGGAGAACATGTGGGTAAATTTATCAAGGAGACGACGACTTGGACACCGATAGTAAATAGGACGAGCCTTTGCGATTATTGATGTTTTTTCTTTTTAGGTCACTTTCCCGGGTCAAGAACAGAACATGAATTGTTTCTTAAGAGGGTGCCACTCAAGCCAATGCTCAGACGATGATGGGTCATCGGGTCATGATTCTGACCAGGAATTGCTTGATCAGTTAAGTAATCAAATTAGAATGTATATATATAGATTTATGATCAAATGAGAAAGACATCTTAGGACAGATGTGTGAAAGAACGTAAACCTTTAGATTTTTGAAGTTCTAGAAGAAAATAGGTATTTCACTATTTTCATCTATTTAGTTTCACGTGTGGCTGATTTTCGAGAAGATGTCATTCTAAATTTAAGCTGGTAATTGTTTGTCTATTTTCCTTTCTTATTCATCTCTTTTATATTATCTTTTTTTTAAAAATAGCTTATCTTTTTTATTTTTATTTTCTTTCTTTTCCTTTTGGTGATATCATGTATCGATTCTTGTTAGCCGACCCCAATATCGTTTGGGACTAAGGCTTGGATGTTGTTGTTGTTGTATGTTTTTTCTTCCTTAAAAGGTGTTCTTCCATCTACCAGTCTTCCACATCCATTTATTGTATAATTTGAAGCCTGGAAAACAACTGCTCTTTCTCACACAGGGATACTGTTGGTTAACCCAGTCTCACTATATGGATGGGCTATTGATGTAGAACACATTTAGCAAGAGAAAACATACTCAGAAACAGTAAAGGAGCGATTTACAATGGTTGTTCATCGAAGAGATACTATCGCTATTACTGCTAGAATGTTTTCTCGGCTCTGCTATGGACATTGGACAGTAAGAATAACATGAATGGAATAACATACCTTTGGTAATGTGCAACTATTACATCAATGTTAAGGCCCTTGACATTCTGGGCCAAAATAAAAGCTAGTCTAACTTTTTTAGAGACCTTTTGGCAACACTGGTTTTTGGTTTATCAGGCTTATCAACCAACTTTTTCACCAAACATGTAACTTTTACTTTCGCGCGATGAATTGTGTAATAAGCAGAAAAAGTAAGGTTGAAGTTACTTTTCTGGCTGTATTGGCTGAAGTTACTGTAGATGATTATTTTAGCTATTTTTACATATAATTTTTTCTTTATTTTATTAATAAAATATATTTTAAAAATATTTTTTTCTTAAATCAGCAGAATCAGCCAATACAGCCGCTTCAGCCAGAACTTCATAAATTTCAGCAGAATCAGTCAAAACAGCCGATTTTCGTGCTACCAAAGGGGCTCTTAATTTCAAGCTAGCTATTCTAGGTAAAAACACTAGATAAGATAAAATACAAATTGAATCACAATTTAAATGTTCCAACAATACCACACTTCTCTTAAAATCACTTTAGATTGGTTAGCAATTGAGGCTATTAAATTTCAGTCAACGTTTTTAGTGTCCATTCGATCTCAACTATATCAATGGTTGTATTTCACTCTCATTTCTTTCATGGAACTTCATTCTCATTGGAATTGTCCCCGAGTTTTGTTCTAATCTACTTTGTATTAGCTTTGTGAATTGCCACACAAGCGATTATAGCTAGCCTCTCCTTCATTGTTACCGGTTTCCAAGGCTGATGTCACTGATAGCTCTGCTTTCATTCTGATTGGCTACCAGAAGGGATAAGAACTATGGTTTGACCGAGAGGCACCGCTTAGCCGTTACATTGGGAGACATCCTCCACAGAAGGGACAAATGCTATTCTTAGGAAACTAATGAGACGATTCCTCAGGGGTTTTAGTTTGAAGAAGATATTCAAGCTAAGAACGGAGCCCGGTCTTACCCTAGTGTATTGTGAGAAAGGATAACGGTGAGAAGAATAAGATTGAGAGTATTGCACTATTGCGTAGTTTGAGGAGGGTGAGGAAAAGAAGACTAAACATTTTGTGGTATGAGAGGGTAGTATTGATGAGAAGTATAATAGTGATGAGAAATGTAAGAAGGATAGGGCATATATGGTGAATATTCTGTGGGGGTTTGAAGATAAGGTGATATTCCAGGAATTGAGCTAAATTGATCCATCTCAGCCTCTTTAATTTTTTTGTTCACCTGAAAGGTTGGTAAAGAAAAATCCTACGAAAAAAAAACTAAAAAAAATCGCTGAAATTAATTAACTCTTAAAAGCGACATCGTCCCCTGCACGGCGCCAAAAACTGATGTGAATTTTCTCGCATTTAAAATAATGTAGCAGTATAGGGTATAAGTACGAGTATCGTCTCCACAGGGACGGAAAAAGGAAATTAAGAATTAAATAAATTCAGTGATTAAAAATAAATAAATAAAATGTGATGTGCAAGATTTGATTTTTGGAAAATTAAAATGTGAATAAATTATTAAAATAACTGGGTTGTCTCTAGTTAATGACTATAGGGAACAAAGATTGATTACGGGGTAATCAGATTTTTGGCTGATCAGGCTTAGTCACATGAAAATTATTTAATTGAGCAACGCTAATCAATACTAAGTTCTAACCGCTCTCGCGGTGTAGATTAGAATAACTTAGGGAACCAAACTGATCTCTCATGCGACAGGTATCTAAATTATTGACAAAACGAGCAAGTGTATGGCCCCCTAGCCATTACTAATCTCTTAGCAAACGATTAAGTGTGTGTGAATGTGTCCTAGAATAAATTAGATCTCTCTTAATTTACTCTATGTGCAAATATAATCCTAGCGGCCGTTCTAGGTTACAAAAGATATCAATTAAATTATTCAAACACAAATTAAATAATGATCATGCAATTAATCCATCAAGAAAATAACCATAGGGACACATTTACTTCACGGGTTACTAAACGGTGCTTATGAAGACTCGTGTTAATAAGCGACACATAAAATAAGCAATGTTGTAAGCTCATGTTTACTTCAAAGGATTTAAAACACCGTTTAACATTAAAATGTCCAAAATAACCCTATACAAATATAGACACACAAACATCAATGAACAAAAGTATATCTAATATAAAAACTTATAAGACTCAATCAAGGTTTGGGTACTTTGGGTATTAAAAAAATGTTGGTGTAACCCTGTGTTAATTATACTTGTGCGTCAAGCTTTAAGGCTTGTGCTATTAAGTAATATCTTGTAACCGCAGTTTCCCCTGTTAACGTTTAGCCCCTCATAGATCTACTGCGCTCGGTATATTCCTTCACGACTGTGGAATTCTTCAACATAGTAATGAAAACAGAGGTGGATGAAGAGTAGGTCGAGACAACCGAGAGCCGGAGGCCGACCAATAATCGATGGAGGGACTGAAACAGTGGCTGGCTTCCAGGCGAGCGAATGTTTCCAATAGGGAGGGCTTTCTGCTCAGCTGGCCAGGCGCAGCTGTCTTCCGCGCAACACCAAAGATTCTCAATCAGGATAGAAATTCCAAGACGGCGTCACCTCAGGTGGTCAACTCGTGCTCGAGGCCAGCTCCGCTACTCTGGATTCCAGCCTCTGAACCAGCATCTTTGGAGTTTTCAGCCACATGGGATAAATCTGGCAGCGCCCGTCGGGAATGGAGAAATCTGGCCAGCGCTTTCACTTACCTTTCTTTATTCAATTACACAATATATTAAGGTGAAATTTCTTTGCAATATACTGTGAATCTGTGATTGTATTTTAGTGTTGTAGTTTTGCCGTTAGTGACTTAGTGGAATTTGATAAACTCAATTTTATAGTAACCAAAAAAATTAGTTGACTGTGGGAGTTTAAGTGTTAAAGTTTTATAGCAGAGCCTATTTCCTGATTACAGTTTTATGTTATTGTATTTCAAAACTTACATTTCAACGCAATTACGATAATAAATGATCCCTTCGGTAGGTTTTTACACACCCATAGTGTACCCTTAAAAGTTTTCTGGATTTAAACTTTAGTAGTGCTTAGCCAAACTTGGAGCTTTATTTGAAAATGAAAAGCTAAATGAGGGGCACAAAGCACTAATTTATTAAAATAAAAAGATAAACAACCAGTGTCCAGCTAGGTAGTTTGAGTTTTAGGTTCTTTGGTTGCCATAGACAATAGAACTCTATGTTTGAAAATAGTAATATTATTTCAGATGATACCTTATCGCTAATTGAATAGAGGGTTGACCCATTAGTTTAGTAATACATACTAAACTTTAGCAGTCAATTTTTATTACTTTAATAATCTAGATATATGTATCTGTATATGCTTAAATGTAGCTGCAGGTTTGACGTATCTTAAAGCCTTATTATGTCCATAACAGACATAAACAATAGAACTCTGAGTTTGAAAATAGTAATATTATTTCAAATTATACCTTATCACTACTTGAATAGAGGGTTGACCCATTAGTTTAGTGATACACACAGTTCACTTGAAAGAAATTACTAGCATTCTAAATCTCTTATACTAAACTTTAGCAGTCAGTGTTTATTACGTTGAAAAACTAGATATAAGCATCTGTGAATACTCTCCCACTTTCCTATCAACCTGGTGTTTTTAAGCAAAATTGTGCTACCACTAAAGCTTTGTGCTTTGCTTCTTCAACACTTGTAAAACATTATGAACCAAATAACCCGAGTTTGAACTTACTCCTATTTCAAACTTATCCAAATCATTCTCCATTTCTTCTACAAGGACTGCTTGTCATTTTGACAATTTTGCTTGCCTTAAAGGTAATAAAAATGCTGGATTATATTTGGTCATCAATATCAATTAAGTTACAATTCCTAGAATCTGAGAAAGGAAGACTTAAATGAACAGCTAACATTTAAATGAATGGAAAATTGAAGTTTCTAACCCTCCTTTTGGTTTCGTATTGAATGTGTGTGCTATTGATCAATTTATGTTCTTGTGTCAATTTAAATGAAAATGGTACCATTAATAGGGACGGTGTTTGTTCATTTGCATTAAAATTCAGTTGTTTTATAACAGTTGACTTCTACTTCGCCAACATGTTTATTGGGCAATCTATTAAAATAATGATTTAGTCACTTGGAATCTTCGTGACAATCATTTTAATGTACCTATCGAGGATCATATTAATGCATATTCACTCGATCAATAATAAATTTTGACTTGGACGTACAATAACAAATCTATATATGCAATAATAATACAAACCAATTGATCTAATCAAAAGAATATGCTAATTTTTGGGCATATGGATGGAACTGGGCATCATCCTAATCGCGCATCGCGCGACACAAAACTAGTAATATAATATGTGGGGTCACCTCGTACGCGT
Organism: Cuscuta epithymum; assembly: GCA_945859915.1. NCBI lineage: Eukaryota > Viridiplantae > Streptophyta > Magnoliopsida > Solanales > Convolvulaceae > Cuscuta > Cuscuta epithymum. The sequence goes on along the minus strand of CAMAPF010000057.1, from coordinate 1,443,787 downwards.
ATATAATAGTATAGAGTATAATTCAAATTATTGAATAAAAACAAAATTTAAACTTTTATTTCAAATCTAAAAAAATACGATAATATTCATGATCGGGATAAGGCTCTTATGATGGGAGCATTTCGGGGTGGGTTGGAGTCAGGGTGGGGTCGAGGTAGGGGGTAAAGGGATAGTGTAACACCTCGGCCCCGCAGGCCCCAAGGTGGTTACTGTATGGACCCGTAGTATTGTCCTCACAAACCTCCACAAGTCTTGAACGCGCACTTTGTCCTCACTCGTGCGCGCCTTGAGAAACTTCCCAGGGGGTTACCGATCCTTAGACTACTCCTGTGTAAGCACGCTTAATTTGGAGTTCTTAGGTGATGAGCTCCTTTAAAAGGAGATGCATCTTGTTTATGTGAAGGAGATACATCTTGTTGGTATGAGTAGTACTATTAATCCTTTTCAACTTAATCTCAAGTATTACAGGTAGGGTCAGGGTATTTAAGGGGTGGGGTTGGGGTAAGGGGTCGGGTCCGGGTGGTAGGGGTTAAAGGGTAGAGTCGGGGTAGGGTAAAGGGGTACGAGTGGAGTGGGGGTGGGGTTGTAAGGGTGGGGTCAAGGTAGGGGCAAGTGGTAAGGGTTAAAGGGGTTGAGCCGGGAAGGGTAAAGGTGGGGTGGGGTAAGGGGTATGGTCAGGGTGTATGATGGGTAAGGGTGGGGTTGGGGTAAGGTATGGTGTGGCAGGGGGGCAGGGGTGGGTAGAGGTATAGGGTTAATAATAGGGTAAGGGCAAGGGGTAAGTGTTAAAGTAAATTCAGAAACTGAAAAATCTTAAAGTGCCGCTTTATTAATAAATGGAGGGGTATGCTTAGTAAGAGACACTTTAAGCATCTCTTTCGGTTATTAAGTAGCTTTTTAAGCAGTTTCCGTGTTTACTCCACCTGTCTTACTAACCTAACTGTGACTTTAGCAGCGAAGTAAACACCTCCTAGATCATAATTAACCTCTTCATCAATCCCAATTTCCTAATCAAAACTACTCACAATTCATAACTGAATTAACAACAGAATTGAGATAAAAAAAATTAATTGTCATTAATTAAAAATATGGAACTTACAAATAATCTCTGAGTCTTGAATAACAAAGCGGAAAAACAATGGAAAATTTGTCCTAGGCCACTCTCTAAGCTTCGTTCTCAAAATATGGGTTTATAGACTGTTTAAATAGAAAAAAAACGTAGCAATTTTGATCGGAAATGGACAACTGGAGTGCACACATGGCACCCACACACGCGGTGTGTCACCCAGTGCGTTCGGAGAAAAAATGCGCATAAATGAACGTGCACGGCGTTCGTCCCTCGCACGCACGGCGTGCGTAACCTCCAGTTGCTCCTCCATGATTTTCTTCTTCCGCGCACGGCGTGCGTACTTCGGGCGCTCGGAATGCGCACTCTCTCTGAATTTGATGATTCTTCCTTCATAAAGTTGTTTTTAATGAAGTCTTCTAACCACCACGACTTGCAAAATTGAATTTTGAATGTCCAATCAAAAGATATGAATAAAATGGTGAATGTCGCATCCTGAAATCTCAACAGCAATTATGTGACTTCCTCGTCTGTTTTCACCTTGCTCCTCTCGGATTCTCGTCATGGTGTCTTCACATGATTTGTAGACCTTAAAGTTAGATTTCACATGGAACATCAATCGTGTACTTTGAATGTTTCTACAAAAAGATATGCTTGAAAGAATCACAAAATGTCACTTGATCATTGTTTTAAAACTCTATTCTTCTTTTGATCTCTTATTTGATCCTTGATCTCAATTGACTTCAAAATCACTCCTTTAATGAATCGTGGACCTTCAATGCTTCTTAATAATTCTCCTGATTTTCACTTTGGAAATACCAAACATACACCAAAACCAGGTAATTGCATGAGATTTGTAAAGATTTGTGTGTGGTATGAAAAGCGTGGTCTTTAAGTTATCCTCTTACATATTAGGGTGATCAGGAAATTGTATGAGATTTGAAAAGATTTGTTGTTTATATTTTCTGATATCAATCATGACTAATATTTGAAAGGGTCTTGGACTGGGTTCCATATTTCAAAGAATTGGACTTAGATTTTCTAAAGTTATGGAAATAAAGAGGGCATTAGAGCCTTTTAAATCAATTGAAGTCTTAAAGGTATAAGAAGTAAGTTTATCCCTCATCATTCATGTATGTTGGGAACCTTTTTTGAATCGTATGCTATGACATCAGTCATCTCTAATCCTAAAACTCATACAACATGATGTTGGTTCCTCATATTCCCATTTTACTTGTTTCTAACTATTTTTCTTCCAAGTTTTTAGTGTTCAATATCAAATCAACATAAGAAATCAAAGTTTATAGTTTTTTTTTTATGATATCAAAGTTTATAGTTAGTACTCCGTGTATGTCTAGTAAATAAAGTAATATTTTATTTCTTGTAGCAAGTTAGTCAGGACTAGTGTTGAATAGAAGAATAAAAGAAATCACAAGCATATAATTAAATTAAAAAATTGTGTTTTAAATAATAAAAATAAAACTATAAAGTATATATAACGAAGTGGCCGGTATGATTCAGTATAACCAATATATTAAATGTTTAAATTGGTCTTGTTCCATTTGGGTCCATTTAATACGAAAAAAGATCATCCCCATTTAGAACTGATCATCCCCATTTAGAACATGTTCATTGGTTCAGAACCATTATGAACCACCTTGGTACATGTTTTTCTTCTAATTGTTTGCTTACCTTTGTATTTTATTATACATAAGTGTTGATTAGTATTTTTAAATAAGCTTTTCCTTTAATGATACTTGATGGGATAAATAAAGAAATTAAAACGCATAGAGTATTTTATCGTGGAAATAAAATGAGTGAAAATCACGGTCCTTTTTGGGCGGTAACTATGTCAACGGAAGCTAGCAGCTTTTATTATATTTTGATAGCAGAGAATATTATATATCACTTGTACAACACATATGAAGCCTCTGGCGGAACGGGCCTAGCCTCCATCGGCTAGGGCAAAGTTTTGGCAGCGTAACCTTTACGCAGATTTCCACGGCCGACGACGCCTCACTTCGGCAAATGGCAGACGGAATTCGCAAGGGAGCAGCAGGTCTTCCACAAGGCCCGTGCAACAACACTTTCGACGATCGTATTCGTTTTGGAATTGAAGCAAAAGGCATGGAGGGTGGGGACAACAATGGCGTGGAAGCTTTGGCAAACGCCTACGAGATGCTAGACTTGGAGGAAGAGGACGAGGTGCTAGCCGTTGCACCTATGGCACAGAATTCAGCGAAGCATAATCTGACCCTAGTGGGGACCATTACATCAGAAAAGTCGGTACGTTTCTCTCAGTTTAGAGATATTATGGCATATGTGTGGAAACCCGAATATGGTGTTACTATAACTGAAATCGGCTCTAGACGATATGTGTTTCAGTTCTATAATGAGGAGGATGTCATTAGGGTTACCGATGAGGGACCGTGGCTTTTTTACCAAAACTTGATTGTTATGAGTAGGCTTAAGGAGGGTGATATTCCCCTGTCTGTTCCACTAAATAAAGCTGAGTTTTGGATCCAAGTTCATGATATCCCAGTGGGATACTTCACTATTGAGAATGCGGAACGTATTGGGAATTTTTTGGGGACTTTTATAAAAGCTGATGAAAATAATTCCTCTGAGAATTGGGAATCTTTTATGCGAATTCGTGTTTGTATTGACCTGGGGAAACCATTGAAAAGGAAATTAGTCTTGCAAAAAGAAGGAGTTAATTTTCATGTCAGATTTTGCTACGAGAAACTGTCTAGTTTATGCTTTTTGTGTGGAGTTATAGGACATGCTGAAAGCCATTGTCCGCATAAGCGAAGGGGCCAAGAAGTAACCGGCGAAAGGCCATTTGGGCCGTGGCTTAAAGCTATAAAAGGGGCTAAGCAGTGGAAGGAGAATAAATGGCTCGTTCCAGCTGGGAAAGGTTCCAATTCTGATAACAAAGCCAGGTGTGGAAATAGCGAGGAGGGCGCGCGACCAGGTATGATGAATGGCGGGCTCTCATCACAAGAGAGAGGGTATATCGAGCAGAAACGCAGGCGTGTGGAGGCTTCAGGAGACTACCAGCTAGGTGACGAGATGGAGCTAGAGCATGCTGGGGGGAAAAACGGGGAGGAGGCGAGCTACAAACCTGTAGCTCGCCAGGCACAACACTGAGAAGCATCGGTCGACCGCTTTGGGAATTGAATAAGGCAGAGAGCCATGAAGACTTTATTTATGTTTGCTTTTTTTCCTTTTATCTTTCTCACTTTGTTTTTCTCATTATTCTGAACTCAAGTGGTAGGTTGGTTTTAGTTTTTTCTTGTTTGGTTTGGGAGTTTAGTTTTGGTGGAAGCGATAAGGCTTGTTTGGCCGTTAAAAGCTTCGAAACTCTCACATGGTTCGCGAATAGTCTCGCTCCTTCTGGGGTGATCTATTCTAAGTCTAGCCAGAGAGTGGGGGGGCCTTTGGGCTATGCGGAGCCTCATGAGGAGGTTTGGCGTTACAAGGGGGGAAGTATGGTTAAAGTTTTGATTGAGGAGAATTGGCATTGTAAGGGGGGGAGTACGTGGAAAAGTTTGCTTAATATAATATAATCAGTTTCCTTTAAAAAAAACACATATGAAGCCTCTAGGGAAGTCATTAGTGGAGATCGACATAAGCTGGGAAGAAATACACGCGCGACTCTAAGAGAGAGAGAGGAGAGGAGTGTTCTCATGTAAGAAATGAGGTGGTCCAATTGTCTTCCTCCTCCTTCAATAGCTAGTTTTGAAGTGGTCAAATATTCAAGTGGATAGCATACAAGAAATTTGTAGACCACACATATATGTCATTTTGACATTAGTACAAAATATAACGTGGGCCGAGGAAGCAGTCAAGCTGAACTAGTCGCCGACTCATTCTCTCTTATGGGAGGTCTCGGGTTCGAAACTCAATGAAGTGAGTTTCAATCCAGTTTACTTCAGACCCCTCAACCCCCTCCACCAGAAACCTCCTTGGAGTAAAATAAAAAAACTAAAGAAAATATAATGTGGGCCTAGATGTGTTTCTTTTTAATTGCTTACACTAGTATTAAATTGTATGAATATGTTGAGATATTCTTTATATGATTATATCCGCATCCCGGTAAACCTTATATATACCTAGGCTGAAGTGGATGGGTATGCAGGAACACATCAATATTGAAATAAAATTTATTAATAAAATTGTGAATCAAATTACTATATATGTATATAAAGTCATGGTCACTACGATGTAAAATTAAACATATCTAGATTTAAAGCTCATGCGATGTACGAACTATAATACTCTGAAATTGTAATATGCATGAATCAAATTTCATTAATCTATTTGAAATGTGTGATTTTTAGAAAGTAACTTAAATACTTTATTTTTATATGTGTACATATGAATTAATTTCACTTTTGGTCCTACAAGTTTTGTGTCAATTCTACATTTAGTTTACGTCTTTCACTTTGTTCACTTTTGGTACTTGACTAATGTTTTTAAACCGTTTGTGGTTCTTTTTCGGTGATTTTAAGCTTCGGAAACAATGCCGGAAGGATCATATATGGACGAAAACACAATAGTGGTGTATCAAAAGTGGACAAAGTGAAAGATTTGGACTAAATGAAGAATTGACCTAAAACTCATAGGACCAAAAGTGGAATTTATTCTGTACAAATTTGTAATTTGTTTGAACGCGGAGTATTTTGTCCTAGAATATTAAATTGAATTTATTGGCCACAAGATTTTATGTAACAAAAATATAATGATTGAAAAATAATACTCCATAGATTTTATCGAAAAATATGTGGTAAAAGCGTTGGTGTACAAAAAACATATATAAGCGCAATGATTAAATATTTGGAAAAAATCACATGACTAATCTCAACTATCGACAGTCTTCTAATATTAATTCCACATGTAAGTAATTCTAGAATAATCTAAATTATAAAGAGCATATTCTCAAAATAATTTGGTGACCTGCATAAACCTATTCATCAGGTCACCCGGACACATGACACATTACTATTGGTCTATCATTTTCTTAATCCTCTTTCCTTCCTTTTTTCTTCCTTCGTCTTCCTCTCTGCGCATCTTCTTTTCTTTTCACCATTTCCCTTCTGTTTTCTTCTTTCTTCACCGGTAGATATACCGCTCACAGACCATGATTTAGCAGGTTTTCCTTTTCACTTTTCCCTTTTCGTTTCTTTCCTCCTCTATGGCATCTGCAGATTTAATTTTAGGAATAATTAAATTGGCAAGTCCAATTTCAATTTCCCCTTACTCGAATTTGGCTACGATCGAATTTCAGAAGCTCTATATTTGCTTCTAATTTAATGTTTTATGCTCAACTCTAACTTAATTTCTTGATAAATTATCTTTATCTACTTTTTCTTTTCTTTTCTTGGGGCTTGGGGATAAAGTGTTTTCTGCAGAGTACGAACAACGGGTCCATGTTCCATGGTCACTGTCCAGAGCAGTTGTAGATCGTCGTCGGTCGTCCGTCCCAGTTGCTCTTCACCGTCGGTTTTCTGTCCGACCGTGTGTTGTGTTAGTGAAACAATCCAATTGTGTTATACTTCTTAATTGAGGATGCCACGTCATTAATATGTGGATGATGTATATAGCAGACACGCAGGCATACATATAGATATAGATGCTTATGTAGCTAACAAATTAGTTGGAGTTTGTTGAGCTAGTTTGTAACAGTTAGCTAAAGCTATAAGATGTATGCAGAGAAATGGAGATGTAGCTTTTGATCATTGAATGAACTCTTCTTCCTTTACACTCTCTCAATTCATCTTGTTCGAATTCTTCTCTTCATTAAGAATTCCTACTTTTACGTACGTTCTTCGAATTTCTTTCCTAGAACGTTACAAATGGTATCAGAGATCCCGAAGATTCTGTTGCCATTAACGATCAGTCTTCTCAAAATTTTCAACGATCAGAACACTGGCGAAAAAAATTACAGTAGCGACGCTCTCCGCAATGATGGAAGATAGGGTTCTTGGACTGGAACATCAACTGGAAGAACAAATCAGGCACAATGAACAGAAATTTTCTGAAACAAATCAGAAACTAGATGCTCTGCTATTGTTACTGCAAAAAAGAAACGAAGAAGATGATCATCCATCAAGGCCCCATAACTCCCCTATAATCCAAACTATACACGGAAATTCACACTCGCACTCAGGTAACAGTACCAAGAATTTTGGATTTCTACCTAAAATTGAATTTCCTGTCTTTTCTGGTATTGGCCCTAGAGTTTGGATACAAAAGTGTGCTAAGTATTTTGAGTTGTGTGCGATTGATAATGCTCAAAAAGTGGATTTAGCGTCTCTTTATCTTACTGGTAGAGCCGAGTCTTGGTATACCAGTTATACTTCTGTTCATGGGAGGGTACCTTGGGAGCAGTTTGTGATAGATGTTTGTGCTAGATTTAATGAAGAACTGGGCAGTAACATAGTTGAAGATTTCAATAAACTACAACAATTGAAATCTTTAGATGATTACATGGACAACTTTGAACAATTAAGAGGTTTGTTGTTGCAAAGAAGTGATAGATTGCCTGAGGAATTTTTTCTGGACAGCTTCATAGGGGGTCTTAGTCCCACTATTAAACACTTTGTCAAGGCTTTTAAGCCTAGAACAGTGTTACAAGCCATGGAGTATGCCCGTTTACAAGAAAATAATTTGGAGGCCTTCAAGAAAATGGGTAGAGTGGATCATGAAAAACCTGTTTTCAGAACTTCTGTGAATAAGGAACTTCAGCCTTACAGAAGTATACCATACACTGGTAACAAGGGAGTTCTCACCAGGATGCCAAATGAACCTAGAATGGTCAGAAATCATACCACGATGGGTATCATTAGACACAGTCAGAGTCCCTACTCAGCTCCAGTAGTGATGATAAAAAAGAAAGATGGTTCCTGGAGGTTCTGTGCAGATTATAGAGAGCTTAACAAGCAAACCATCAAGGATAAGTTCCCCATTCCAATAATTGAAGAACTTCTTGATGAATTACATGTATCCCAGGTTTTTTCCAAAATTGACTTAAGGTCTGGATATTGGCAGATCAGGATGAGGGAAGAAGATATTGAGAAGACAGCCTTTAGAACTCATATGGGCCATTTTGAGTTTGTGGTCATGTCTTTTGGGCTCACCAATGCGCCCTCAACTTTTCAGAGCCTCATGAATCACATTTTCCAATCTTACTTGAGAAGATTTATCTTAGTTTTCTTTGATGATATTTTGATATACAGTCCTACCTTAACTGACCATGTTATGCACCTGAAGCAAACCTTAGAGGTATTAAGGAAACATCAATTGTATGCTAAGATGAATAAATGCTCATTTGGAGTCAAGAGGGTGGATTATTTGGGTCATGTAATCTCACAGAAAGGGGTAGAAACTGATCCTAGCAAAATCACAGCTATGGTTAACTGGCCTAAACCAAAGAATATTAAGGCATTGAGAGGGTTTTTGGGACTCACTGGGTACTATAGAAAGTTTATCAAGAACTATGGAATCTTGAGTAAACCTCTAACCAACCTCCTTAAGAAAAATGCCTTTGAATGGGGAAAAGAACCGGAAGCTGCCTTTAAAGCCCTGAAAGAAGCCATGAGTCAGGCCCCAGTCCTTGCCCTTCCAAACTTTCAAATTCCTTTTGAAATTGAAACAGATGCATCTGAGATAAGGATTGGAGAAGTGTTATCTCAAAGACAACATCCTATTGCTTTTTTGAGTAAAGCTTTATCTGTGAAGCATAAAGCTCTCTCTACTTATGAAAAAGAGCTTTTGGCAGTAATATTGGCAGTTGAAAAATGGAGAGCATACTTGGTGGGCCAACACTTTATAATAAAAACTGATCACTTCAGTTTAAAATACTGGCTTGAACAGAAGATCACTACACCCTTTCAAAGTAAATGTCTACCTAAGTTGATAGGCTTGGACTATGAAATTGTGTACAGGAGAGGCAAGGAAAATGTGGCAGCTGATGCATTGTCCCGGGTGGAAAGTGGTGAGTTATTGCAGATGATAGTGGCTGAAGTCAGCTCAGATCTAATGGAAAAAGTAATAGGCAGTTGGGTACATGGGAAGCTTCCTGAGATTATCACCAAACTCAAAGAAGGAAAGGACACTCATGGCAAATATGAGTGGAAGGAAGGAAGACTCTTGAAGAAAGGGAGATTAGTAGTGGGCAAGGATGAGGTCTTGAGGAAAGAAATCATTATGAGTATACATAATTCGGCTATTGGGGGACACTCTGGAGTAAAGGCTACATATCAAAGAGTACATACTCTTTTCTATTGGAAGAAGATGAAAAAAGATATAACAGAATGGGTAACTAATTGCATCATTTGTCAAAGGAGTAAGCCTCTTTTACAAGCCCCTGCTGGTCTGCTACAACCCCTTCCTATCCCAGATGCTATTTGGAGAGATATATCCATGGACTTTATAGAAGGCCTACCAAAATCTCAGAACAAGGACACCATTTTGGTGGTGGTGGATAGACTCAGTAAGTATGCTCACTTTATACTACTCAGTCACCCATATCAGGTTAGCACTGTAGCAAAAGAGTTCTTTGATCATGTATTCAAACTACATGGGCTACCTAAGTCCATAGTAAGTGACAGAGACAAACTATTCCTAAGCAAGTTTTGGCAGGAGCTATTCAAATTACAGAAAGTGGAACTTAAGATGTCCACAGCCTACCACCCTCAGACAGATGGCCAAACCGAAAGTGTTAACAAATGTGTTGAAACGTACTTAAGGTGTATGACCGGAGAACATCCGAAAGATTGGGCAAAATGGATCACTCTAGCAGAATGGTGGTACAACACAAACTATCAATTATCAATCAAGACTACTCCTTTTGAAGTAGTATATGGGCAGCCTCCATCTCTGCATTTTCCCTACACTATTGGGAACAGTCCTGTAGAAGCTGTAGACAGGAGTTTGAAGGCCAGAGATGAATGTATCAAAATGCTTAAATTTCACTTAAAACGGGCTCAGGACAGAATGAAAAGTCAACCAGATAAACATAGAGTTGACAAGGAATTTACAGAAGGGGAATGGGTGTATGTTAAGCTACAACCCTACAGACAACAATCTGTGGCCAAAAGGGTCAATGTGAAGCTTGGTCCTAAATTTTTTGGTCCTTTTGAGGTGGTGAAAAGGGTGGGACATGTGGCTTATAAACTGAAGTTACCGGTGGAAGCAAAAATACATTCAGTCTTTCACATATCACAACTTAAAAGGCATAGGGGAGAAATTCCAAAGGAAGTAAACTTGCCTCAACTGGATGATCAGGGAGTATTCTTGGTGGAGCCTATGGCAGTTTTAGGAAGGAAGATTGCCAAGAAGAAGGATGCTGCTGCAGTGTACTGGTTAGTACGATGGTCCAATGGAGGTGAAGAAGATGCCACGTGGGAAGCATATGATGAACTCACAAAGAAGTTCCCAGATTTCGTTAAGAAGCATATTGTAGCTTGAGGTCAAGCTTCTCAAGAGGGATGGATTGTTATACTTCTTAATTGAGGATGCCACGTCATTAATATGTGGATGATGTATATAGCAGACACGCAGGCATACATATAGATATAGATGCTTATGTAGCTAACAAATTAGTTGGAGTTTGTTGAGCTAGTTTGTAACAGTTAGCTAAAGCTATAAGATGTATGCAGAGAAATGGAGATGTAGCTTTTGATCATTGAATGAACTCTTCTTCCTTTACACTCTCTCAATTCATCTTGTTCGAATTCTTCTCTTCATTAAGAATTCCTACTTTTACGTACGTTCTTCGAATTTCTTTCCTAGAACGTTACAAATTGCTAAGCGGCTCAGCTAATTTTTCATTTTAATTTTTACTTGGATTTACAGGTTCAGTAGGTCGTAGGTACACCAGATCAATAAGGGAAGGAGGCCTGGAAATTTGGGATTATTCTAGAATTACTTATATGTAGGATTAATATTGGAAGATCGAGAGTTGATAGTTGAGATTATTAATGTGAATTTTTCCTAAATATTTTTCTCATTTACTTTCAAATTGAAATTGTACATTTACCAATAAAATAGGAAAAGTAATTAAAATGATGTGCATTGTGATTTTCAAATTAAAGAATTGAAATAGTGCTGATCAAATATAATATAATAAGTAAATTATGAGTTCATAGTTCATAAACACTATGTGGTTCTCCAATTAAATAAAAAATATATTTCTCTATTTTGTTTTAATCTCTATATATTAATTATGGAATTATACTTTATGCTAGATGTGCATGCAATGGAATTTTGAAAATAAATAAATTAAATTACTATCAAATTTGTGCAGATGAATTTCTACTAAAATGAAATAATTTTGCATTGAGAAATTAGTATGCCATATCATCCTCAATTATACTTGTCAAATGAAAACGTTTGATATAATATGTTGTTTGTATATGCTGATCTATGTATACATGCACATTAGGAATTGAATAATAGTTCCTAGTATAACCGTATAACTCATAAGGAATTATACTATCGTATTTTTATATACATAATATGATTACTCTCTTTACTGCATAAGAAAATAAAAAGTACAATATGCTAGTAAACGATTCTCAAATAATTAAGAATTTAGATTTTATTTCATAATACATCAAAATACTCTTTCTGTGTCAGAAAGGTTCATCAAATTGACTTTTCTTGATTAACGACAATGAATTTTTGTCAATGATATTTGTTAATACAAAATACTTTTGAATATGAAAATTATATCAAAATGTTTCCTATTCAAAATATTTTTAATAAAAGGATAAAATTTAAAAATTATACACAAATATAATTATTATTCAAAATTTGTCATCATTGATTAAGAAAAGTCAATTTGACGGACTTATGAAATAATAAACACTAGAAAAAGTAACGAAAGCCTTTGCAAACAATATCTGACAACATTTTTTGTCACACTTATGTGACACAAAATATGCCCTCGAAGTGCTCATCCTATACAAATTTTGATCGATTAGGATCACTAATTTTTTTTATTACAATCACTGTAATACTAGGTAGTAACAGAAATAATTTCACTTTTCGTACTATGAGTTTTATGTCATTTCCACATTTAGTCCACGTCTTTCACTTTGTCCACTTTTAATACTTGACTAACGTTTCTTGACCATTTGTTGTCCTTTTCCGGTGATTTTAACCACCAGAATAGTTGCTGGAAGAACCATATGTGGACGAAAATACAATAGTCATGTACCAAAACTGATCAAAGTGAAAGACGTGGACCAATTGTGGAATTGGTGCAATACTCGAGGAGCAAAAGTGGAATTTATTCTAACTATATATTCTTTATAAATTGAAATTTATGAGTAGTCATACACAGTGGCGGAGTCAGAAAAACGGTTCAGGGGGGTCGAAACTCATCCTATATACGGTATGAAAATGGTGGATCATTTTTAAACAATGTTCGAGTTAAATATTTCATATGCAGCTTAAACAAATAGGCACTCTTAGCAATAAGATAAATTGTATTTGCTCAGTTTCCGAGTCGTGTCACGTAAGTATTGAGTGAATTATACTCTATTTTTAAAATTTGGGAAAATAATCTATAGTATGTAGTATGTATCAATTTTTGATGATTTTACGTTTAAATAGTGTTGATTTCCAGAAGTCGTAACTTTTTACTCGTGATGAGTTACCGAGACATAACATATCAAATCGAAGATATTCAAGAGCTTTATACTCTCAAGCTTTTAATGAGCAAAAAAATTGTTTGTACCCACTTTTGTACCCCATATGTTGCCTGTGTACACAAGCAATTCATTAAGAAGAAAACAACATGTATCTCCTAATTGCTTGTGTACACAGACAATATAAAAAAGTTTGTATAAAAGTGAGTAGACAAAGAAGCAATCTTAGACCGGCTGACTCATACAGTCATACGTGAGAAATGCTTTAAGTCACTGCGCATGATTTGCGTGCCGCAAAGGCAAACAGTGTATAAATGTTCTCTCCAAATGTCAACCTTTGTGCACGCAATATTGCTACTCCGTATGTTTTAGGCAACGTGGCCGCATAGGGGCCGGAGAAGTGGCGGGGTCGTCTCTTATTACTTTCCGGTACACTCATTTGAGTATTTGACTTATTTAAATTCTAGTCTAGGTATAGATAATCACGTCTAAGCTAATGGCCTCCAAGCCTCCAAGCCAGCAAGCCTTATGGAGGGTTTGCGTTTCTCTCTACTTTAAAAAAGTGATTTAAAGAAACTGATTTATAGTAAAAGTTGATAGTGTTTTAGAATAGAACTGATTATGATAAAAAGTAAAAGTTGAAGTGTTTGATAAAAAAATGATTTTTGATGTAAAATTTTATGAAAGTACAAAAACGCCCCTTTAAATTAAATGTAAACCCTTGTTGTCTATTTCCATGGAGATCAATGTGGAGCTCAAGTTCTTCTACGCCGATTTTTTGTAATAACGTTCACTAGAGTCCATTAGCAGGTTACCCGCCACGCCGTAAGGCCACTTGCTGACATGGCAGAAATATGGCAATCCAATCTGCATTGACTTTGCTGATGTGGCACATATGTGAAAGCCCAACCGGCCATTTATCAATGACGTGGTGTGCACGTAGAGCTCCACGTTGGCTGGTGACCTGCTGACATGACATGTAACATACTAATTGACTCAATTGAACTTTTCTCAAAGTTTGAGGATTTTATTGATTTTTCTTAAAGTATGATGACCTAATTGACTTTTTCGTGACAATACGAGGATCAAATTGACAGTTTTCCGTTTATCATTAAAAATAAACAAAAGTAAAAGACAAACAAACATTTACTTTTCAAATAATAAAAGGTGTGTCATGTATATACTCCGTATAGAATAATCGTTGTATGTGTGCTGGTAGGGTTGTAAACGAACCGAATCGAGTCGAATAATGAGATTTTGTATTTGTTTAATTTTTTCGAATACAAATTCGAACTCAAATTTGAAACGAATATTAATTTCGATTTATATTTGTATTTGTTTAACAATACGAATAGTTAACGAATCATATACGAATATCGAATCAATTTGAGCATAAGTTAAATATTACTCGAATATCACTTTAAAATAACTTTTCTTAAACTCCGTATTTTTTATGATGTAAATGCATGTATGACTTAAAGCGTGTTTATATAATTTAAATTTAATGGATCAATGCATTTTTAGATGGTGCACAATATACTAAAGTGAATTAATTTTATGATTAATAAATATAAACATATTTCAAACCTTTTGAAATAAACACTAACACACACATGCATATTAGAAATTATACTTATAATGTGTGAAATAAGTTGATAATTGTATATATCAAAGTCAAACAACTCTAATTTTATTCTTCAAATCGAATACATAATATTTGTATTGTATTTAAAAGACATTTGAACCAAAAAATTGATTTGTATTCGCATTTATATTCTGGTTTATTACAAATGGGTTTGAAATCTGTATGCAAAAGTGTATATGGGCTACACTTTGAGGTTATTACTATCTTTTAAAAGTTATTATAGTGCTATTACTGTTATTATTAATATTGATATTAATATTACCATTATTATTAATCGAATATATTTGATTAATATTCGAATCGAATATACTGATATTTTTATTTGTATTTGATAATAATTCGAATCAAATTTAATATTACTATTTGAATTTTCCGAATTCGAATCGTCTTATACGAATTCGAATCGCGAATCAAGTACAAATTATCTGATTCGTTTATAACCCTAGTATTGGGGTGTGTATGAATAGTAAGTTGTTCGAATTTCTAATGGATACTCATCTTTCACGGGTCAGAATTACATTTATATTAAAAATAGTGATTTGGATTCGGTCCAAATAGACGAAATAAGATATAGACACAACTATTTATTACTTCCTCCGTCCCACAAAAATTTTCCTACTTACCATTTTGGGATTTCTCAAAAAATTCTTCTTATTTCCGCTTTTGGAAAATTTTGTGTGACTAACATTAATTTACATTTTTCTTGTTCAACCACAACCATACACTTCCACCTTATGCTGACTTTCAACAATCTTGTTAAGTCAAATTAAGAAATATTTTTTGAGCAGAGCGAGTAATAAAAAGTGTGTCTTAGTTCAAACCCGGTCTAAAGACACACCTAAATACATACTCCGTAATTATCACATGGAGCTACAAACCTGATACGAGAACCATCAACTGACAACCTCGAAATACACGTATTATATGGAGTGCGTAAATTTATTACGTAACGTTTATTGTTTCTTCCACTTTTTTACGGAGTACGCGGTATCTTTAATTTCTTCAACCGAGGGATGGATTTAGAGGGGGTGTGGGGTCAAAAATTTTATGAAGCCCAATATGATTCGACCATAGGGTCATATAGTTCATGTGGGCTCATAAGAACCATTCATTTCTATAGTGAATTTACAGTGGAGAACCCTACTTCATAGATGAATGATTGAGATAATGCAACATGTCCTATATGATTTCATAATTGAGTCATATAGGGCTCCATAAAATCTATGTAGG
The DNA here is from genome assembly GCA_945859915.1 of Cuscuta epithymum. Classification (NCBI taxonomy): domain Eukaryota; kingdom Viridiplantae; phylum Streptophyta; class Magnoliopsida; order Solanales; family Convolvulaceae; genus Cuscuta; species Cuscuta epithymum. The sequence goes on along the minus strand of CAMAPF010000057.1, from coordinate 1,428,186 downwards.
GGTGGTCACCTCCCTTAGTTTTAAAAAATTTTCTACTGTATATGTAATATTTTTTATAACAAAGTTCAAACTTTAATTACATCCCCTCCCGTTTTTTTGAACGAAAGTGGTTTAAATTTTGATAACAAAACGTAAGCAGGTAACAAAATGACAATAAGTATTATGTTTGTCGTCCGTCCTAGAACCAGACTTAGAATCAATCACCTCCGTAGAAGCAATGTGATTCGCTAATCCCCTTATGGGTTTAACTAAGCCAATGACAGGCAAACCAAACTCCTCATCACTTGTCCTAAGTTCTAGAGTTTTTTTTGCGGTAAAAATACTGCATAACCAAAACAGAGTACATATCCAGATAAAAACGAAACATGAAGAAAACTAAAAAAGCAAAATAAACTTCTTGAACCCTAGCACCTCGTTCAATCCCAGGCGGTGGTTCAGGAGGAGGTCGGACCATCGTTATGATTGTTGACACGAACAAGGCACGATTCCAAACCCTAGCGTATAAGGTTTTGCTCCCGTCTGTCGCGCGATTAATTTCCTGACGAGCAACCTTCATCTGCACCCCCCCCCCCGCCAACTTTTAGTTTTCAAAAGTAATATATAGCCTTACATAATGTAATACTTAATTGGAGATTTAAAGGAAGGAACATCTGAAATAATTTACATAACTTAAAAAAGTAAACAATAGAACAACTCATTGTTTAAGACTTAGGATACTTATTATATAAAAATTCATAAATTTTTAATGTTTAATTATCTTTATTAGACAACTAGTACTCGAATTTGTAAAATATATATCAAACAATATTAAATATCAAACACACTAGTTATATAGTTTTTAAATCACGTGAAGTGAATTTAAAATATAGATGTTTAGTGACATTAAATTACACAATTCATTTACTTCTTGCTTTCTAAAAATAATTCATTGCATAGGTAATAAAATTTGAATTATTTTAGCATTAATACAAATATAATATGCACCATATAATATACAAATATAATATGCACTATATATATATATGAAATAACAATATAATATTATTTAGAAAATAATAATCTCATATATACTATTGTAATATTAAGAAAACTCCTCGTGACTCACGAAGTCCCTTGGTAGACAAAACTTGCAATTCAAAAATCAATTATGTATTATGATAAGATTTATGAGGTTAAACAATGTAGTACGTAGTAGTTATTTAAAAAGTATAGGTGCATGTGTACCTTTTAAACTCTTTATCTTTAAATTATTGGATAAAATGTTATACGGTGTATTTCATTTTTTTTATTTTCAAATTATTTTCCGTTGATTTGCAATTTCTTACACTTTAATGTAACAATATTTTTTTCTAGAGCATTTAAATTTGAAAATGAAAGTTGTTTTGCCATTTTCTAAACTTAGGAATGTAATTGATTTAAATATCGTTGTGTACGTATTAATGGATTTTTTTCCGAATAAAAATAACCGCAAAGCCCTACACTAGCAAAAAATCGCTGCGCACCTCCTACACTAACGAAAATTTTGCCTCTCTTAACTCCAAATCCTGGATCCGTCCTGACTTCCACTCAAGTAACAGTAGATCTACTTTAGCGGGTGTATTAGCTTCCGATTGAATGCCTTCCCGATTGAAGTTTTAGCTGAAATTTGGTATGAGTAAACTAGACTTAATGAGTAAGATGCTAAAAAAATTTCGTAAAAAAATTCTACCGGAAACCGCCCCAAATGGCGACGGCCGGACAGTAAGCACTTATTTGACTCTTTTATGCAATTTCGAGAACCAATCTGACCCTTTACTCGTTTTTAATTAGATGTCATAGAAGTTCTTGGAATTTGGATGAAATATTGTTTTGTTTGAAAAAAAGGTAATACTATTGTTCAAAACTCAATCTCAAAACCACATTATTTTTTATCTCATGTTCCGTTTAAACAGAATAATTCAAAATTGATACGTTATAGTTAACATAAGTAGACAGATAAAATACTAAAGGTAGAGGGAGAAAGTGTATTCAAATAGTGTAGTAACCAGGGGCGTAGCTAGGATTGAAGGTTGGGCTGGACTGGTACAAAGAATTTTTCGGATGATTTTTTTCACATAAATTTTAAGACTATAAAAACAAAGAATTTTCAAATTTGGGGCGGGCCGTGGCCCGGTTGGCCACCCCTCTAGCTCCGCCCCTGCCCCCTGGTAGTAACGATAACAAAATCGAGAGAATGGATAGAACCTCCATTTACAATACAATGATGCCCCTATATTTAATCATACTCGTATACCGTTATGGGATTTAATACTACTTTGGTCTCTATATATATGACTCATTCGATCGGGAAGACAGTCAAATAAATTCTGGAAACATACTGCACTCTATATGTGAGCAGAATGAGTCATATTTTTCCAGGATTTATATATATATACATATAGAGAGAGAAACACCAAAGTAGTATTAAACGTATACGAGTATGATTAAATTTGGATATAAAAGAATCATATATTGAAAAGTAAATATTGTCTTAGTTCTAAAAAATAATACGAGTCTGATTCACGCTCGGAATTGAACCTTATATCTCAATCCAACTTTTTACTTTGCCAATGCTGAACTACCCTTGCAAATTGATAGCACAATCCATTGGTTGGCGGATGGATTTGAAGTCCAAACAACACTTCGGGATGGGTATCTGGTATTAAAATCCAGAAATGTGGACATCATTTTACGGAATTATCCAATCTAACCCAACACCGCCTTTCACATATGAATTTTATTTGATGAGTTCACCAACTAAGCTTACTTGTTCATTGTTCAATAAATGAGTTTTATGTTTGCTATTAATGACAGATGAATTAGCCTAGGGGTGAATTCCCTTTTCACAGCCTATCCTTTGGAGATATGCTAAGCGTGTTCTGGGAGGTTTATAGATTTGAATGTCAAATCTAATTAACCACCACAATATTACTAAACATTACATAAAAGCTCAATTCCCATAAGATTTGATCATTGATGAACTCAAAGTTGTCAGAAGCTTTGATCACAAAGACAAAAATATGAATGTTCTATTCTTCCTTTATAGCATTTGTCTTAGTTTTCAGTCTTTTTACTTAAGAACCATTCTATGAGTGTGTCTTTCACATAACAATCCAAATAAAAATCAGTAAGATGAGGTTATAAAATGAGGTAAACAAATCTTAGTCAATATTTTTTAAAGTTTTATATCAGTTGATAGCAGTAGATTATTGACTTTAAGGAGCGCCAGCTTTTGGTGCCATTTTTAGCCTCACTGCTGTTTTTTTCTTTGAGGTGCATAGCTAGGAATCTAAACAAAACCCGTAAAGAGAACAAACCAATCTTCAGGAAAAATTTGGAATTAGTGTGTAAAAGCTGATAAATGTCAGTCAAATTGATCTTTTATTTAAAGATTCAAACAAATCTAAGCCAACAATTTAGCACAATATTCAGCAAAGAATTCACAATTAAAGGGGACATAGGAGTATTAGCATTTCAAATAATAGCTTGCTCTATTTTTACAACTTTCTCTATATGTAGTTCTTTTGTTCTCTAGGAAGGGCTTCATTTTTGGGTTGTGTTTTTAGCAACTTGGGTATTTATTTCCAAAGGACTAAAATACAGAGATTTAGTTACAGGGGTACTCTACATTTTAACTTCATGCTCATGTAGAGAAAAATATATTGGGATATGCGCTAAATCCTTTAAAGCATAAATATATTCATTCAAAAAATGACAACATGTTGCAGCTTCCTCATTATTTCCAGGTAAGTTTATGTTTATTATGTTATTATAAGCAATATATGCCTGTTTTTACTTTTTAACATGATGCTAATCTATTTAGACTTATCTTATTCTTTACTTAATACAGTTGTTTTCAAATTTGGTCTTATATTTTGCATATATTCTGAAGACATGCATATGTGGTAGTTAACCGTGTTTAACCGTTAACCGAAAAACATGCAAATTTGGTCTTATATTTTGCTGCGGTACTTCTCTCATTTTTAAATAGCAGTGTGATGGTAAATCAATTAGAACTTTAAAACATGATATATTGAAAAGAAGCCATTCAAAGCCAGCAATGAGTTCTGTGGCTGCTTCACATTAAATATGTAAACAGTTTTTTTGTATATTAATTCAGATAAGCGACAAAGAAACACTCCAAATATGTTGTTCAATAAAATTGTTTCTATGAATTTTAAAAACTGCAATGTAGAAAACGAACTAGGGAAAGTACAAAAGAGGGTTTTATTAGGCTAATCTCATGTTAGGAAACAATAAAAGACATTAATTAAATTTCAAATTCTATTAAAGTTTGAGAAGAAGAAAACCAAAACTCTAATAAGATGTAATCTATTCTATCTTAACATGGCTGCCACAATGCTCCATTAAGTTTAATGCTCCTATTAATCTATTCATGTATCCATTGAAAATCATTCCTTGATTTCAAAACTTAGATTGCTAGTATCAAAATTTTCTTATCTAATTTACTTTTGTTTGAATTTCTGCAGATCATTCCCCGGTTTCATTACAAACCTGCCCAGAAAAGTTTAAATTTTCTAACTGATTACAAGGTATTTCGTTCGTAGCTAACCTGACCAAGTCATTGCTATCACTCTTGCCTTGAACTCTTGATTGAGAATGGCTTATGAAGGTTGTTTTGAGAAGCATTGACCTCCTTAAAGTATAATATCATGTAGACTCTTAGGTTGGTTATCTTTACTTACTGGTTTATCCTTTTGCAGAAAATGATTGGAAATATTGCCAGCACCATGGGATAAATTTTGCACTACGGATTTCTATTATACGGAATACAATTTTATAATGACTGGTTGTCATTAGGAATAGATTTGGCCCTATTTCGCACCCAAGCCAGATCAGGCAGATAGTTCCATTATCAAGATAGTTACAAGTTGGTTTATTTAGAATCAGAATTGTCACTTAGAACCAATCTAAAGTGGTCCTGATTTTGGTTTGTCATTCAAGAATAAAAAATTAGAAATACTGTTTTGTAAAATGCTTCATACGGTCAAAAAACTGTCTTTCCTATAAGTCCTATAACTTGATTATTCCGATTAATTCTAATGTCATTGCCCCACATGGTGAGGTTTTTCTTTTAAGTATTGTTATATATGTTTGTGTTTTAGTGTGTGGGTTGCTTGATAATGATATGTTGGTTGTAATTATATACTCCTATCTATTATCTAATACATTCACGCTTAAAAGTTTGTAATGTACATAAAGTTCACACTTTTAGACTTTTTAATCTTTCAATATAGCTTATACTACCTCCATTCCTAAAAATCCTTCCCATTTTGACTTGGCACGCTTATTAAGAAAGTGGAATAAAGTGGAAATGTATGGTTGTGGTTGTGTAAAAAAAACGTAAAATGAATGTGAGCCACACAAATGGCCCAAAAAGGGAAAGTGGAGAGTATTTTTGGGAACGGCCCAAAAATGTTTAGATATATGTTATGAATATATGTGCATATATGTTTGGTTTAACCGAACCGTACTGAATTGAACTAAACCGAATCGAAATCGGGCTATATACAATTTGACTTGAGTTTGGTAGTATTTTTTCCAAATCGTATTAAACCGTATTGCCTCAAAACCGATAAAAGAATAAAACCGAATTGAATTAAAGAAATTCAACACGCCCCTCATACTCGTATGTTATTAAAAAATTACAAATCTAAACCAAACCAAACTGAAATATATATAGTATGATTTTTGTTTGGTAATAATTCTTTCAATTCAAATCGAACTGAATTGAAACCGATAAAGTCCCAATCATGAATTGATATGGTCACCCCTAATTAGGACATCTCAAAGAAATGGAAGTGGAAAAAGAATGCACGAGCAATGAGTACATCGAAAAAGAATGAACATGCTACAATAAGAGAATTGATACATGTATTAAATCATTTTAAATTGCCATGTTTTAAGTCATATCAGTATATCACATCTATTCTATATTTGCTTTATTTTATGCTTTCAAATAACATTCGTTAAAACAAGTTCAATAAAAATGGCATATCTTGAACCAAAAGTGCTATACATTCAATTCTCATTCTTAATTTGCTTACGCAATTTAACATTTTAAGACATTAGAAATGTTGATCATACGCATTACTCTAATGTGAAAAGTCAAGTTAAGAATGAAGGTAGGGACATATAATGTGAATGCATAATATGAATAATTTGTATGGATAATATATTGATATCCGCTTTACCAGCCTTTTGTGAATTATAATATTTACCATCATATTTTCATATCATCAGAAAAAAAATTATAATTGAATCATGCATCATGTATTCATGTGCAACACACGTGTGAATGTAACAGATGTGTAATATAGGTCATTTTACTCGGTCTATAATTATAATATTCATTATGGCTTCTCTTATTCATGTGACAAATAATTATATAATTTTTAAATGCATTTGTAATTCACATTTTTAATATTGTATATTACATCCCGTACATCCCGTGTAATACTAGTTGAACCTTATATCTCAATCCAAATTGATAGCACAATCCATTGGTTGGCGGATGGATTTGAAGTCCAAATAACACTTCGGGATGGGTATCTGGTATTAAAATCCAGAAATGTGGACATCATTTTACGGAATTATCCAATCTAACCCAACATCGCCTTTCACATATGAATTTTGTTTGATGAGTTCACCAATTAAGCTTACTTGTTCATTGTTCAAGACATGAGTTTTATGTTTGCTATTAATGAACGTATACGTTCCTGCAATTAATTTCAATCTCAGCTTCATATAAATTAAGAAACATTTACAAAAAAATGCAACACAAACAGGGGGAAATTAATATTAAGCGTTTAAACCTAGGTCCATGGTGCATCTTCACCACTCACCAGGAAAATGATGTGAACAAGTAGATTTGTTGGCATATGGAAGGATGACTATTCGGTGAACCTCATCCATTTCACAATCTAATATACACATGAGTGTGCCATCATTTTTAAGAAAATAAAGTTTTTTTTTCAATTGTAACCTTTAAAAAAGTGTAGTATGAGTGCACAAAAAGTAAAATAAAAAGAAAAGATAAATATAGGAATACAGAAGAAAAGTAAAAAAAAGGTAGTTGTTCTCTACGGAGTATTTAATTGATCATATTTTTAGACAATTCAAAAAGAAAAATATATCTTACCAAAAAGGATTGAAGGGATATCTTTTCCCAGTCAATCAATCCTAGTTCAAGAATCAATAGTTTGTAATATGAACTTCGAGGATACGAATCTCTACTCTTTTTGAGGCATCACTGCAGGTCAAGTCCTTAACACCTCTTAATTCCATGTACTTAAAGAACATGCCCTCAAAGAGGCCTCACAGATGAGGTAACATTCTTGGTTTGTGAGAATCATGAGTCAGGAAAAGTAGTGGGTGAACATATGTGGACAGTCCCTAGTGGTGTTACCATGAGAGTATACCATTCTCCAAAGATACAATGAGCAAAAATTACAAAGCATTCTCTCAAGTCTCAACCCCTTGTCATGAAAAAGAAACAAGTATGAATGCCCATTGCATATCGTCAAAAAATCACAAACTTAGAGAACTTATCTCACCTAAATACATTACTAATGTGGACAGTCACAGGATATATGCTGTAGTTTCCCAGATTACAACTATACTCATTCTTCCCCAATGAAACAAAACATACTTGCCCTAACAAAAAAAAATCTACAATTATGAATCCTACCTATAAGTGATCCTTTCCTTTTAACCTCGTATTTTGAGATATAAGCTGAGTATAATAGAAAGGAATGGTCAAGTGGATAAAACCTTCACATGGACAAAGGTAAAAGCCTAACTCTCTTCCTTGCATTCGCCTGTCTCAAAATTCTCAGACGAACTTGGAGTGAGACACATAGACATAAAATGAGAAGAGAAATCCAGTAATGCCCTGATCGAAGGGCGAAGTATGATGATACTACAAACACAATAAATAGAAGGGCCCACACAACGGCAACCGCAACATCAGCCCTATAGAAATGATATAGAAAAGAAAGAAAATTTGTCAAATAAGCCCACGTAATAGCAACCAACACATATAAATGATGTTAAAAAGCTCATAATAAGATGGGATTCTGGACTATGTACATAACCAATACTGAGAGAGTGAGAGATGATTGATTTTTGTGTGGTAGCATGTGATTTGGGTAATAAGAAGGTATAGAGCACAATGTGCCGCTTGAGGTATAAATTTATAGATATTGGGACATGTATAAGCAACTTAGCATACTGCAGCATTAGAAAAACGCATGGTAAATAATCCCCCTGAAAGTTAAAAAATAGGAATATTTAACAGATGAATAAGTTTAATAACCTAGTTAATCAAGAACCAGAGTAATGATGATTCAAATTACACAAAAGTTTGAGAAAACAGGGAGAAATTACAAATTACCATAGCATCAAAGACACTTTATATTTTAGGAAAAATTGATAGTAATAATCCCAACTATTGGTGGTCCGCTTATAATAATCCCAACTGTCGATTATTTCAGAGTAATCCCAACTTTAGGGACCTTCCGCCAATAATGGTCCCTATAAATAAATTCTTGTAGTTTCTAAAGTGGATGAGGAGAGATATAGCAAGTAATCCCTATAAAATAATCTCAACTTTTAATTTTTACACATAGTTTCTATTTAAAATTCATTTTTTAGGAGGTAATATCTGGTCATGGACCATTATTGGCGGACGGTCCATATAGTTGGGATTATACAAAAATAATCAATAGTTGGGATTATTATCAACGGACCGGCAATAGTTGGGATTATTATTTTCAATTTTTCCTATATTTTATAGTTCCAACAAAGACAATTCAATTCCACAAATGCCATCATTGCACTGAGCCAAAGAATAAGCATAATTCATTCAAAATTAAGCTCTTTACATCTTAACCCTAATTCGGAATTCAGTATTCTGGACATATTCTGCTATTCTAGCAGCCAATGCAATCATAATGCACAGAGAAGACTGCATATTTAAAGAAAGTATAAATTTCAGGCCAAAAAAAACAGTAACAGGAGACCAATCAATGAAACATTAATACGAAAAATCACTGCAGTCGGTATAATATTCTCCAAGAAAATCATCAGGCACAAAATGCATCCACAAATATAAACAATGGCGTCCCTTTACGCATTTAAGAAAAAGAGATAACTATGAAACGCCTCAACAATATCCAGAGAAAATTTCTTAGAAAAGGAGAAGAAGATTCGTTGATGAATTTATTGAGAGAGAGAATACCAGGTGGTGAGGAATGGTTTAGGGGAGAAGATAGTAAGAGCAGGGCACTTGTGCTGTGATCTGATCTGGTAATCTCTGAGTTGCTCGACGAGTTTAGCCTGAGTTATCATGATCCCTTTCGCCGGAGATTTGTTTAAGTAATTTCCGACCTAACCAGGAACGATGAGATTCAACAGAAAACCACAAAATTCTGCTGATCGGCTTGCCCAGCCACTCAGCTACTGCTTTATTTAGGGCTATATATGCAAATTTGAGAAACTATAGGGGTTAAAGAGTTTGCCCCCACAAATTATCCCAAATTTGGGCCTAAAGACTACAGAGTACTTCGTTTCGTCCCACTATGTTTGACACAATTTGATTTACGATGCTTGATCGATAAATCAAACATATCCATGTCTGCACTTAAATTTTTTTAGAAAAAAATTACATATTCAGAAACTACATTAATACAAAGTCGCAAAAACGAGAATCAAATTTAGTAAAAATTTGATACTCCTTTCGTCCCCTTTTAAATGTCTCGTTTTACCATATTGGGATGTCCCTATTTAATTGTCTCATACCTTATTTGGTAAAGTTTGTGTGACTCAAAATCATTCTTACTTTATTCTTACTTTATCAATTAATATCAACCACACAAATCCACTTTTCTTAAAACTCGTGTCACCCTCTTCCGGGACATTTAAAAGGGGACGGAGGGAGTATATAAAATAAAAGATTAAGAGTTATTTATGTTGACTAAGTGAATAGTGTCTGAGACAATCTTAGCGTGACGGAGGGAGTATTTGTTACTCCGTACAAGTTTAATATGTTGCTAAAAAGCAAAACATATCTAAGAACAAAACGAATCAATGGAACTATATTGGATTACGGTATACCATATATATCATTAAGTATATGTACTTTGTTTTACGTTTTTGTAAACTATGATGTCATAATATTTTGTATTATAGATGACGTGGATGCCATACACTCATGAGATTCTTTAACAGTTGCCTCCTGTTGGCCGAGAGCACACTGAGACATGGCGAGCATGCGTGCCCTTGATTTGTCTTGATGTAGTGGGACATCATTTTCCCGATCGCGTACTACGATAGTTCGGGTTGCAGCAGATTATTCGCGCACCTTGTGATACTTCTGTGGACTTACACAAGATCGACAGACGAGGGAAGCACACCAAAGATTGAGGGATGCACCATATTCAGTCTATCGATCACCATGTGGGATGAGAGAGTATATAGTGCACGAGACTCCACCAGTAGTTCCCAAGGTCTCTGCAGATAACATGAGATGGTATCAAACCATCACATAGGTGTTTATCTCTCCCAGGTTTCATCTACAAACCGCTCATTACCAGCCTAGCTCAGTCGCTCTTCATATGACGGTACACAATATATTCATATAAATCACTTTATTTATTTATTTATTTATTTATTTATTTATTCATTCATTCATTCATGTGTTTATCACTAATAACCATGCTTTCATTACAGACACGGGTTGTGCATACTATCCACGACAGAGCGACTGTTGTACTTGATGAGGAGTAGATGTACATGGATATCATGAGGTATGCTCGGGCATTGCTGCACTGTGTGCTGATGTATTGGGCCGAGTAGACTATGGATATGTGGCCGTCTCTTAGTATTCCACGGCATCTACGTTCATAGTGGGGTCTTCCCAGGCATTACGACGTGATAGAGTGGTTCTTCAGCCTTCTAACAGGCGCAGACGCCCACGATCACAGGCACAACCACAACCACAACCACATGAGCTTTATGATGATGATCACATTGACTTCTGATATTTTTACTTTACATTATTGTGTGAAACATGAACTAGCTGATCGAATTATTTTCTGAAACACTGGATTTATTATCAAATTCATGTGATAATTCTAGTATTGTGATCCAATGTTGTTCCATTGATTCGTTTTGTATCTCAGATATGTTTTGTTTTTAGCAACCTATATTGACTATAAAGACCAGCTGTTTTGATTTTTATGAGTTGACTGGACTGTAAGGAGCATGTTTTTTGTTTTTTCGATTGAATGAGTTGTGGTTGGATTTACTATGTAGAAGAGCCGCCACTTGGACTGGCGGTTTTTGTAGTGGACAGAAGAATTGCCACTTCAAGTGGCGGCTTTTTTTTAACCGCGGTTAACTCAACCAGTATTTTGGGAATTATTTTTAACTCATTAGTATTCTGGAATTTATTTATTTAATTAGCATGAATCTGATAAAAAAAACTCCAAAAAAAGAGAAAAGAAATAGAGCATGAGATTATTAAGATACTCATTCCGTCCTTTTATATTTAGTCAAATTTGACTGTTTAAGTAAATGGGGTCAAACTTTGACCAATATATATTTGTTTTTTGGGACAAAGCTTCCTAACTTATTATAGTATATGTTCTATGTTAAGGCTAACATCCTTGAACTGAGATGAGATTCGAACGCGTGACATCCTCTTTGATAGTGTCACAGTGATGTCATAAGACCACAAAGTACTTGACATATATATATTTGTTAAAAATATTATCATAAAAGTATAAATTTATTAAGTTTTACATAAATATATTAGTTAAAATAATGGATCAAAGTTTATCATCTTTGACTGAGAAAGTAAAAAATGACTAAATAAAAAGGATGAAAGTAGTATTAATTAATTTGATCATATCTGTATCTATATCTATCTATATTAATATAATAAAGCAAACTCTTAGAGAACTCTATGAAGGAATTGATGACATGTGGTAACATCCTTCATAGAAAAAGTTGGCACGTGGCAAGACCATAATAAAGTCATCCTTTTTAAATACTATGTACATTGTTTACAATGTGTTTGCAACATTTATATGTGTACACTTATATAATTCTAAGTGAAAAACAATTCAGCTTCCAAAACTCCACCCGCATGTCTTCCTACTACCATACCGTGTTCGTTGTTTTAAAAAGCACATCTATTCTACCATGTTCATAATGTTTTTATAAATTAAAGTTAGGTACAGTACACATTTATACTCAATTTGAAAATACTCAAAAGTAAAAAATACTTCTTCCGCCCGACAAAACAGTTTCAATTTGACTTTTTTTACTAATGATAGCACAGTTTGGCCAATGATATATTTAAATAAAAAAATAATATCTAAATGTTATTTGTTAAAAACACTTTCATAAAATATACTACGTAGAAGTTATATTTTTCACACAAATATAATAACAAAATTCATTGTCCAGAGTTTATTAGAATTGATAAAAAAAAGTCAATTTGCCCAAGTTTTGTGGGACGGAGGGAGTAAATAACAAACACCCCTCCCTCGTCCCATAAAACTTGGTCAATTTCTACACTAAAAAATATCATCAGTCAACAGGCCTCGCATTGCACTGCCTAGACCCAATATGTGGTGGGCTATGCTTTTGATGGGTCGGGTTGGCACAAATGTCTAATGGTGGGCCAAAGTTCTCCACATCTCTGACCAAATCCATTCGATATGTGTGTGTCGCGAATTAGCCTGTTAACAAGTGTAAAAACATACAATGACAAAACACCTTGAAAATAATTAACTTGAAGTATTTGTTCATTTAGGTAAGTAGTAATAAAAAGAAATATAAGAAACAAAAATACTAAGAAGGCCATACTTGATAAGTTAAATTAAAAATATGATTAAATCATAATTATGTAAACATTTGACATTTGATATTATAAGATGATATCCAACAAAAGTAATCAATATACAAAAATAAGGATATACATTGACCTTTTGAGTAGATTTTTGTAAACAATAACTACTAATTGCTAAAGATTATCGTTGACTATAAAATACGCTCGAATAATTTATTTGAGTTATGATAGATAAAATAATATAGAAAATGTAAAATAATAAGTATATAATTGCAAATGAAATTGATAGTAGAAGATCAATATTCAAGTCAATAAAAAATCATATTAGAAGTGTTTCTATTGGCCGACCTGCATCCTGTGTGGGCCAAATTAATCAAAACGCGTGAATTAATTGGGAATAATACACCACTAAATGGGTTGAAATGGGTTAGCCTGCGGGTTTCATCTCATTTCAATATATAGCTTCATTCACAGTCAACATAATTCTCTTTTAAATTCTAATTTTGACAATCATCTTAACCATTCTCAAAATTTGATATTTGTAACTCAATCAAATGTAGTGTGTAATCTACGAATTCACATACAATTCATTACATCTACAATATTATTGTATTTTTTCATTTTCATTCCTATATGTGTCATCAGAAAAACCTTAAGCACATATATTACCGTGCAGTGCACGGGCACACATACTAATAACTAATTATTTCTATGGACATGTTTATATAAAAGACATTATTTCATAGCATAATTAGAGATCAAAATATGAACCCACACGTTCTCAAGATTATTTCCGAGATTGGAGCTAATTAGTTAGTGTAGGATCTAAACAAGACTATCTAAAGAGTGTGAATTGTTTTACAAACTATGCATCAATAGTTTAAAAGCATATGCCATTAAAACACTGATTATGTGAGAAACATGAATATATTTCTTCTTAGTGTTTTGTTCTTATGTAGGAACTATTTTTTTTACTAATGACATTGAGCGTGACTAATGTTGGCTATTTGACTTAGGACCCATTTTTAGCTTCCATTTTTGTTTTATCAGTATCATCATTCATTTTTACCAAATATATAATTTTGTTTCGCATATTGAATTATGTACTATTCAAAATAAGTTACATTGAAGTAACTTTTCTCGCTGAAGATGACTATTTTAATTATTTCATAGAGTACACGATGCTGCATGTTAAATAATTATAATAAATAGATCAAAGAAATTATGTTTATTCAAGTAACTAATCAAAACTTTATGATAAATAAAAATCACAACACAAAAAGTTGATAATTGTGTTGTTTGTGATGTGTTTCACTCTAGCAAAAGCAATGACAAAAATGATCCGGGCCTAGGAGAAAAGTTTGATTTTTAGTCATACTCTTTGTGAAGGTAATTATTCGGCCCATTTCTTGGCTAAAACAGACCCAAATTTAAATTAACGTGAGTTTTTCTTCAAGGTAGGTCATTTACCGGTCCAAGTTCGGCAAAGTTATTTTGGTGATTTCTTTGGAATTCCTCATCTTCGTTTTTAATTCTGTTTGATATTGTTATTTCATTATTTTATTTATACAAACATTTTTATTTCATGTACTTCTGAGAAGGGATGCCTTCTCCGGTAGGGTATTGGCCTGGTCCCCCCTCACCTCTTTGTACTATTTTATTACTTAATAAAACCTTGGAAAATGTTCCCCGTCGTTTGATCCACTGATTTTGGTGAATTGTCTACCGGGTTAAGCAAAAAATAAGTATATAATTGCAAATGAAATTGATAGTAGAAGATCGATACTCAAGTCAATGAAAGTCCAAATAAGAAGTTTTTATATTGGCCGACCTGCAATTGTGTGGGCCAAATTAATCGAAATACATGAATTAATTGGGAAAAAATGACAATCCTAATACACCACTAATTGGGTTGAAACGGGTTAGCTTGTGGGTTTAAATTCTGTTTTACCAATTCGCATTCAATACAATTCTGTTTTAAACTCTAAATTTGACAGTCATATTGAAATGTCTCATTTTAATATATAACTTCATTCACGGTCAACACAATTATGTTTTAAGTTCTAATTTTGACAATCATCTTAACCATTCTCAAAATTTGAAATTTGAAACTCAATCAAATGTAGTGTGTAATCTACGAATTCAAATACAATTCATTACCTCAACAATATTATTGTATTTCTTTATTTTCATTCCATATGTGTCATAAAAAAAACCTTAAACATATAATACCGTGCAGTGCACGAGTACACATACTAGTAAATAATTATCTTTATGGATATGTTTATGTAGAAGAGATTATTTGAAAGCACAATTAGAGATCAAAATATGAACTCACGTGTTCTCAAGATTATTTCCGAGATTGGAGCTAATTAGTTAGTGTAGAATCTAAACAAGACTATCTAAAGAGTGTGAAGTTGTTTTACAAACTATGCATCAGTGGTTTACAAGCATATGCTATTAAAACATTGATTATGTCAGAAACATGAATATATTTCTTCATAGTGTTTTGTTCTTATGTAGGACCTATATTTTTTGACTACTGACATTGAGCGTGACCAATGTTGGCTATTTGACTTAGGATCCATTTGTTAGCTTCTATTTTTGTTTTATTAGTATTATCATTCATTTTTACCAAATATATAATTTTGTTTTGAAATTGAAATCTGTACTAACCAATTAAATTGAAATTACTTTTCTCGCTGATGATGACTATTTTAATTATTTCATATAATTTTTTGTCTATTTAATTAATAAATATGTTGTAAACATAATTTTTACATCATTCAAAAGATTCAGTTACAATTTCAATGGTTTTAGCAAATCCAATTCATATCAATGATATGGTGCGAAATGAGAAGCTTCATAGAGTTAAGTATAAAATTGGAAAAGTTGAAGTAATGTGGTTTTATGTCTTCTGAAAATGCAAATACTATTAAGTGTTAGCGCAAAATTTTGAGTTCAACTTATCTTCAAACATCTCTTAACTTAACCATGATTTGGTTTAAGTTTTAATTTTACTAAAATTAAATCTCATAACTGGTCCATGTAGACATGTGGTTGGACAGCAAAACTCAAATTTTTAGACAATCTGTATACAGATTGTTGGAAGGTATGTAATTTCAAATGTTTTTGTTACATAATAAGTTTTACCCGATCACTAATTACACTTATTATAAATTATAATTTTTACTAATACAGAAGTATCTAATCATCTTAATTTATGAATTAATATATAAAAGGTAATATACATGTTGTGTTATATTACAATTTATTTTTGAAATAATAATATGATAATGAGATTTTTGAACTATGTCAAGTTGCATTCACTGTCTTTTTAAAGAATGTTGATATGCAGTTGGATGAAACATAGAGCTGAACTAAAAAGTGAAAGAGTTATTTTATTTTCAATAATCCATCATATTTCCTCCGTTCTTTAATAGTTGCAATATTGTGATTTTTGCACTATTCGCACACCTTACTTTGATCATGATTTTCTACGAATATATAATTAGATTATTATGTGTAAAATATGTTAAGTTTCTATTATTGTAAAATTTAAAAATGTTATTTTTTTTTAATAATGTTTATTAATACATAATTAAATATAATTACGGTCAAAGTTTTGCATTGACAAACGTGAAAGTCAAACTATTGCAATTAATAAATAAGGGAAGTAGTATATATTTACATTTTGAAAGAAAACCAAATTTTTGGGTTTTCGATTAATATGTTATTTGGTTTGGTTAATCCTAAAAGCAGTAGAATTTATTTCATATAAAGGTTTTGTTAAAAATGGAGTTTATTTCCTTTACAGAATGTAGTTGTGGTGCGATTGAACATGTTGAACATTGTGAATTGAATATAAAATTTTCTTTCTTTTTGGCTATGGATATGATTTGAGAACACTAAGATGATTACGAGTGAAAATTGTGTAGTTTGCTTTACTAGAATGAAATAGCTAGAGAGCTGTATTAAATAGGATTATGTTTAGCAACCAAAATTTCTCTTGCCAAATTATGATTAAGCTGGTCCTCATGGACAAATACATCTTTTTTTCATTCAAGCTTATTTTGTGCTTCTCACATCCCATTTTATAATAGAGTACATGTTTTATATTTTTATTAATTAGTTTCATTGGTATATGTCTTACGTCGTACTGCCTTGATGGTAGATCAAGTCCTGCTTAGTAGTCTGATTGGGATTATTCTACTTATCAACAAAATAAGCAAAATAAGTAACATATTAACCATTTCAGATTCAACCATTTCACATAAATAACACTTGTGAAATGAGATATATGAATTTGCCACTTTGTAATCTATTTAGATTTTTTTTCATATAATGATAATGAGCTCATACTTTCAACCGCTATCATGGAATCTTTGAATAAAGGTTGCCTAGGTGCAGCCAAGGGACTTGCTTATCTTCACGGCCTGAAGCACTGTGATTTTGAATCATCAGACATTTTGATTTATACACTACTTGCATCACCTTAACTTTTGAGTCTCAATGTTTCCTGTGATGATTCTCTAAATAAAAAAATATTTAATTGTAAAATGACAAAATTACAATGCAAAACTTTCTGATTTTGGGTAGGATAGTTGGCTGATTGACAGAAAGAGTAACATCTCCAAGAGAGCGATGCATACATATGGCTATGCAGCCCTAAAAAATATGGCCACAAACAAAAGGCAACTTCTGATTGTTTGTTGTATATTTATGAATTGAAATCAGATAAGTCAATATTTGTGTTTGTAAGTATTTCAAAAGTCGTACGTAATTTGTCATATCTAGCATGTTCCATCATTGTTATCCATCCATCATAATTAGTTTTGACGCATGTGTATGCACGTTTGATGTCTTTTACCAGCTTGTAAAATATTAAAGTCAGACAAGACTTACACTTCATTTGGAATGTGGGCAACAATCAAATGCTAACACATGATGCTACACTTCACGCACTTTTCAAAGCCGGCCATTTACCATTCTATCTTCTCTCAAGTGATATGTTATATCATATACACTATGCTGAAGGTCGTAATGCACCTTCCTGATGACTTCATTTTGAAACTCTTTAAATATGGCGAGGGTGTAAACTTCTTGAACTTGTTTTCCATGAAGAATGTAGTAATACATGGAATTATTTTTTAAAAGAATTTGCATCCACTTGAAATTCGTTTTCCACTTTATACTTCAAAGTGCACACATACTGGTCAAGGAATTGTTTTAAAGCTTTTTTGGAATGAACATACCCGTCAAAAAGAGGGGTGCAGGGTACAGTGTAAATTATGGAGTACATTTTTAACCTTAGCAATTTCATATTATCAAAACAAAAATTATTGTATTTCAATAAAAACTCTTTTGTATAAGTTCTTGTTTATGAACCATCACAATTTCATTTGCAACCGATAATTTAGAAAATTTCAAAGAAGTTCATCATTCAAATAGCAAAGTAATTAAGAACCCGTGAAAGCAAGAACTATATATTTTGTTTTATCTCTTATAATCCTTTAAATATATATTTTCCTCTTTTTTTCGATCACATGTTTTTTTAGTAATAATCCATACGTTATTTTAGGCCATTCCATGATTTTTAATTATCCAATGCTTTTCCAATCTGTGCGACATGTTTATTTATACAATAATTTTCATTGTACTATAGTAATCCTATTCATTGAGCATTTCTTCTTATATGGAAGTATTAAGTTATTTGAAATGATTAATGTAGTAGATGGAACATTACTCACGCAAATACAAAGTCACGAGCTAAAGTCAGATAAGATTTTCATTTACAATGGAGTGGAATTTTTGTGTACACGTACTAATTTAGGAAATGTGCTTTTAGAGGTTCATATCCAAACATGATGGTAACTCAATTTTAACTTTGTATTTGACTTGTTAATGCATATGATTGAGATAATAAACATATGTAAATTTGATTTAGTTTATGATTGAAAATCTACACGTAGTTTATCGAGGACCAGAATTCTCTCTTGAATCATCGAAACTAGAGGTAGAATTCGATGGGCGGTCAAGACTTGTAGTTGTACCTCCAAATTCACTACTTTCCTGGTTTGACATTACCATTTCCTTGAACTTCAACATGTCTGCATTGTACGCCCGTGTGTCATACAATCCTGTTTCGTTCGATCTCGTTGTCCCCGACGTCACCCCCTTCCCACCATCATTCAAGTCATCTAGAGAAAAATCACCCTCCCATGCCCTCACAATCTTTCATTACATGCACAATTGTTGTGGTAAAGTTAGAATGTGGAGAATAACAAATAAGTCTAACATAATAATTGTGTGTATAGATAGTAAGACACATACCTGGCTCATTTTGGGACGCCTTTTAGCAGAATGGCGGATACAAGCCCCCGCACAGGCAACCATACGACCCATCTCGTGAGAATTGTAGTTTCCCTCTAATCGCGGATCTACCAATTCATCATAGTTCCCGTCTTCAATAGCTTTTGCAATGAGTGGTCTTGCCTATACGCCCCCACAAACATACCACAATTCATTAAACAATCATTTGCCTAATATGCTTTTCTAATTAAATGACGGTAATATTAAGATCTAGAGTTACACCCTAAAATTACTTTGATAGGATATGGATCAAACTGGTTTTGATAGCATATTAACGTTTTGGTTTCTAACTTTTTATATTAAAATGTTAACATGATACGAAGAGTAGTCTAACATCCTTTATGTAAGTTTGTTATTTAATAGCGGATGTGTGATAATATCTTAAAGTTTGGAACAGTGTAAAATAAAATAAGTACATAGTTGAAGTGACTTACCCAGTCTACTAAGCTATCTTCCATGACGTTATTCGTTAGATCAAGAGGCCGACGTCCAGTTATAAGTTCTAAAAGCATTACTCCAAATGAGAAAACATCAGATTTATCTGTTAGCTTTCCACTAGATGCATACTCCGGAGCCAAGTACCTAAGAGAATTACACAATTTATAATTTATTAATCTACTCTTTTATATGCACTACACCACATGAACATCCAAATATATTGTTAATGTCCTATGTTACATTTAACTGATTTAATACATTCATCATTGTATATATTATTTTTAACATTACAAACATGGAGTTTTAGGATTATTAGTGTCATATCAAAATTAGTTTCAAGGCCAAAGTTATTTATTTTATGTACCCAAAAGTTCCCATGACACGAGTTGAGACGTGAGTGTTATTATCGGAAGAGAGTTTCGCCAATCCAAAATCTGCAACCTGTAAAATAATCAACATCATAATCTATAAATCTCCATGCAAGAAAGGTAAGTATTTATATCAGCATTATGCATAATCTATCTTTATCGCTAATGAAATACTTCATTTGTCCCTTATAACTTTGAAAATATTTTTTTTGTGGTCTCATTAACTTTGTCAATTTCCTTTTAAACAAAGAATGCATGATTGTTGTTAATTCTCTTTCCTCACAAATCTCAACCACACAATTTTTACTTTATTATTTTGCGTGTCAAGTCAACTTTAACAAAGTTATTAGGGATGTAGAGAGTATATATTTGTGCATGCACGCGATTCCATGAATTCATGCCTACCATTGCTTCAAACTGGTTGTCTAGCAAAATGTTTGCAGATTTGATGTCTCGGTGGATAATTCGAGGATGGCAATCTTCATGTAAATAACTCAATCCTTTGGCTGACCCCACTGCAATTTTAAGTCTGGTTGGCCAATCCATTACTGGCTGGCCTTTTCCTAAAAAAAAAAGAAATGTTCATCTTAAGAGTTAGGAAACGTGTATTCCAAAAATACATGGTCTATATAGTTGTAGAAAATGCATGGTCTATAATCAAAATGACTCCATAGTATCACGAAAATTAATACTTCATTTATTAATTTGTATTTTTATACCATGTATTTAGTTAGTGAAGTTCTACTTGTATAATAATAATGAAGTAATATGCAAATGCTTAATATACTATACAAATTAAATGAGACTATATATGTTGTTGATTGGAATCATATTGTGTGACATACCATGTAGATGGAACTCCAAGGTGTTATTAGGAACATATTCATAAACTAGCATCCTCTGTCCTTCAGCAATGCAATATCCGACAAGGGAGACAAGGTGACGGTGGTGAACTCTACTAATGATCTCAACCTCAGCCTGGAACTCCCTTTCCCCTTGCCCACTGCCTGATTTCAAGCTCTTGACCGCCACTTCCCTTCCATTGGGTAGAACCCCTTTATGCACGTATCCGAAACCACCTTGTCCCAACAAATTTGCTTGAGAAAAGCTAGCTGTTGCAGCTGCAAGTTCCTCATACGTGAACTGGCTTTGGTTGTACCCTCCCATGCCCATTGGTGAATGAGGTGGCAATGGAGTGTTGTGATGCGGTCCGGAGAAACCTGATGTGAACTCACTACTTGAACTCATCGGCATCGGACCCCAACCTGGACCACCGCCCTGCATTCCTCCCGGTGGCGGCGGTACCCTAAGCACATGCTCTCCACCTACGTTGTTATGCATGCATGCAAAGGTTATATATAGGGAAAATTCCCGAAATAAGAGTAAAAATGAAATTCCTCCCGAACTATGAGGTTTTATTCCCTAGAGAGGAGTAAGTTGTCATGCTTGGAAAATTCTACCATTTTTAAGGAATCAAAATGGTACACACACACATTAAATAGCACTACTTACTCTTATTTAAGGAATGAAAACATGAAATTTATACTTTGGAATGTCATACGTTTTTATTCCTACTTAAGACTTACACACACATATATAAATCTTCATCATCACAAATTGTTATAATGGATGCATGAAAAAATAACTCAATAAAGAGACATTTTCACGTGGTTCAACAACATTATGTTCATTACATCAATAGGCACAAGGAGAACATATTTTATTTATAGGTTAGGTTTCAAATTACAGAATACAGGAGCAATGTGTGATGAGATAGATTCTTGGCATATTAACAAGAGTCAATTCCCTAAATAGGACTAAAAAGTGGCAAAATTGCACAAATAGGACTACATTTTTTAAATTCCCTTAATAGGACTATTTATGTGTGTTTGGACAAATATACCTTTGTAACTTATGAAATGTTTTAATTAATAATAAAATCATAAAAAAATTAATAAAAATCGAAAAAAATACTAAAAATCGTAAAAACAAATAATAGAAAATTAATAAAAAAAAATTTTAAAAAAATAAAAAAAAAATATTTTTTAAAAAAAAATAAAAAAAATAAAATAAAAATAAAAAAAATCATAAAATTAAAAAAAAAACATTACCACCCCTGCCACCCCCCAGCACCACCAGCTCCCATCACCGGAGAAAAATATGCCAACATTTTAAATAATGTCATAATGATGGCATATTTAATGAAAATGTTGGCATATTGAAGAGTAATTATGCCATCTTTTTGGCATTTTCAGAAAAATATGACATTTTTTTACCAAAAGTGGAAGAAATTTCACCAATCGGAGGTGGTGGTGCTGGGAGGCGGTGGGAAAGGTATCCATAATTTTTTTCATTTTTTATGGATTTTTACTATTTTTTTTTTATTTTTTTAAAAAATTAAAAAAAATAAAAAATTAAATTTTTTATTTTATAAATGGTTTATAAATTTTTTATAATTTTTTTACGTTTTTTAAATATTTTTTACGTTTTTTATGATTTTATTATGAATTAAAGCATTTCTTTATAAATTAATACTCTTAGGGGTATTTAGGGTAGAAAATCAATGTTTAGTCCTATTTAGGGAATTTTAAAAGTAGTAGTCCTATTTGTGCTTTTTAGGAACTCATTAGTCCTATTTAGGACAATTTCCGTATTAACAACAATGTATACATATACAATATTTAATTATATAGATCTTTATAGTACCTCTATAAGGACGTGTGGGATGCATATAGTCAACGTAGTGTTGCTGTTTCTTTCTCTTCCTCATGCAGAAGAAAAGAATGATACCGAGAGCTATGATGAAAATTCCGGCACCCACAGTGGCTCCACCGATGATAGCCGCACTGGATGAAGATGAATTATTTGATGGAGGAGAGCTTCTTGATCCGCCAGGAGGTCGGGTTGATGGTGAAGGAGGCGACAAAGATGGGGGAGGCGGAGAGAATATGATTGAGGGAGGAGGGTTTCCTGTTCCATTTGGAATTTGAGGAGCGGCTGGCACAAATGGTGTCGGTGGTGGAGTCGTTGATGGTGGCGGTGGAGAAGGTGTGTCATTGGGAGGTGGGGATTGGTCTCCTGGTGGAGGTGGTGTAATTGTAGGTGATGAGGGAGGAGGTTGTGCTGATGGCGGAGTTTGTGGCGGCGGAGCCAAAGGCGTTGGAGGAGGGGAAGAAGGGGGAGGAGGGGAAGAAAAATGAGGGGTAGGCGGTGGAGGGGAGGATGGGGGTGGAGATAATGGAGGTGGAGGAGAAGATTGTGGTGGTGATGGAGGCGGGGACTCTTTGGGTGGTGGTGTTTCTGATGGAGATGGCGGTGTTTCCGTCGGTGTTGAGGGGGGACTCGCATTTGCATCCATTTGAATATTCAATTAAATTCTCCGGCCGAGAATTTTGAATTGCTGCGGCCGGGGGTGAAAAAATCCACTTTTGGTAACAAAATTCTTCCACAAACTCAACCCAATAAAATGCCAATTAGAAATAGACGCCTTTTTCAACCACACAAAATTCTAATATTCGTGAAAACCTCACCACCACCACATCCGTTCACAAGTGTATTTGACCTCTTTTGTTAAATTAATTTTCGATATATATAAAAATTGAAATGTAACAACAATACCTTATTGTTTTTATAATAAAATCAAACACAAACAAGTCAAAAACAAAAAAAAATGTTCAGAATAAATTTTCTCCAAAGAAAATGGCAAAATGGTTTGTTTATGAGTTGTGTTTTTTGTTATATCCCATCTTGCAAGGATCATTTTTTTCATCTTACAAGAAATACTACACCTTGGAGTCTCTCCCAACTGTTACCTCCTACAAAGAAGGCCCTCTCTAGCCCTGTATCTCTCATATCTCTGGCCTATAGCTAGAAACCTCTTATTTTTGTAAGGATGAAATGAGTTCGTTGTTTCTCTTTTACTAGTTCCTCGATATATATAAAATAATCTTTTTCCCATCTATCATCTGCACCACATTTTAGGATACTAAAATTTTATAAGAACTATAAAAGATGCATTTGAAAATTATCAATTACTCCCTCTGTCCCACTAACAACATGACAAGAGGGAGTGACACGCAAATTAATAAAAAGTGCTTTATGTGATTGATATTGAATTGATAAAGTAAGAATAAAGTATGAGACAATCTTAGTGGGACGGACCAAAAAGGTAAAATGAGACAATCTTAGCGGCACGGATCGGAGGGAGTTTTACTTGTGATCCATTAAAGAATGACTTTTATATGATAGAATTAAAGGTGACTTCAAATACAATGTGATTATATCAGTAACTATTAACGACTATAAGTATATTCAATTTTATACTATACTAACTGTGACATTATATTCATAGTAATTTTAGTATATATCATTTTTCCAATGAATTCTATTGTAGTCATTTTAGAAAAGAACATCTTAAAAATGCATTCATTATGAACTTAACAGAAACTATTTATTTACAGGTGGGTAAGAGAGTGACCAAAGATCACAAATTAAATTCAAACTCCATGAAAATCTAACTGGAA
This sequence comes from Cuscuta epithymum, assembly GCA_945859915.1. NCBI lineage: Eukaryota > Viridiplantae > Streptophyta > Magnoliopsida > Solanales > Convolvulaceae > Cuscuta > Cuscuta epithymum. The sequence goes on along the minus strand of CAMAPF010000057.1, from coordinate 1,403,587 downwards.
CAGTTCATATTGAATTACATACTACAGTATATATAATAGGAAAAATTGATAGTAATAATTCCAACTATTGGCGGTCCGCTCATAATAATCTCAACTATTGATTATTACACAATAATCCCAACTTTAGGGACCTTCCGCCAATAATGGTCCCTATGAATAAATTCTTGTAGTTTCTAAAGTGGATGAGATGAGATATAACAAGTAATCCTTATAAATAATCTCAACTTTTAATTTTTACGCTTAATTTCTATTTAAAATTCACTTTTTATAGAGGTAATATATGGTCATGGACCATTATTGGCGGATAGCCTATATAGTTGGGATTATACAAAAATAATCAATAGTTGGGATTATTTTCAGCGGACCGGCAATAGTTGAGATTATTATTTTCAATTTTTCCTATATAATAAGGTCAAAAATTGTTTTTACCCAGTCTTCATGTTGTCCACTGGTTGATTGCTAGCCTTCCCTTATCTCCATCTTCTTCCTTTTCCATTTCTGTAGCCCTCTCCCATTCTATTGTTTCTTTTTTGGTTTTGTGGAAGCTGACGGTCACCATCGGGCGCCATAGAAGATTTGAGTGCTTACGCAGGATAAACCACTTTCAGAGAACTGTAGTAAAGGGAAGTTAAACCATAAGATGAAAAAATTTATCTCCGAGTGTCGCACCGATATTATAAGACAAAGTACAAAAATAATACTTTTTAGCACCGATATTATAAGACAAAAATTTATAAGACAAAGTACAAAAATAATACTTTTTTTTAAATTCGCACCGATATTTTTGTCTCTAAAGTTACATTACGGATTAAAAAATGTCGGTCGAACAAATTCAACTTTATAGCAATAAAAGTTTGACGCAGACAATAAGTATTTATGAAATGACCAAAAAATTGTACTCCCTCCGTTCCAAATTGAGTTGCAAAATTGATTTTTTGAGATCAAATAGATTCATTTTATCCACTTAATTAAGATATCAATTTTTAAATAAATTTTAATTTGGGTTTTGCCACTTTATAAATTTTAATGTAATTTCTGAATATGTAAATATTAATTATTAAAACTGAATTAATTATCAAAAAGGAAGGTTTAACTTTAACAATGGTTGACAAAAAAATATTGACTTTGCAAAACAATTTAGGAAAAGGTATTACCATTTTGTACACATTGTCAAAATTATTTCCACTAACATTTTTTACAAAGAATAAATATCTCGCATTGTGTTATCTTTTTTCCAATGCCAAATATTTATTGACACTGTCAGTGCCATACAATAGAATTTGAAAGTGTTTATAAAAATTAGGAAAAATTGATAGTAATAATCTCAATTATTGGCGGTTCGCTCATAATAATCTCAACTATCGATTATATCAGAATAATCCCAACTTTAGGGACCTTCCGCCAATAAAGGCGGAAGGTCCATATAGTTGGGATTATACAAAAATAATCAATAGTTGAGATTATTGTGAGCGGACGAGCAAAAGTTGGGATTATTATTTTCAATTTTTCCTAAAAAATATACCCAAATAGTACTGTTTTTTGGCATTGTCAATTTTTTATATGTGTGCAGACATTTACTATCCATATTATTTATTTTTCCGAGTGACACTTTTTATCATTCGCCTAACCATATACTCCCTCCGTTCTTTTTTATTAGTCCCCTTAGGGTTTGACACGGGATTTAATAATAAAGTAATAAGCTAAATATAAAGTGTGTAGGGTAAATGATAAAGTAGGAAAGATGGTATATTAAAAAGAGTAAAATGATGATAAAGTAGGAAAGAGAGTGTATTAAGAAGAGTAAAGTGATGATAAAGTAGGAAAAAGAAAATAGTTTATAAAAAGTAAGTGGGGTAAAAGTAATAAAAATGGAGCTATTTTCTCAAAAACTTTTCTTAAAGGGAAAGGGGACAAATAAAAAAAACGTCCCAAAAAGAAAGAAAGACTAATAAAAAAGAACGGAGGGAGTATAAAAAAAAATTGTTAATGCAAAGGATTTTGAAAATGTCTCAAAAAATAAAAAAAACTTAACTTATATGGAAACATATTTATCTGTGATAGACATTAATAGTCAGTAAAATTGGATTTTTTCGACTAAAAATTATTCTCAGTTTGTAAAAGTGGTTTATAGCTAAAATGATTCTCTACAATAACTTCAGCTGACACAGTCAGGAAAGTAAGTCCAACCTTATTTTTTTGTTATTATTACACATTTCAACGCGCGAAATAAAAATTTACGTATTTGATGAAAAAGTTGACTGATAAACCTGATAAGCCGGAAAATAGTGTTACAAAACGGGTTCTTAGCCAAACTCACACCCATACACAGATGCAAGTGTAGAGATAATATCTAGTTTAGTTGATAGGAGTAATAACCATAGAGTCGTTGGCAACTCTACAAAAAATGCTTACAACTTGCAAGTGCTGCAACTACTAGGTAACAATGGCTAGACTGTTTACGTAGGGAAGGAGCCTGGCATGGAGAGCGATTTCACACGGACTGCACAACACTTTCACCTTCTGCTCACTCAAACCATATTTCTGCAAAACCTGCCTCCCATCCTCCGCCACACACAGAATCAGCAAGCAATCTCCCGCATCCGCGCCGGCCGCCGGCACCACCTTACACTCTGTGAATCCCGAGAGGTTCAGATAAACGCTCCGTTTCAGGCCCATTTCCAGCCCGCCGTAGATGTCAAACGCGAAAACATCATCCAGATGCTTCTGTGACGTCACGTAACAGATCTCATCCCCAACTACGGTGAAAACCCCACCGTCGGAGGGTACGGATAGAACCCCGCATTCCTCACTCTGTACATCGAAAGCCAGCAATTGAGCCGAAGGCGAGGGAGACGGTGACGAGATCTCCCAATAAGCACAGCCGTTCAGATAGAAACCGTCGCCGTAATGGTCCAAGTCTTCCAATTCCGGGCAAATCGCGGAAGAAATCCTCCAGGATCTCGTCTCCGAGGAGTAGATCTCGAAAAATACGACCGGGGAGTCAAACGCTGTGAAAGCACAGATCACCTGATAATACGCCTCGATGTTGTTCAATGAAGGTTCATAGGCGAGGACGGCCGACGGATTCGTGCCGTGGTAGTACAGCGGGTTGGGAAGCATATTCCGGTCCTCGGTCGCCGGATTGCAGACAAAGTAGGAGTCGGAGCATCGGAAAAGGAGTAGGCCGTTGGTGGAGCACATCAGATGGTTATCGGCGGGGAGGAAATCGAGGAGGGGGCGGGGGACGCCGTAGGCGGCGGCGTCCAGGGAGAAGAATCGGAGGCCGTTGAAGGTTTGGTAGAAGAAGCCGGAGAGTTTGCGGAAGGAGAAGCTCTGGTGGTGGGCCAGGAGGGGACTGGAGATCCGCTTGTCCCACTCGCTTGACACGGATTTGAACCTCAAAAGTGCTTTGGCAGGAAGGAAAGGAAGCGCGTGCGTCTTAATCAACTCGTTTCGAATAATCTCACTATCAACTTCACAAGCTTTTTCATCCACCTGGTTTCACATGAATCAAAACAAAAGAAAACTATATGGTAAATGAGTGGAATTGGCCAACTAAATTATGAAAAAAAACTGAAATATATTTAGTTTGAATATTTTAAAAAATTATAAGAAAAATAGTTAAGTGTTAATGTACGGTAACTTCAGTCAATTCAAACAAAAAATTAACTTCAATAGTTCAAAGTTACTTATTTTTATCATCACACGAAATCAAAAATTACGTGTTTGGTGAAACACTTAACTCATAACTTAATAGATATAGTTGATCATAGGCTAGTCCTGACAAAGTGGAGACGATGTGCAAGAGTAAAATTGAGCCTTTTATTTACACAAGTAAAAATATATTGTCAAATTACTTCCTCCATATTTTTTTGTTTGTTACAATAGGCGTTGACACATTTTTTGAGAGTGAAATAGTAGAGATAATTAATAGTGTAGAAAAAGTAGCAGAGATGGTGAAAAAATATGAAAGAGAAGATAAAAAGTAAAAAAAGTAAGAGTAGTTGAGTATTTTTAAAGGAAAAATTACCAAACTGAAAAATGTAACAAATTTTCGAATACATCCAAAAGAGGAAATGTAGCAAACAAAAAAACACGGAGGGAGTATATTACACGTAGTAATATATTGTACGAAGTACATTATATTAATTATAAATTACTACTACCTCCGTCTCATTCAAAGCTTCACGTCCACTATTCACATGGTCAACTTAAATCGTTTTTAATCTGTTGCTTTATATACTACGTACTACCTTCGTCCCGTAAATAAGATCTCACTTTCCTTTTATGGATGTGAGAAAAGAAGTTCCTATTTCTATAAAAGCAGACCGCTTTTATCAAAAAAATTACAACTACCCTTACTTTTTACCCACTTTTTACTTGATTTGACATAAAGTAAGAGTAAACTTGGAAGTCAAAACAAAACTCTACCTTACATAAATATGTGTGTAGGTCAAATCGGGAACTTCATTGCGGGACGGAGGAAGTATTAAATTTTATCAAATTTACATTTTTATGAGGCGTTGTAGCAATTTTAATGTAGTTTCTAAATATGTAAATTTTATTTACTAAAAATAATCAGACTGTGAACATAAGTTAATTTGTTTTATCGTCAATCAAACATCGTAAATCATAACAAGAACTTCTCTATGCACGGAGGGAGTATTAGTTTATGTCAAATTACATATTTTTAATTAAAAAAGAAGTTAAAATAAAAGTATTTGTTAACAAAATGCACTTCATTTTAAAAGAGATACTCTTTGATGAGCATATTTTCACAGTTCGTATACCGTGGGAGCGGCCCATGGTGAGCATGCTGCTCCCACAAAAAAAGGCATGTTACTGTTCACGCGCGTGAACAGTAACTTTTTTTTGTTTCATTCATTGTCCCAGTAGTAGAACAGTGTAACTCACGTGTAAATAAATGTACGTCACGCTCATAAGAAATGTAACTGCAGACAAGTTGAAATGTAACTTGTCTAATACGAATGATAAGAAATAAAACATTGATTTTAATGAAAAAAGGAGTATAATTGCTCAATTACTTGACATAAATTGTTAATATGTTTTGTTTTTATTATTAAGGTTGCAAAAAATGTTTTTTATCTTTTATTTTTTGCCAAAAATCATTGTTTCGCCAAAAAATTCATTTTGATTTTTCAAAAATGTGATTGTTTTTGTTTAAATTGCATAGGTTAACTTAAATAGTGAATATATTTTTCTTTTTAATATTAAGGCTATAAAAATGTTTTTAAAGATTCACTTTTTGGCCAAAAAATAATTTTTTTGGATTTATTTTTTGCAAAACATTATTGTTTTGTTTCAATAGTAGGTTTTATGTCGTGATAGAATTCGTGTTATAAAAAGTGTAATTCGCGTTGATGAAAAATCTAACTAGATGTATACAAAATGTAACTTGTTGAAACAAGCTCAAATATAACTCGTGCATTGAAACATGTAACTCACACACAAAAAGATGTAACTCGGGCATAAGATGATGCAACTTCATACAATATCAAATTTAACTATAAAATTGTCTATAAACATAACTCACACATATAAAAAATATAACTTCATGTTTTGTTTTCAAATTTAAATCGAAATAAACAATTTTAATGTCTTTAAAACACAAAAAAAAAATCAAAGAGATAAGAAATACTATATAATAGGAAAAAGTGTACGAACATAAAAAATATTTTTAAAAAAAGTGTTTAAATGTAAAAAAAAGAACGCAAAGTAAAGAATAGTGTATGATTATGAAATACAATATGCTTATTTTATGTGGATTTATAAAATTTTGTAATAATTTGGTAAAGAAAAAAAGTTAATTCAATTATAATTCAATTATTAAAAGATAAAGATAATTAAAAAAATCACAAATAATTTGATGTAACTCACGCATAATTATGTGTAACTTGCGCATACAAATATGTAACTCGCGCATAAGAAAATGTAACCCCATGTAGTATCAAATAGAACTTCAGGAATCATGTATGAATGTAAGTTGCATATATGAAAATGTAAATCGCACACAAATGAAAATATAATCACCTGCTTTATTAAGTATAAATGGAAATAAACAAACTCAATGTCTTAAAAAACACTAAACATATATAAAAGAGATAAGAAATTATTTTACAGAAAAATATTATAGAAAAATAGAAATTGTAATCACATTTTTAATATTTTAATAGTGATATGAAGATAATTGAAAAAAGAAAAGAAGTAAAAGAGAGGAAAGATGATCATATCAAAAACTCAAAAAGCTTGGCAACTACAAGAACGAAAGGGAAGCAGAGAAGGGAAAGTTACTGGAAGCATGACTACTTGATTTCAACTTACGAACTTTCAGTTCGGATAAAAAAAATGTGCGAAGAATAAAAAAACTGAGGGAAGTAGTCTGTGAGGAGGGTGCTGGAGAAGAAAAATGCAGTTAGGATTCGCATAAGAATAAATTAAAACCTGTTCTAAGGAGAAGAAGATATTGCAAGCGTTGTTTTTACTTAAAGATATGGTGTCGTATTGGGATCGGAACACCATGTGCATGGTGTGCCGATCCCACGGTATAATTTGCCATATTCTCAATGAATTATTAGTGATGTTCTAAAAGAAGCAATAATGCATGACATGAAAAGACATTTTGATTTTATACTTTTTTTTACTAGAGAGATTTTATGAGTATAAAGTCTAATGTTAAATATTACTTCCTCCGTCCCCGAAACAACTTCCCGATTTGACTTACACACAATGTCGAAATAATGTCAAAATAGTAAAATTTACCCGCTATAAGTTTATTTCCTTAAACTATTCCGTTAAAGTTTATGTTTGACACTATTTCGACAGATGGAGTAAATAGTGATTAGATTTACCCCCTGATAGTAAAATTTACCCCCTGAAAAGTTTATTTCCTTCAACTATTTCCTGAAATTATTTCCTTAAATTTACTATGTCAAAATAGTGTCGTTAAATTTTACTACTTCGACACTGTTTCAACACTGTGGACACTGTTTTGCACTATTTGACACTGTTTTGATGTAGATAACTTGTCATTTAAGGAAATGTGAAGTAAACTTAGGGACATCCAAATAAGGAAAGTGAGAAATTGTTTCAGGGACGGATGAAGTTTCTTACAAAAATATCACATTTTTTCCCATCTCCAAGAAAATTAGATTTCCAAAGTCCTAAATATGACAAATATAATTTGAACTATTACACAAAAGCTGTGATTTGAAAAAGTAGTTGAATAATAAAAGTAATGATAGTTATATATGGTACTCATGATAATGAGATGAAATAATGCTAGGTATAATGGTATATGAAGCAAACATCAACTTGTTGATAATCTGGAAGCTTGGAAGAGATGACTGTCCCAAGAAGTTCTCGGGAGCAATAACATAAATATTTTTTTGTGTATTAATCTCCTATTCAATTTCCCAAGAAATTTCCCGGGCACTATTGACCTATTGTTCTATAAATGAACTTTCTCCCGTGAGCCACGTATATTAATAGGTGTGCGTGATTTGCAGGCTCTCAGCTTGTGAGTCTGATCTATTTCACAAGCCATCTAATTCGTGGACCGCCTATTTCCATGCCTAATAGGTGTGCAAGACACTATGAGGGTGTTTGACGGTTGTCTTGATCGATAACAGTGGATTCTGTTAACGGTTTTAATTAGCTGGTAGTATTAGCAATTCATAACATGTTTTTGATTAAACAGTTGTTTGTAATTGGCTAAAAACTTGTTAAATGACTATTAAAAACATTAATTAATTTTTAGTTAATGTATTTAATTCTTCGTATAGTATGTAATTGCCTAAGCCGTTTTTATGATTCAAAAATGTAAAATTTACTTTACATCAATTATTATTGTTATTATTAGTATATTTTATAACAAAACTTCCATATTCAAATTTAAAAAAAAACTTCTAGTACCTTCTTCAATGGACTTTCCGTGCCATAAACAAAGCTAAATTGAAGAACAAGCCAAAAAAGAATATTTTATTTCATGCACGCTTGCTCTTTTCATGGTTGTTTAACTTGTTTTCCTCTTCGGCGGCAAGTTAATTAGGCTGGAATTTGGTTTTAAAGCTTTTCTTTTCTCATTGATGTGCGGGACTGACCGGTGGAGCAACTAAGGAAAAGAAGGGGATGTGGGTAATAAAGGAATATATGAAAATATGAGAAAAAGCCACTCGAAAAGGATGGGTTCAATAGCTTTTTTTAATTTGGCTCTTGGAATAAAAGGCTAAATGGAAGAGCCATTTAACCTTATTAGTTCATTGATTTGGTCATAAAGTCAAATATTAGTCAAATCAGCCAAAAAAATATTTGATAGACTCTTAACCAAACACCTCTCCTTTGTAGATGTCATGCGTAGGCCTTCCTTGGCTGCCTTTTTCTTTACGTATTTAGAACACTAGTTCTACATAGACCACTAAAACTATTTTTTGGGCCTTCAGTTTTCTGGGCCTTGTGCGGTTAGGCGGCCTATCCATGCTTTGGGTCGACCATGTAGCTGATAAGTCGAAAAACATGATTCTTAAAAGAGCTCTTAATGTATGAAAAACTCTTTATAAACATCATTTATATCATTTTTTTATGCGTACTCCTTGACTGTGTACACAGACAATTTGATTTAAAAAAATGCAAAAGTGGGGTTTACACAGCGTGTACACAGCGATGAAACATATGCCCCAAGAATTACCCTTAAGTTTGTGTTATCCATCTAGTTAAGCATGCGAATTAGTCCCTCAACGATACACTAAAACGTAATTAGGTGTTCAACTTTATTCGGCATTGGACTCGATTTTAAAACTTGAACCATTTAATGTTCTTTTGCATGTTGCTTAAAGTTAAAACCAACTTTTGTGTTCAATTTCGCTCTCAAATAAGTAACATAGTATGAACAGGAACTGACATGAATCTAGATTATACTACATTGGCTATAAATTAAAATGAAACTGAATTAAATACTACTGCATTATTTACTCCGTATGTAATAACTATATATTCCCTCCGTCCCGTAATTAAATTCCTACTTTCCTTTTTGAGATGGTTCATATTAAAGTTCATACTTCAAACATTTCCTTATTTGGCAAATGATTTACACCAAAATAGTGTCAAACAGTGTCCAAACAGTGCCAAACAATATCCAAACAGTGCACTCCACAGTAAAATCAAATTTATTTCTTAATATGTGTGAAGTCAAACCAGGAACTTAATTAAGAACCGAAGGAGTATGTCTCAAAATCTTCTTCTCACTCCCCAATTTACACGACTATTAATCAAACCAAAATGTGTAATTTTGATTGAGATTAAAAATGAACATTAAACACGCAGACCATTCTTTAAAATGATACTCCCTCCGTCCCACAATGTTTGGGACAAAGGAGTGTGGCACAAATTTTAAGAAAAAGTGGAATTGTGTGGTTGGTGTTGAGTTGATAAAGTGTGAATAAAGTAAGAATGAATTGTAACCACCCAAATATTGCCAAATATGGTATGGGACAAACTTAATGGGACGGACGAAAAAGGTAAAATGGGACAAAGTTAGGGGGACGGAGGGAGTACTCTATCCGTTAGGGTCCGTTTGGTTTAAAGAATGTTAGATTATCATGAGAATGATAGATTATTGGTTTAATTATTGAGAATGATAGATTGATGAGAATGTACCAAATTTATACCATTTTGTGTTTGGTTAAAACTCGTGGGTTGTGACATTAATTTATTGGAATTTATTTGGTTGAGTGGTATTTTACATTACATATTTGGTGAATGACTTCAATGCCCCTTCAAATATTTTCTCTTAACACATTAAACTTATTGCAACCTGCAATTAAAGTGATTAAAATTAAAGAAAAAGTGAAATATATCTTAATAATAATTACAATCCAAACTTATTGATGTATTTTTAAGCACTGTATATTTAACTGCACAAATGATAAAAATTAGTGAACATTAGTACATAATTTGGTTTAAGTAAAAAATAATTAAGAGAGGATTAAAGATAAACTACAAGAACATGTACAAAAAGTTGGAAAAGGGATAAGATTTTACTTGATTCAGAAGACTCTTTTGGAATGAAAATAAGAAATATTGAGTAGAAGGGATTGCAGAAGAGAGCTAATACAGTTTAAGGATTCTGGTATCAGGTTTCTTGGAAGAAAAAATATACGGAGTAACTAAGAAGGAATGTGAGATAACCTAAGAGGATGGAGGGTTTGACATTACGGGACATCTCATAACCTTATTCTCTATTTGAGCATGAAACATTCCCTAAAATTTCTGAGACTCGTGAACTAAACGTAGGTATCTCATATTCCAGGCATCAGATTCCAACCTTCATACACGATCACCTCGAACCAAACATGCCCTGTATGTAGTCTTACAGCTAAATGTAATATAAACTTATGTTTGTCCCATGTAAAAAATATTTTTATAGTACCAGGATATGTAGAGTGCCAGGCATTGGATTAAAATCATGATGAGTCAAGCCGCTAATATCCAAACCGAAAATATCATCAGATATGTCGATTTCATCAGAAGAGTCCATCCTCTGCCCTGGTTTGTTCTGTCAAAAACGGATGAATAGGGTAAGTAAAGAAATAAATAAAAGAAGAATCTTTAGATACAAAATCGGCATTTGGTTAAAGAAAATTTGTGAAGAAACTGTGCAGATAAATAATAACAGTCTCTGTTCCAGACGAAATGTGGGTTATGTTGGAATAAATCTTTAGAGATCCGGGGATGATCTTTAGAGATTCTGGAGACAGAGGCTAGGGTTAACATCTTCTAGTTGATACACATCCTTGGAAATTATCTCTCTAGCAATGTGACACAGAAAGACGGAAGAGTGTGTTCAACTAGGGACCATAACCCCTCTATTTATAGAGAATGTTTAACCCTAATCAACTTATCACTAATTAGATTAAGTACATGAGTGTTCAACTAGGGACCATAACCCCTCTATTTATAATCAACTCATCATTAATTAGATTAAGTACATGGGTCTCTACACATTTGGGTCATATACCTTATTAGATAGATAAGGTATTAGCCCACAACAACAACAATTTTCAAGTTTTAATCTCAAAAGATAAGGTACTAGCCTAATTAAAATTAATATAATAGGACCATTAACTTTTTTTGCATAAATATAAGATAGCATCCTATGACCTCCATTAATGTAAACAGATTATACAACAGATTTTTAGCTGATTCCTGAAACGCACTAACAATTATTTTAGCCATTAATATAGGCAGAGTTCTGAGTTCTTGATATATACAAATCAAAGAAAAACGATAATGAAACTTCAAAAAAATGCGGCATACAAGAAAGTGTAAAATGTCAGACATTAGTTTTCCAAAAAAAAGTGTATCAAACCGAATTATTTTTAGCGGGTAAAGTCAAGTAACATCAATTGCGCCGATAAGTGAAGAAGTGTTTTTTAAGATGAAAGATAAAATCAAGATGATCGGAAATGATCAAAGATCGAGAGCTGTGTAAGTCGTCGATAAGTGAAGGGGAGATGGAACTACCGTAAAATCAGTCGGGGAAGATTGCCGGACAAAAACGAGGCAGGGAATTATATCACGGCGGCGGCGGCGAATTTGAAGGTGTCTATCTGATTCTGTTTCCGCTGTTCTAGTTCGGGCGTCCGGTTTATAATACCCCTCTGTGGAAAAACGTAAAGGATCCCCAACTGGTACACCCTATTTTTGTGGCTCACAAAAGCACCTGAATAAAGTATGACAATTCATTTATTGAGGTGGTCTTTTATGAGCCACAAAAATGAGTTGGTACCTATAACAAGGTTGTAAAGTGTGACCCTTGCGTTTCCCGTAAATTATACGCAGTAATGTGATAATTGCACAAGGGAGTACTTGTTTTAAAAATAGCATCGGCATCATTAATCATGGACCATCCTAGAGGAGTCATCATGACTCATTAAAATAAATATTTTAAGTTGAACTACGAAAACGGAGCTTTGAAAAATATTTTTCCCAAAAAACACTACAGAAGATATCGAATCTCCAATTCTCCATCACTATTCTCACCTCTAATTGGACTAATAGGAATTGATGATTTATTCAATTAGATAACTCTTTTAGATTTATTTTTGTAAGCTAAAGAAATTATGGTTGAAGGTGACGTTTTTGAGCGGGAGTACTATTCCAAAAAATCTTTTGTTTTTATATATTAATAAATAAATTAATAAATAAATATCAATATCAATTTTTGTAAGCTAAAGAAATTATTGTTGAAGGTGACGTTTTTGAGTGGGAGTACTATTCCAGAAATTCTTTTGCTTTTATCGATTAAATATTAATAATAGATAGATATTGTGTGGTCCTGCATCTTTCATTATCTATATGATACATTGGAATATTCAAACATTATCATACTCCTCTTATCAGGGATCTATGTACAGGCTATGCTAGCTTGAAGCTCATAACTATTTTTTGTTTCAACTTTTTAGTGTAATTTCTTTTTTCATTTTCAATACAAACTTCACTCCGCTAATGTTAAAATCTAGTATAATTACTTCTCAGTCCATGGCATTTCAGATTCCTAGATTCGTCTCGTGCCTTATACTATTCCATTGATGATACGGAGTATCATTTAACCTTGAATAAGTTTAAAGAGGGAATAGTCAGAATAATTTTGCTGATTGAGGAGTTAGACCCAGTCAATTGAACATATTTAGATCTAAAGCTTAGATTATACCACGCTAAACTAAAACATCACAACACATTTAAATAGATCAAGCTAAACAGTACTCTAGAGTAAAATACAATTAATACTCTGTATCAAACACTACAATGCCTATTCAAACTAAAATACCCAGTAGAATTTAGCAGAATTTATGAGACCTTTTTAAACTCGACCAATTTAGATTGCATTGTACTCCTTCCGTAACGAAAAAATCTTCATGTTTCTAAATCTTCCTATCATACCCTCAATAATTTTGAATACAATACACTATTACAATTACTTTTTTTGGACTTATCCTTCATTTCATCATACTATTCCACCATCTTATGATCTTACCTTCAATAATTTATATCGTCTTTCACTATTTTTAATCTACCTATATTTGAAATGAGAACATTTTATGTTACAGAGGGAGTAGTACTAGGTGATTTTTACTGAAGAGTTCCTTAATTATTAAATGCTCCATCAATTTTTTAATGGCGATGCTTTGACTTTTAAACGTTCACACATTTCTCTTATCTCTTGAACAAATTTTTACTACTCTATACTCAGTATAAAAAAATCACATTACATGAAATGTAACTCACCTGGTAAGAAGAAAGTGTCGATCACATAGGAGATGTCTGAGTTAAACTCCAAACAATGATTTAAGATAGAACATTACTCTCTTTTCATTAGTGTGATGAATGCTCAACTTACTACCTGCTACATAACTATTCGGACAATTTTGGGAAGCCTCGTAGACGTGGTATCATCCTTTTTTTTATTGTATTTCTCTAAAGTATATTTTCACAATGTCCATTGTAATTTTCACTAATGAATAAATGATTATATTGTTAATTGAAATCTTGCATTAATGAATTTGAAAATCAAATTAGTGCATAATAAAACACCAATGTTTTATTTAAAACAATGGAAGTCTTGGTTTCGGTACCATTACTGAATCTAGTACGTGATCATATAGAACTGTCAAGTAAAACTTATTATTGATTTGTTGCTAAATGAGAAAATAAAAACTACTTGTATTTTGTACAAAATCTATGAACTACACATTTATCATCTAAACAAAGTGACGAAGTTTGAAACAAACAGATAAAAGTAAGGATAGCAAATCTTATTGGCACGCAACTTGAACTATTATCCAATAAAATAACTTTCGACAAAGTATTAAAATCACTTTTTCTAAACTATTGTCTTATTTGTCAAAACAGTGAAAGAACTGTCTTGAAGTCTATATAGCAAAAAGAAAAAAAAATGGGAGCGATGTGATGAGAATAAATTATTTAGTATTTAAATATATTATCAATATAATAGGTTTATTGTTATAAAATACGGAGTAATAAACCAAAAAAATCATTAGAGAACGCTCTATAGGCGCCAGTGAGCATAACTCAATTGATAGAAAAATGCTTAATGTCTTTGCAAGATTGTTTTTAAAATAATATCCATAGGTTGAGTCACTGAGAGTCAAACGAGCGATAGCAGACAAGCAGTGGGCTTGACTCATGACTTTGACCTTGACCCAGTCAATCTGTTTTGCACGTTAGTCGAACCTTCTTTTTTTTTTTTTTTTGGTAAATGTTAGTCGAACCTTCTTATGAATGATTTTTGTATTTCTCAATCCTAAGAAAGACACTAATTGAACTAATCATATTTTACATCCATTTATTTACCGTTAAGAAAACAAGAATTTCTTGAAAACGAAAGGCAGTGCCAAACGAGTTACGAGACATAGGAAGTGTGTATCATATTGCCGGTTGTACGGTGAGCACCATACAGTCAATAGCATTTTACAAATTCAAATGAAATTCGTTGTTTCTGCTAAATGAGCATTAATTCACTTTTAATGAGCATCAGATATATATTGTTGTGTATTAGGAGCCTAACAATGATTATCGTGATATCTGTTTCATACTTTCATATCTTCTAATTTACTTTCTTTTTATTATTTTTTTCATTTGTGAAAACTTATTAAATTATACGTGGAGTATCTAAATTCAATATGAGAATCTAATGTAATATGGTACTTTTGAAATATGGATTGATAAGACATTTTAAAAATGAGCGTAAAATGAGTACCATTTGAGCTTACATAACTTACAAAATGAGCATTGATAAGAAAATTATAAGTTTTTAGTTAACATCAACACATTTTAATTGAGCACATGACTCCTCTATTGAGTATTAGGAGCATGCAATTCAAATATCATGGTATGTGCTCCCGTATATATAATCAACTTCTACATGAATCTAATGTAATATGGTACATTTGAAATATATATGTATTGATATGACATTTTAAAATGAGCATAAAATCAATACCAAATGAACATGCATTACTAAAAAATGAGTATTGATAGGAAACTGTAAACTTTGTTAGTTTAGCATCAATAGATTTTCGTTGAGTTTCATGCTTTTAATATTAAAAGCATGCAATTAAGTATCTGAATTCTTAATTCTACTCACATGTCTATAGTGAACTTTTTTGTGAATGTAATGTAATATGATACTTTTGAAATATTTATTAATTTAACATGTTAAAATGAGCATAAAACTAGAACTAGATGAGCATAAGTTGTGTGCGTTCTTCGTTCTTGAATTACAAACATAATCATGTTGTTTTTATAATATTTACTCGTGCACATTTATTTTACACTATATTCATTTTAATATAACACAAAATTAAACTAATCTTAGTAATCACACAATATTTAATAAACTAATAAATATTTATCTTAAAATAAAAAATAGAAAAACAAAACATTACAACTAAAATATTTTATAATTGAATAAAAATTAAAGTAAAAAATTGTTATAGGAAAAGGGGGAAAAAGAAAGAAAGAAGTAAACAAGTAAAAGCAAGAAAAGAAGAAAAGGAAAGACAAGAAAAACGTAAGAACTGACCGAGCACCAAAAGCATGGAAACAAAGAAAAGAAAACAAAAGAGAAAAGGCTATCTTTATAATCAATATATATATATATATAAGAGGAATTTTTTAAGAGCATACGGCACGCCACATAATCCTGCCATGTCATCATATATTACAATTATTTAATTACTATTTATACATTTTATTATTTTTATTACATTCTATTTTTATTGCAAATTGATATGGAAACAAAAGATCGTATGATAGAATCCACCTTATTTGGTAACTTTTTCAGAATCTACTACTTACTCCGTAGTAATATGGATTGTTATTAAAATAAGCAATTATTGCAACCACAACAATAAATAGTCATCCGTGCACATAGACTTTATTTAATTTAATTATTTTTATACTTTTATTTGTATTACATTTTATTGAGAAGTGAATTATCCGTGTTTTGCGCACCTAACAAATAAATCATCCAAGTTCCTATCAATTTTGTTCTTCAAAGTTATTTTATAAATAAAGTAATAATAGTGTTCCATTTCCTAAAAAGTACGGAGTAATATTTTATTTTTCTAAAGTCAATTTTTTTGAATGTTTTCTAAATTCAATGTGATAATGACTAAAGTTATCGGACTTATATTTGCAATTGTGTTAATACTTCGTATTTTTCTACATCATCATACCATTCTTTCTTAATTGTTGAGATAATGATGAAAATTATAACCACAAGATTTTTTAACTTAAAAATGAAATTGATATATACTATTAGACATTCATATATGAAAACATTTAAAACTTCTGATCAAGTATCTTACCTTTATGAGGATGGAAATGGAAATTCATATCATACATATATGAATACGTTTAGCCCAGCAAAAAAGTAAACATGTTTACTTGTTTCTTTATTTTTACAACTACAATTTAGATATTCCTTCACGTTTGACATAGATTCCTAATCTAAATTAGAAAATCTTCATACGTTTAGGGTGTTTTTAATCGGACTGGTTTCAGTCTTAGACAAGATCGGATCAAATATCAATCATAATAATAATAATAATTATTATTATTATTATAATACATAAAATAGACATCTTCCAAACCAAGTTAGAAATGAACATGTCAATCTAATTAAAAATATCCTTATTAATGACATTTTCAATGTGACGAAATAAATGAGTAAATTGTAAAAAGATCCCTTTTTTACATTTCAATGTGACAAAATAATGAGTACAATGTAAGAGCTCACTAATAAATTTACAAATACTTATTTCATACCACATGTTGAATGAGAAATATTTAAAAATAGTTTTTTAGATGCTTAATGAAGTAATATAGAGGATGTGAAATTAATTAAGAAATTTTTGTATGAATTCTTTAAAATCGGGTTCATAACCATTATGTTTAGTTGAGATGCTTATGCAGAAGTCCAATTTAAATATTTTTCATATAAATTTGAATTACTTTTATTAATTATATATGATTTCAAAAATATCAAATATACAGTTAGCTAAATTATGTACTACCCGTGCATCGCACGGGCTTGAAAGCTAGTTCGGAAGAAATTTAAAAAATGTCAGTTATACCATGCTTCTATATTTCGTCAAATTGAATCCCCGATCCCAAGGGTCGGTCACGTTCCAAGAGCATATGAGAGGTTGTAAATGACTCTTTTACTAGTGCGCATCATAGGCCCGCCACTCCGCCAGCCCACAAAATACACGCTTTTAATGGTTGGAATGAGGATATTAATCCGAGAGATCAACCACACCATTCTATCGACGTATCTTACTGTAAAAGTGTAAATCAAATCTACCACTTTTTAGTGTTGTTACACCTTCAAAAATGGTAATTGCCTAAATTTATTTCTATAATTCATGTTTGTTTCATTTATGTTATATAGTAAATGAACCGGGCTTGTGAGCTGAGGAAATCGATTTGAGAAAACCTTAAGGTGTGCGGTTAGAAGCTCTAAAAAAGTGACATCAAGCTTTGTGGTGTTGTGTGAAGGGATGGATGTGTCTAGCGGGAGTGCTTTCTCCCAAGAGGAGCAATTGTGATCCGTAGCATGGTGTGTGCGGTGAATATTACTCCGTCTTTGGGATGGGAGATTGGGTGTGAGCCAAAATAAAATTGTGGGAGATGGGAAATTGGAATTGACGGGATTATTTCGGGTAAGATAGATGAATCAATATTGGATGAGATTTAATTTTTTCATAACAAAACTTTTTTCTACAAAGGTAATTCTCGTGCCTAATACAACCTTCGTTCTTAATTAATACTCCATAGTTTTCTTATCTTTTTGTGGTTTTCAAGAAGAAAATGGTAAAATGGTGTGGAGGATATAGGGTAAATAAAAAAGTATAAAAGATAATAGTAGTATATCTTAATAATAATATAAAATCTTATAATGATGAATGAGGGTTAGGTCTTTTTAGGTATTAAAAATGTGTTGGTGTAACTTATTGCTATATTCACTTGTACACTATGCTTTCCACCTTGCACTCTTACTAACGGCTTTTTGATTACCGCCTGCTTAGTTCAACTCCGTCTATCATCCAAATTTGGCCACTTAAGCGAGACTTTTGAAGTTTGGGTTGTGTGTGATCGTCGGGTAAGTACGAATCTTGTAAGTTCCCATTTTCAATCGTGAATTCATCAATTACATTTATTTTAACAATTGGCCTTAATTTTCAAATTGCAATTCCTCCGTAAATTAGCTTTACGGTTCAAATTCAGACTATTTCGGTCATGAGAGACGTGAAATCAGCCACTACTTGCATTTCTAGGTTTGGAGTTTACAATTTGTTAATACGGCCACATAATCTCCCGCCACTAGATTACAATTGATGAGATGTGGATTTTAGTTCCACCAAATGGTAAAATAATGATCTTAGACCACATCATCTCCCCTATACATTTTTACCGTAGAGAGCTGTGAGGAAATTAAATCAACCAACTCACCTTTGATGACATAGAGAAATCACAATTTGTGCAGACCTACAATTTATTGGTTCATAATTTCATACATGTGTTAAGAGCTAATTTTCCCATTGGCTATAGCAATATAATCCTGCTTGATCATTACATCCTATACGGCTATACCTTGGTTTTCTAGGGAACTAATCCACCAATTTAGGAACAATACCTATGATATTAATGTTGTACCTATCTTCACTAAAATCACCTTGAAGTGGTGTACTTGGATACCGATACGTTGCTGGTGTTATTTTGCTAAAAATACCTTACCTTAAAAGTAGGGGTGAGCATATCTGTTTAGTTTAACCAAATCGTACCATGTTTTATTGATTCGTTAATTGATTATTGATCAAGAGCCCGTTTAGTAACACTGTTATTTGACTTATCGGGCTTATCAGCCAATTTTTTTACCAAACACGTAATTTTTTATTTCACACGCTGAAATGTGTAATACTACGTAATAAGAAAAAAATAAGGTTGGAGTTACTTTTTTGCCTGTTTCGGCTGAAATCACTGTAGAGGATCATTTTAGCTATTTTCACATATAACTTTATCTTTATTTTATTAATAAAATATATGTGTATATATATATATATATTCATAAATTGGCCAATACAGTCACTTAAGTCAGAACTTCATAAATTTCAGCATCATAAATTTCAGCAGGATCAGCCGATTCAGCCGATTTCAGTGTTACCAAACGGGCTACGAAATAGCTTTTTTCTATTATTTATTTCTGTCATTTGCTTAGTAACAGGTTGGTTACACCTACAACCTAAGTGGAAACCAAGTATTTCATGGTTCAAATGGAATAATCTATTAGATGTATTACCGCACCTTCAAGGATTAGACCCCCTTTTGACAAGTCAGTGGCATATTTATGCTCAAAAATCCCTATTCAAGTATTCATTTATTTGGTGCCTCCCAGGGAGTAGATGTGTGTCTTCTATAGGTAAGGCAATCATAGTGCCCTCCCCTAAGTTAGAACATAATTTAGCGGCTCTTTCCAAAAGACGTGAGTGCAAATAAAAGACACATCTTGGGTAAGCTTCGCGACCGGGTGGACCTTTTATAGATGACACATGTATGACAAGATTCTTAACTCGTGACAGTTTATTTGAAAACTTTCCCCTTTCAGCATTGGATATCAACTTCTCTTAGCTTGTACATAAAAATTGGTAAACATTTTCTAGAAACAGGTGGATATCACGAGATTATTTCTCTCATAAAATCGAAACAGGTGGATATCACGAGATTATTTCTCTCATAAAATCGGTCTATGCCACATGCCCACATATTTATGATTATAGAAAGTGTTAGTTTTTTTTTATTTCTTTTATTTCTTTTATTTCGGGTAGAAGTTATTTGCTTCTAGCAAATCCATATTTGGTATAGCCAATATATAATCTATATAATCGTGCAATGTGCTTTTTTCTGCTGCTAAAAACTCATAGAGCAAACAAAACTTTTCGAACAACTATCCACGAGTTGAGTTTATACGTTTTGTGTAAAAATTAGCAATAAGATGGTATATTTTCTCACTGCATTGTTAGTTCTTTATGTTTTATTTCGAATCTCCAAAGGCAATGAAACAAGTGGCTCCACAAATAGAGGCTATTCAGGAACGATATTCTGGTAATTAGGGTGGTGGATTTTGGCCATAACGCATATATTGATACAAGAAAACAGAGAAGTGTTGTTATATTTCTTACTCAAAGACAATAATGCTATGTGAAAATTATGGCCTTGTGTTCTAGCTTAGAGCTTGTTTAAGTTTGAGAATCACATAATTGTTTATTTATGAGACTATGTGAAGGTTTTATGAAAAAATAGTTTACATGCCATTATTTGTGAAAACTTGTACACCCTTTTTGTGTATTTCCATGTTTCGAAAAAAGGTACAACAATCTACCTTTATACATACTTTTTATGTCTATAAGAAACAGATATTTGTGCAAATTATTTGCATGTTGGGCATTTATCCAATCGCGCAACGCGCGTAGAAAAACTAGTTAAGAAGATAAAGACATGAAAAGCAGAAAAGAAAAAGTGGAATGTAAAAACTAAAAAGGGGTATAAATGTTTTTTGTTTAAAAGAACTTACTACAAAGGGAAATAGAATTAATAATAAAAAAATGTCCTAAATGGAATACGTGATAGTTAACAAATAATGGAAAAAATAGTATTTTAAATAATGAAGTGTATATAGAGATAATCATATTTATTTGGGGCTATATGTGCGCCTATTATGAAAGGTTATATCGTGCGACCGGTGCACCATGAGGATGGTGTGCCCGGTCGCACTCTAATGTACAAAAAACCCTTATTAGCCCTAATTTTTTCAATTCAGCGTTGCCTTGAATCGATTTTCTTAGCCTAGAGCTCAACATGGAGTCGACGATGAAGACCTGATCGATTCTCTCAACCTTGGAGCCGGCAATCTCTTCTCCGCCGTTGACTCTCTTCACCACTGTGCTTTCCGCTGTGATTCTTATCTCCTTCTTCTCCTCTCTTCTTGCTCGCACCCACATCGATGCTCTCCCAGTCGCTGCTTTGGATTCCGGCTACATCCGTCGCCGTCGGCCTCATCCGTCAGTGTATGGAGATCCACTGCTGCAAAAAGAGTGATGTCGTCGTCATACGAAGCGATCTCTCCGTTGCAGATCAACTTTCAAAAACTCAACTAGAGTTTTTCTTATACAATTAAAATGTTAAAGATGACGGTTATGAATTATTTTAGACCTTCCACAATTTACATCTTGCGCACACTGAAGTTACATCAGAATTTGGCTAAAGTTACATAACTACAAGGGTGAGTTACATGAAATTTTCTTAACAAGTTACATCTCACTTACACGTGATTTACATTTTCTATAATGCGAGTTACACCACAATATATTGCGAGTTACACACCACTGTAATCGTCTGCTATTAAAAAAAATAGTTTTACAAAAAAACATATTTATAGTCCTGCTATTAAAAACAAAACATAGACACTATATATGTCAAATATATGGACAAATTGACTCCTTTGTTTCATTATTTACATTGAAATCAATGTTTTACTTCTTATACTTCATTTTAGACAACTTACATTTCAACTTGACTCAAGTTACATTTCCTAACAACGTAAGTTACATGTTGTTAAACAAGAGTTACACCACCCTGCTACTGAAACACAAAAAAAATCATTGTTCATCCGCGTCACTGTTCATGCATATTTTACTTCTGGGAGTACAGTGCTCATTGTGGGGCAGTACCACGGTATAACAAGTGGTTAGGGAGTGTTGGATATATGTTTTAACCTTTGTCAAATGTGTTTTTATTGGAAAATTAGTTGGAGAAGAAAAACAAAATGGCATTTTGCGAATAAGAATATTTTTTGAGAATATTAACCGAAATAGGACTAAAAAGGTTTGAAAATTTCAAAATAGGGCTGTCATGTTTTTATTCCCAAAATATGACTAATTACTGCCATGTTTTGGCAGTACCAGACTTCAAACATGTCAGTATTTTTCAAACTTGACAGTAATTACTCCTATTTTGGGAATAAAAAACATGACCGTCCTATTTTGGAATTTTAAAACTGTTTTAGTCCTATTTCGATCACTTTCCCGTATTTTTTGTTTTTATAAAAAAACTTCTACTTCTGTACTATTTTAGTTAGTTATCTTTGACTTTTCACTGAAAGATGGTAATTTTGACCAATTAACCCATATAAATTTATGTCTCTTTTTAGGCAACTTTCATACATGACCGATGCGATTTTTGATTAAAAAAAATATTCAATCCTCTTTACTTTTTTTTCATATGGACTTAACTCACACGTTAGAAATAGTGTAGCCTATTTGAACATTTTTTCATGAAATTTATATTCAAATATAGTTAACGACTTTTTTCATACAACAGATTTAGGAGTGGGCAATTCGGTTTACGGTTCGGTTTCGGTTTATTCAGTTTGGGAGAATTTGTACCAAATCAAAACCATTTGAATTTCGATTTGGTTTCGGTTCGGTTCGGTTTGAAGTTCAGTTTATCAAAGTGAAAATTATTAGGTACAGTTTAGTTTGATTTGATTCGGTTTCTTATGTTTATTACTACGTATTTTATTTGATCAAGTTCTATATTTTTTCATGTTTATTTGATTAGAACATGAAAGTAGTAGTCCATCTCATTTTCTTTTAATTATTTTTAAAATAAATTGTAAAATGAAATAAAAGATAGAAAAATAATAATAAAATATTAAAGATGATTAGCATTTATAATATTATCACGGTTTGGAGTTCGGTTTATCAAAGTGAAAAAATATTTATTTTTTCGGTCACTAGAAAAAAGTTTCACTTCTCACAAAAAGTAAATTTATAGTTGATTAGCATCTATAATATGACATAAAATATCCAAAAAAACTAAATGAGTCAGTGAAACAAATGTTGTAATATTCACAATTTTATTCAAATAAATCACGTAAAAAATATAAATACAATTTGTTATTGTTATCATTAAATACTTTTCGTACAGGTAGAGTACAAAACATAACAAATAAAAATATACCGTATTAGCTAATTTTGTCATAATAAATGTATGAAATGTGTGAAAGTCAAAATGATATATGCTAAATTTGTATTCTTCATGTCCAAATTATTTATTTATACCCTAAAGATGAAAAGTGAAGAAAAATATAGTGTGTGTGTATTACGAGTTGTTTGGTTCGATTTAGGTGTTTGGTTCGATTTACGTTTTTTCGGTTTTAAACTAAACTGAACCACCAATTGTCGGTTCGGTCAAACTGGTACTCGATTGGCTCCCAATTAATTGGTCTCCCAAAACCAGCATTTTGGGAGACCCTTTTTATTTGACTCTTTTGTGCTTGCATAGAGTTTCGACCTTGCTCAATATTAAGATGTGATTAAGAGCCGGTTTGATGACTCTCCAAAATTGAATCGCCTGATTCTGCTGAAATTTATGAAGTTCTGACTGAAGTGATTTGATTGGCTGATTATACTTATTTATGAAAAAATTATATTTAAAACATTTTTATTGATAAATGAAATAAAAAATTATATGAAAAATTAGCTAAAACGGTCTTCTACAGTAATTTCAGCCAATACAACCAGAAAAGTATATCCAACCCTATTTTTTCTTATTATTTATACAGAGTAATTCAGTGCGCAAAATCAAAAGTTACATGTTTGGAGAAAAAGTTGGCTAACTCACTCTCATTCTATAGGTCTCGGGTTTGAAACTCCTTGAAGGAAATTTCAAACCTGTTTAGTTAGGCTCTCTCTGCCCCTCCCCTAACCCAGGGCTCTGTGTTAAACTCACAAAAGCCATATTCGGAGTATGAAGTATTGTAACCTCACTATCATCATTCAAATTTTTAGTTTAATTCCCTACTAAAAATTGAAGGAATATCATGCCAGATAACCCATACGACAACATAAATGAGGCCCTTTAAACCACTGAATTTAAGGAGAATAAAAATCTCACCTCCTTTATGATTTCCCAAATCACATACCATTTGTTCTAAGGTGTTTGGTTACTACGAAGAATATACTCATCATCATCATTACCTACGGTGGGGTAAGGGGGGTCGGATGTACGCGGTCTTACCCCCGTACTAAAGCACAGAGAGACTGTTTCCGGATGACACATAGTGAAAATCGCGTCCAGAATGCATGGACTGACTGCAGCTTTATAACAAAGAAACAATTTAGTAAGTCATTTTGCTTTATTTCATCATATTTTCAAACCAAAAAATAGCTAGTGAGTCTTCGATTCCATTGTAAATGATGGAAAATAATTTTAGATATCTAGATAATTCAACAAATTATCAGCAAGGTTCTCAAATATTCGTGTTGAACCACTTGAATAATTGTAAGAAGTGAGTCACGCAAAACTTCACAAAGTTGCTAATTTTTCATGTCATTGAAGTACTGAACTGTAGTATCATTATTTGAACTATTGCTTATTTGCTTAGATTGTATTGACACCAACTCAAAGTGCATTAGTCTTGTACAAACAGAACTTATACAGTAATGTAAATCGCATTTATAAGCATTATAATTATCATTCAAACAACAATACTAAACTAATTGTATCCTCCGTGTGGATGGATATGCATTCATAAATCTAAATGATCCAAATCAACCCAGTAAATCCATTCGGCGTACTTATGATGAGGGGCGTAGTACTACCTCTACAATGACCGACACACACACGCTTAACATACATGATATTACCTTCAGAATGCCAAGCACGTTGAACATAGCATGATATCTCTATGAAAATATGACACACTGAGCAATAGCATGCTGTTATTTGTGCAAGAACATGACACATAGACCAGGTAATGGTTCTACCTTCACCTTGGCATGACACACTACTAATTTCACCAGAGCATGGCGCACTGCCAACTTCACTTGTACACATACATGGTTTTACTTTCAGGAAGCTGCGTTACTAGTGACAAATCTCGCAAATCATGGAACAATCCACATCAGTCCCGCAAATCACAGAACAATAGCCCATCAATTTAGGCATAGTGACCACATTGTCCAAATATTGTGTCTCATTATGTACAACGTAGTATAAAATATAAATGTATGTATTTCTGGGAAGAATGGATTAAACCAAGTACACTAAATATAATTATCTCTGTAATAATTAAACTTATTGTGTTTAATTATTTTCGGCCATCTTTTACCGAGTACGTAGTATTACTTTAAGATGGATGTAGTGCCATCAAGTATTCAAGTATAATATGGGGATTTGAAATAGTGTAATACTAATATGTAAACTCATCCTACTTCTAAGCCTATAAACATCCTCTATTTCATGTATGCTACTACAAATAAATCCTGCCACATCAACAACTCTCATAATAAAGCATAAAGAACTTATAGTCAACGCCATAATTGTAATGTCAATTTTATGATCATCTTCAAAGGAGCCATTTATACCCAGGTTGATGAATATGATGAATAAACTCATATTAAGATCTTAAATAGTATTGGGTGTACCAACTCATATATCGAAAGAGTGGAAATAAAGAATAAAAAAGTAACAATGTAGAGACTGTAACCTGCACAACAGATGCATGCCACCAACCGTCTTTTTTATGGTCCAAATTGATTTTTTTTAGCATTGATACAGGTAATTTGTATAGTATTTTTTAAGACAAGGTAGAAAAGAACTCATAACGTAGTAAGGAAAGTACTGTTATTTTATATATAAAAAATACTAGCAACGTAAATATACTAATAATTACCAATGAAATGCATCAAAATAATGGTTTGACATTATTGTCACATTAATGGACAATATTGGATTTATTGATGATGTAGGATTGCACATGGCCTTATAGGAGTAACTCTATATTCTAAGCATCACCTGTCATTCATTTGAGTAACATACTCCTTTATAGTAAGAGTAGTATACCATCATAAATGACCAGAGTAGGTAACAAAGGTAGATCAGGATATACAAAACAAAACAAAACAAAAATCTATAGTCATCCATGATTTGTTTGTTTAGTAGCAACTAGTAAGCTCTAACCAACTAAAAATGATGGTGCTTCTTACTACCTCCGTCCCACTATGTTTGGGACAAAGGGGTGTGGCACAACTTTTAAGAAAAAGTGGAATTGTGTGATTGGTATTGAATTGATAAAGTGTGTATAAAGTAAGAACGAATTGTAATCACCCAAATATTACCAAATATGGTATGTGACAAATTTAATGGGACGGACGAAAAGGGTAAAAACGGGACAAAGTTAGGGGGCGGGGGGATATTTGATAGCTTACCATAGTGGTTGTCTTCAACAACTACATTGCCATCATCATCATCATCTTTCTCCCTCTTCTGTTGTTGGGTGGGATGGTGGCACCTCTTGCACTTCACCGTCTTCATCTTCTTCATCCTCAACTCCTCCCCCACCTTGATTCAACTCGTGATCTACAGCAGCTCTGTTTCCTGGCTCCTCATCCATATCACTCAAGCCGCCATCAACCTCCACATGTTATGTTGGTTGAACTGCCACATGTGAACGGAAGATATATTACGCTTTTTATAAAAGTACGGAGTCATAAAAAGATTAGATAAAGCCACACAAAGTATCAAACGTTCATATTTTAATTTAATAATACTCCCAGAATCACTTCATATAGCACCCCACCATCGACTTCCATTCTCACAACTTTAGTAATGTGGGTAGGTTTAAAACCCACCATTTCAGTCTCCACCGCGCTGTCATTTCAGTCTGCAACGGACCATTCCACAGGTAGACTTTGATATAACTTAGTAGCATGGATCCAATACCATAATTGCCAGGACTTGAACTTATTATGCATCTACATGCGTATTTGACAAATTGTATAATTATCTTGCTGTTTAATTGATGTTTGTAATGGTGAATTTCCGTAGTTCAGACGATTTGGCTGGATCACGTAATGCATTAGTTAACTAAGTAATAGGCATTCAAAAGTACATAGTATTTGAATTGGCATGACTTAGTTTTTAGTACAATTTTCAAAAAGATATTACATAGTATTGGAAATAACTAAAGTAATAGTAGTGCACTACTGCAATCCTCTTAAAAGAGAAATATAAAAAAGAGAAATATAAACCAGAACTAAAACTAACCGGGAAAAGTTTAAAAAGGTGCAGTGAAGTTGAAGAACTAAGTCTGTGTTTATTGCAGAAAAGTCGTGCAGCCCTCTTTTGAAGTTTTAAAGGAAAACATGGGCTTTTTAAAAACTGACTCAACATAATTAAATTCTGATTTTACTATTGTGTAAACCTCACTGCGTTAGAAATGGCGTGTAGGCATCGGTCCCCAAATTGTGTAAACCTCATCCTTACCTGTTTTAAGCATAGCCTCATTGAGCATTATGTTGCAGAAATCACTGCAATGCGCCTTGACCCATAAAATCATTGCGTAATTTTGATCTCTAATTATAATATTTATAATCAAGTTTTAACTTTTAACAAAATAATCTGTTAATTTGAACTAAATGAAGACAAGAGGGTGTTTGGTAATGGTTTAACTTGTGATGAAATGTCTCAATCTACTAAATTGCTTAAAGTAGGAAAGTATTTTGTGGAATAGCAAGTTAAAGGCTATGATTTCAGCTGAGAAAGTAAATCAAGGTTATTTATTCTGTCCTGATAATAAGCAGACTTAAACAAGGAAATTTTTGTGATATTTTTTTTGTTTTCTTGAATGGACTGATTTATAAAGGTGAAACCTTAATGCTTATTATTGTTCATACTGACTGGTTATATTAAATTGCATAGTAAAGCATAATAAACTTTTGGCTGTTATTTCATAAACAGGAACCATTGGTATGGACCTCATCACCACTGGAGTTTTGAGTGAAGGGTTGGGAAGGGAGAGCCTGGCATTAGCCACTTGCAACCTCATTATGGAAAAGATACATCTGGGAGGGCCATCATATCGGTTGATTGAGGTGAGTAGAACTTGATTTTTCCTTCAAGAAGACTATTACCGTTTTCAGAATGTACTGTTCTTTTTTGAAAAGGAGAGGATATTGTCAACTTACACTCTGAATCGAATATGTGCGGATACTGGAAGAGTTGAAGAAGCACAGTTCAGGCACCAAACCTAACCTCAATGATGTAAATATCGCAATTGTATCTATGTATTCTTGTTGAATTATTTGCTGATATATCCTTATTTGAAATTTTAACATATGAGAATTGCACTCTACATAATACAAGTAGTTTTTACTTTCTCATTTAGCAACAAATCAATGATAAGTTTTACTTGACAATTCTATATGATCACGTACTAGATTCAGTAGATTGTACCGAGAGTCCGAGACCAAGACTTCCATTGTTTTAAATAAAACATTGATGTTTTATTATGCACTAATTTGATTTTTACATTCATTAATGCAAGATTTCAATTAACAATATAATTATTTATTCATTAGTGAAAATTACAATGGACATTGTGAAAATATACTTTAGAGATATACAATTAAAAAAAGATGACACCACATCCATGAGACTTTCAAAAACCGGCCGAATAGTTGTGTAGCAGGATGTAAGTTGAGCATTCATCACACTCTAATGGAAAGAGAGTGAGGTTCTACCTTAAATCATTGTTTGAAGTTGAACTCAGACATCTTCTGTGACACCTTCTTACCAGAGGAGTTACATTTCATGTGATGTGATTTCTTTATACCGAGTATGGTGTAGTAAAAATGTGTTCAAGAGTGAAGTGAAGTGTGTGAAAGTGTAAAAGTGAAAGCATCGTCATTAAAATATGGATGGAGCATTTAGTAAGGAACTCTTCATTAAAAATCATCTAGTATTACCCCGTAACATAAAAATGTTCCCATTTCAAAAATAAGTATGTTGGGGTATTGGGCCCAAGCCCAATACGATCGGCCCAAAGCATAAAGAAGGCCCAGGGAAAACAGGGAACCCAATGCAATCAGAAAAGTCCAAGACGTCCTGAACGGGGGATACCTGAACAACACTCGGGTAGATTTGTTCACTTGAGACAATCAAACAAAGTACTGGTATCCAAACACCCACAAAGGGGTCCCGCACGCCGGACGCACTACCCAGACGAGTAGTCAGTAAGTGGGAGCCGCATTTAATGCTGAATTATGGCAATAGCAAGTAGGGGCATGGGTGCACTCGTGGCAGAGGTAACAGCCTACCGGGTTCGGCCACGTGTCCATCTCACTCACCCCCCCCCCCCCCCCTCTAGTACAAATACCTGCGTTTAATATATTGTAAAGGGTTAGCAATTTCATACTCAGAGCTTAACAATAGAATCATCTCTCTTGTTCTTGTATTTGAACTCATACCGACCTACCGTTCGGGAAGTTTCAGTGTAATCACATAATTACGTAATACAAGTTAGCTTCTGAGTGAAACCTTAATTCACTGTTTTATATTTTATACACCTTTTAACCGAGACTAACATCCTTAATATCCAAAGCGTGTGTTGGGCTTTCGGATCTACGGGACTAAACCTCAACAAAGTAGATTAAAAATAGTGAAAGATGATATAAATTGTTGAAGATAAGATAGGAAGATATGGAAAGATAGTGGAATATTGTAATGGAATGAAGGATAAATCCAAAAAAATTGTAATAGTGTATTGTTTTCAAAATTATTGAGGGTATGATGGAAAAGTTTATAAATATGAAGATTTGTTCGTTTTGAACGAAAAAGAAAAGTGAGAAGATTTTTTTGTTACGGTGGAAATAAAATGCAATCTAAATTGGTCGAGTTTAAAAAGGTCTCATAAATTCTGCTAAATTCTACTAGGTATTTTAGTTTGAATAGGCATTGTAATGTTTGATGTAGAGTATTAATTGTATTTTACTCTAGAGTACTGTCTAGTTTGATCTATTCAAATGTGTTGCAGTATAATCTAAGCTAAGATCTAAATATGTTCAATTGACTAGGTTTAAGAATGTTTTCTTTTGGACTAAAATTTGTTGGTATGGTCTGGTCTGAACTGCTCTGATAAACGTTTGATCTCTGTGTATTTCATAACTATGGAAATCTAACCCAGTGGCGGATCCACTACTGTTCTAAAGTGTTCAAGTGCCTTGTATTCATGGTGACTTTGTTTTGCATAATTTGGAAAAATAGATTGCTGACATACTAGTGGCCGACTTAGTGCGTACTAGATTGCTATTGGTTTACTACTCTTCAAGGGAATTTGGAAGATATACTATACTTCTTTCCTTATTGCATGTCAATAAAATTCAATTATCTATTTAGTTGAAAATTCTTTCAACTGGTGTAGTAATTAAATGAAAATTTACTACTTTAGTACGGACGAGTAGGTTTTATTGAAATAGATAAATGTATAATTTGTTGTCTATTTAACACTATCGTAGTTTTTTATTGTAATGACAAAAGTGTATTATTCTTGTATAAATTAATACTCCATAGTATCATTTGAAATAGTAATTTTTGTGTGATTTTGAACACCCAAAATATAATTGCTAGATCCGCCACTGATCTAACCTGATCTGATCTCACTTGGAACTGAAAAGAATCCAAAAGAAAACATCATAACTTCCCAAACTCGGCAAAATTATTCCGACTATTCCCTCTTGAAAATTTCCTTTTGTACACGTTTTTATACCCATCAGTACACTCTTGTGTCTGTGAGAGTATTTTTTTGTCTGTGAAGCGCAGTCCACAGATATAAGTTGGCTTGTTTTGTCTATGAAATTTTCCACAAACAAAACAAGTCAGCTTTTGTCTGTGGACTGCGCTTCACAGACACAGACACATGCGTGTACTGACGGGTATAAAAACATGTACGCCAAGAATTCTTCATTCCCTCTTTAAACTTATTCAAGGTTAAATGAATTAGTCAATGGAATAGTATAAGACGAGTATGATAATGTTCGAATATTCCAATGTACCCCGAAGATAATGAAAGATGCAAGACCACACAATATAATGGATAAAAGAATCAACAGTTAATACATTTTGAGTAGTAATAATAAACTCATACTCCGTAATATCTTATTTTATCAAAATGAGAGTGAAAATATGGAAAGAGGATGAATCTTAAATTCTCAATTCATCCCAAAACTCAAATTTAATTTAATTCAGCCGAAGCACTGGCTACTGGGAATGATGGAAGCTGCTGGATCAAAGAATTGTAACCCGAAGACAGCTATCGCCGCCAACAAACTCAAATAAGACAACCCTTCAACCGCTCCTAACAACCCAAACGGTCCACTGGGCAAACCCGACCCGGTTTTGCTCTTGGTATACAATGACCAACCCACAATCGCCGCCGCCGCCAAATAGCTCACGCCTTCAAGTGCGCCAAGGGAGCCGCCAGGTCCCGGCGGAAGGCCGCAGCCGGTAGATTTGAGGGTGTAAAGCGACCACCCAATCACCGGCGCGGAGACTAATCCGCCGACGATGGCCACTTTCTCTGCTATTCCGGCTTGGCTTTCACCGTTCTGTTTCGCCGCCATTGCTCTGATTGCCTTGAGTGTGGGTGCGGGTCGGGCAAGTCTTTGGGTAAGGCTGAAATTGGGCGATGGAGGAAAGCATTTTGAGGGTGATGGGGAGATCAGCAGCGGCAGCATTTTGAGACTTGTAGAGTTGCAGTAATCGAGAAATGAGGAACGGGGTAATTGAAGCCGAGAATAATTGAGAGCCAAATAGCCAATCCCAAATTGTTATGTTCTTTGTGCTTGTATAGACTATGGATACGTTTGGCAAATGGCTTTATCAGCCAGTTTTTAGTTTGTTTGATCCATTTTAGTTGTTTGATTAGTCAAATAAGCTAATAATAATGTTTGGTAAATGACTTATAAAATTAGCATGTTGAGTTTGAAAAGCTGAAAAAATGGATGATTGAAGAAGCTAAGGGAAACAATTTCTTCATTCGGCTGGTTCAATTTACACTCTATCAGCCATTTCGAAACAGCCAATTTTACTAAACAATTATTTATAATCAGCTAACATAATCAGCCGGTCAAAACAGCTAACACAACCAGCTGTTAGGAAACAGCTGACACAACCAGCTAACAGCCATTTACCAAACAAGACCTATAGAGTTTCGACCTTGCTCAAATATTAAGAGATCAAGCATGTTTGGTAACACCAAAATCAGTTGAATCACCTGATTCTACTTCTGTATGAAAAAATTATATTTCCTTTTTCTTTTTGGGCAGTCTCTAAATTAAGTTCACACTTCAATACTTTCCTTATTTGGCAAATTATTTACATCCAAACAGTGTCAAACAGTGTTTAAACAATGCAGAACAGTGCACTCCACAGTAAAGTCAAATTTATTTTCTTAATATGTGTGAAGTCAAACCAGGAACTTAATTGGGGGACAGATGAAGCATTTAAGAATAATTAGCTAAAATTATCTTCTACAGCAATTTTCTGCCAATACAGCCAGAAAAATAACTTCTACCCTATTTTTTCTTATTATTTCACATTCAGCGAGCAAAAATCAAAATTTACGTGTTTGATGAAAATGTTGGTTGACTCACTCACTCATTCGAGAGTAGGCTTGGACCGGGACCGAGTCAACCGCCCCGTTACCCGGACCAAACAAGTACTGTGTAGTATCGACCCGAAGACCAGGAACAGGACCGGTCCAATAGGCCCGAACTGAGGGTATTTTAGGGCGGGACCGAGAGCTGAAAATGGGAACTAGTCTGGGACTGGCCAGGCCCGACCCAAGTCCCGGGCGGGTAGATCGGACTGGAACAGTCCCAGTAGAGTCCCGGACGGGTCCCGGTAGAATCCCGGGCCGGTACCGGGCCTTAACCCAAAAAATTTTTATCCCGGTTTGGACCGGTCCGGTTCTCGATCCGGACCAGACCTGGTCCATCCCAATTCGGGAGGTCTCAGGTTTGAAACTCGTTGGAGGAAATTTCAACCCTATTTACTTAGGTGCTGTTCTGTTCGTCTTATTCTTATTACTTATTGCTTATTCTTATTTTATTCAGATCAGATCAGAACAGATCAGAAAGATTCAGATCAGATCAGATCAGAAAAATTCAGATCAGATCAGATCAGAACTTAAAAAATTCAGATCAGAAACATTCAGATCAGGCGAAGAGAACAGCTTCTGGGGTAAAAAGAAAACTAAATGTATGGAGTATGGATTATGGTGTTAAACTTACAAAAGCCATATATATATATGAAGGATTGTAACCTCACTGTCATCACTCAAATTTTTATTTAAATTCCCTACCAAAAATTGAAGGATTATCATGCCAAGATAACCCATGCGACTCCATAAATGAGGAGGCCCTTTAAACCACTGAATTTAAGGAGAATAAAAATCTCACCTCTTTTATGATTTCTCAAATCACATACCATTTGTTCTAAGCTGTTTGGTTACTGTATAAATCTCACCTCTATTATGATTTCTCAAATCACATACCATTTGTTCTAAGGTGTTTGGTTACTGTATACTACGTATAATTTTAGATATCTAGATAATTCAACAAATCATCACCAAGGTTCTCAAAGATACGTGTTGAACACTTGAACCACGTGAATAATTGATGAGAAGTGAGTCACGCAAAACTTCACAAAGTAGCTAATTTTTCATGTCATTGAAGTACTGAACTGTAGTATCATTATTTGAACTCTTGCTTATCTGCTTAAGCTATACTCTAACTATTTTAGATTGTATTGACACCATCTCAAAGTGCATTAGTCTCGTACAAACAGAATCTATACAGTAATGTAAATCGCATCAATAAGCATTATAATTATCTATCAAACAACTATACTAAACTAATTGTATCCCCTTTGTGGATGGATATACATTCATAAATCTAAATTAAATGGTCCAAATCAAACCAGTAAATCCGTTCGGCATACTTATGGTGAGGGGCGTGGTGCTACCCCTCTACACTGACCGACACGCACACGCTTAGCATACATGATGTTACCTCCAGAATGGCAAGCACATTGAACATAGCATGATATCTCTATAAAAATATGACACACTGAACATAGCATAGTGTTATTTGTGCAAGAACATGGCATATAGACCAGGTTATGGTGCTACCTTCACCTTGGCATGACACACTACTAATTTCACCAGAGCACGGCGCGCCGCCAACTTCACTTTTACACACACATGGTTTTACTTTCAGAAAGCCAAGTTACTAGTGACAAATCTCGCAAATCATGGGACAATTCATATCAGTCCCGCAAATCATAGAACAATAGCCCGTCAATTTAGGCATAGTGACCACATTGTCCAAATATTGTGTCTCATTATGTACTATAAATCCATGTATTTATGGGAAGAATTGATAAAACCCAAGTACACTACATATAATTATCTATGTAATAATTATACTTATTGTGTTTAATTATTTTCAGTCATCTCTTATTATTTTAAGATGGATGTAGTTCCATCAAGTATAATATGCGGATTTGAAATAGTGCTGATAGAGTATATGGGCCTGGACCCCATGGCCCACATACTCAACGGCCCAAAAGACACCAGCTGGACACCCGCATCGGCCAGAGGCACGTAGCGTCCAAGAAAGAAGATATCGTCTGATTTATTTGGACGGCATCGTCCATGGACCGCATCGTCCATGGACCGCATCGTCCGTGGACCGCATCGTCCACGGACCGCATCGTCCGAACTTTGCCCAGACAGAATGTATCTTCCTATTTTATGTACTAAGTGTTGTACTCAGCCCATTAGTGGCCTTGTTTCGCCCAAAGAAGGCATGATTATTGTAATGGGCCTCCTAAGCCCAAGGCTAGGGGCCCAAATCCACATTTTTACCTATAAATAGACCCCAAGGGGCTAATTATAGGGGGTTCCAAGTGGAGAAATATAATTACTCACTTTCTCTCTCTAGCTCTCACTTCTCTCTAGAATTAATACTCTATCATTTGGTGCTTTCATTGAGAGCTAGAATATATCAAGTGAGATCCTCCCAACCAAAACAAACAACGTGGTAGCACCTCGGCCCCATTAGAGGAAACATGCCACCTAGCCTTTGCGTGTCGTGTATACTCCTCGGCCTAACGGAAGAACTCTGCCAATTAAACCAAAACAAGAGAAAGCCAAACAAAAAGGTGGTGGGAACTGTGGGACCTTCGGCCCATGTCCCTCATTGAATTCCCATCTACAGGAGGTCATGCCAACCGATGGGGGGAGTAATGCATCGGCCAAGAACAAATGCAGGCATTCCTTCGGCCAACTACAGCTAGAGCCATCCTCTGCCAACCTCCTCCTGTCAAACGGCTAGAGCCCCTCGGCTAAGCTGTAGAAATAAAGGCACCACATCGGCCTAGTTGGGGGAAGCATGGCCTTTCAGTCAAACATGTCCTTGACCAGAATAATGGCAGTAGAGTGGATTGACTTCCGGCAAAAACAACCCCTCGTCTCCTCCACCAGGTGATCACCGGTACCCAGGGCGTCACCTCGGCTAAGGGCCTCGCTTCGGCGATGGATATCACCCTCGTCCAATGGACCCGAAGCTGCAGATATCAGGACTTCTGCTGCGTCATCAGTGACAATCCTTGGGGAAACTTCACCTCGCCCGAGCAATCACAACGGCCGGCACACAACTGCCGGCACGCATCGGCCGCGACTCACAACGACTGGCACACATCTGCCAGCAAGACAACAAGCTAGCTAGTCTGCCACGCCATCGGTCAAAACACACCGGCCAGCAACTGCATCATCACTCACACGTCGGCCAAGATAAACACACATCGACCAACAGTTCAGTGTGTCATCGGCCAACTGTGCGGATGCATCGGCCAAAATAACAAGCCACAGAGGCCTCATCGGCCAGCCGGCATCCCATCGGCCGGCATCCCATCGGCCGGCATCCAATCGGCCGGCATCCGATTGGCCGGCATCCCATCGGCCGGCATCCCATCGGCCGGGAAACTTCGGCCAGCAACAACTTCGGCCCAGCCAGGGACAACATCAATGTGACGCATCGGCCATCACACTTCGTTCGGCGTCCATCGGCCGCATCGGACAGCACACATCGGCCAGAGGCATCGGACAGACCGCATCGGCCAGCATGTCATCAGCCGACATGAGAAATGGGGACAGCTTCAGTTCAGCCAGGACAACAAACTGGCACCTCGGCCAAAACGAATTGACGTTTTCACTCCAGCGACAACCCAGTACATCCCTCGGCCAGTATAACGTCTCGTCCGAGTATGCTCCTCGGCCAAACAGGTTCTTGGTCCAAAGTCGGAGTCACCTAGGCCAGGGCAGGCTCTCATCCGTCCCGTCGTCTCTGGTCACCGTCGGCGCCAAGACACGGACTCCTCGGCCAGGGTGGGACCCTCATAAAATCGGAAGGGCAACCACCATCCCTGGTTGCCGTCGGTGCAAAATTTCGGATCCCTCCGCCAATTTGGGGTCTCTCGACCAGGCGACGGAAGAGTTATGGCGCACCCCTGCCTGGGAGCAGCCTTCCACCTTGGCTTCGCGACAACGCCGGGATGGATTCGGGCGACCTCGCGAAGGCGCTCCCCACCTCGGCCTCGCGGCAGCAACTCTGTTATTGGACAGGATCTGAAGCTCGCTATGAGCTTAATTGAAGTGGTGGGCTATCAGCATATGGACCGGCTGTTTAATCTCAAGGACTCTGGCTGATTCTCAAAGAAAAGGCCCATCAATTTTATATCCCTGCTGGA
Source organism: Cuscuta epithymum (assembly GCA_945859915.1). NCBI lineage: Eukaryota > Viridiplantae > Streptophyta > Magnoliopsida > Solanales > Convolvulaceae > Cuscuta > Cuscuta epithymum. Next base: position 1,366,837 of record CAMAPF010000057.1, on the reverse strand, counting down.
ATTCTAAGCAGGGCAGGCTTCGGCCCAAATACAAGTAAGTGCCACAAACTTTTCCTCCTATTTTATGCATTAAACATGGAGCAAAATAGTTTTATCACTATTAAAAAAAATATATATAGTTTTACTACTATTCCGAAAAAATAGTTTTACTACTATTCCAAAGAGAAAAAGAAAAATATAGTTTTACTACTAATCAAAAAGGAAAACAATAATAATAATTGCTATTATTATTATTATTTTCACCACCATTGCTAGCGGATTAAAATCCCCAATTGGTGCGGGCCAAAGCCTTAACCTTCCGAACATCTTTATTTGATGATTCGGATTATATTTGGGTCCCTTGACCTACCCCGGTCATCTTTATTTGATGACCCGAATATCTAGAATGAGAGCCATCATCGGCTGCACACGACATTATGCCTAAAAGCGGTACGCCTCATTCCCCTAGATGCTAATTGCGTCATCCAGAAGCCGTTGCAATAAACAACGCACCCAAAGCCGTCGCAATAAACGACGCACCCAAAGCCGTTGCAATAAACAACGCACTCAAAGCCGTTGCAATAAACAACGCACCTAAAGCCGTCGCAATAAATGACGCACCCAAAGCCGTTGCAATACACAACGCACCTAAGGCCGTTGCGATCCACAACGCGCCTACAAAGCCGTTGCATAGACAACGCACCTAAATATCGTATCGGCACAAGCGGTGAAACACCCAAATCGGCCGGCGATATGCAGGACGAAGGACCTGTGTGTATGGTCTGACGTCTTCAAACGGAGAAGCATACCGCGTCGTCCGCGCGGAAACCGCAGGACGACAGGCCTGAATTAAGGCTGAGGTTACAAAAACTCCACCCGTCAGTAAAATTTCGCTCAGGACCACAAAGGGCGGCCGTCAAAAGACGATGCCTAGTCCGGTCCCTCGTCGACGATAGACGTGGAAAGGCAAAAAAAGATGCCACTGACAAGCCGAGGGCGTATTTACTCCCTCGCACTAATCCACGCGAAAAGCGTAGCGGACAAACTACCGCACATGGACGAAGGGACAGTAACCCTTCGGCCACCCAAAAAAAAAAAAAAAAAAAAAAAAAAAAAAAAAAAAAGAGGGAAGCCGACGGACCGCGCACTTGCCGGCCTCGAGCAATAAAAATAAATAAATTCCCCAAACTTATTATTCATCTCAAAGACCGGCTCCCAATGCCGAAGCTTTTGCTCCATCAGCTTATGAACGGCCTCCCCAACGCCGTCATACTTTTATATGACGATCGGCTCATCATCGCCTCGTCATCATCCGGATCGGCTCATTATCGCCATCTGCTCATCACCACCGGGGCCCCCGCCTCAGCGTGATGCTTTATCTCAAGACCGGCTTCTCATCGCCGAGTGTCTTGAGCTAGCGACCGGGCTTGCTATTCCCTTCCAGGATAGCAACCGTCGCCTCTATGTGACGATCGGCCTCATCATCGCCTCGTCATCATTATCCAGATCGGCTCATCATCATCGCCATCCGTTTTTCACGATCGGCCCCCTCGGCCACGACGTGATGCTATATCTCAAGACCGGCCTCCTTAGCGCCAAGTGTCTTGAGCTAGCGATCGGGCTCGCCATTCCCCTCCTGGATGGCGACTGTCGCTTCTATATGACGATCAGCTTCATCATTGCCTCGTCATCATTACTCGGATCGGCTCATCATCATCGCCATCCGTTCTTCACGATCGGCCCCTCGGCCACGACGTGATGTTATATCTCAAGATCGGCCTCCTAAGCGCCAAGTGTCTTGAGCTAGCGACTGGGCTTGCTATTCCCTTCCGGCGTAGCAACCGTCGCCTTTATATGACAAAAGGGGGAGATCCTCCGGGAAAAAGAGGGAGATCGGCGCCCTCAGTGAAGATGAGGACGAAGAAGAGCCCCGCCAGAAGAAACATCACATTCACATCATCGTCGGCGGGAACACAGGGGGGGACTCGGCTACCCAACGGAAAAAATGGGCTCAGTCCCTATACGTTGGTGAGGTGACCCACGCCCCCCCTCAGCCAAAGCGGCGGCATGTGGAAGCCATCACTTTCACCGACAAGGACCTCCCCTTCGGCCCCTTGCCCCACAGGGACGCCCTCGTCGTCAAATGCGAGATTGGCAACAACATCATCCATCGCAACTACATCGACACTGGCAGCTCCGTCAATGTGATGTACGTTGATACATTCAGACAGCTGAAGCTGAAGAAGACCGAGCTCCGGCCGATACGGACTCCGTTATCCGGCTTCACCGGGGACTCTATCGATGCCGAGGGCACGATAGTGCTTCCCGTTGTGGTCGGTGACGGTACCTGTCAGGCAAAGATTGACATGGAGTTCGTGGTTGTCAACCTGGACAGCGCCCACAATATGATCTGGGGACGACCGGCCTTGGAAGACCTTGAGGCCATCATCTCCATGAAACATCTATGCCTCAAGTTCCCCACCAAGGACGGCGTCGGCTACGCCAGAGGGAACCAGAAGATAGCCAGGGCTTGCTACCTGAAGCTCACAAGGAAGATCAATGAGGCCGAGGAGCGGATCGACACTATCACCACCGCCTCGGCCCAAGAAGACACGCCAAAGGCCGAACCGGTCGGGGACGTGGAAGATGTTCCGTTGGACGTCTCCCGGCCGGAACGAATGCTGAGAATTGGGACGCAGCTCCCCCAACAGATCCGAAGGGACATCCTCTCTGTCCTGAGAGCGTACGCCATCGTCTTTGCATGGGGACCAGAGGACATGCCGGGCATCAGCCCAAAGGTTATCACACATCGGCTATCGGTGAACCCGGCCTCCTCCCCCATCAAACAGAAGAAGCGCTACCTCTCAGCCGACAGGAGGGAATTTGTCAAGGCCGAGGTGGCCATGCTGCTCAACATCAAGCACATCAGAGAGGTGAAGTACCCCACGTGGTTGGCGAACGTCGTCCTCGCCCCAAAGCCGCCTACGTTCAGAATGTGTGTTGATTACACTGACTTGAACAAGGCGTGCCCAATGGACCCATTCCCTCTCCCCAACATTGATTAGTTGGTGGATGAGACGGCGGGGTGCGAGTTGATGTCGTTCCTCGACGCGTTCAGAGGGTACCACCAGATATCCATGCACGAAGATGACGCGGAGAAGACCGCTTTTATGACCCCGGAAGGAATTTTTTGCTACCTCGTCATGGCCTTTGGGCTCAAGAACTCCGGCGCCACCTACACAAGGATGGTAGCCCGGATTTTTAGAGCAGTCTTAGGTCGGACGATGGAAGCATACGTCGACGATATGATCGTCAAGAGCAAACAATCCACAACCCATGCCGACGACCTCCGGGGCATCTTCGAAATCATGAAGAAATACAACCTCCGGCTCAACCCAAAGAAGTGCACCTTCGGCGTCCAGGGAGGTAAATTCCTGGGGTACCTGGTCAGCCGAAGGGGCATCGAAGTAAACCCGGAGAAGATACAAGCCATTATCGACATGGAGCCGCCCCGCAACATCAAAGAAGTGCAACGGCTGACGGGACGCCTTGCGGCCCTGAACCGTTTCCTTTCAAAGTCCGCGGAGAAATCGCTCCCCTTCTTCCAGATAATGAGGAAGGCCACCAGCTTCAAATGGACGACGGAATGCCAACAAGCCTTTGAGGAGCTGAAGCAATATCTCGCCTCCCCGCCCGTCTTATCCAAGCCCCAACCCGGCGAGACTCTCTTCCTTTACTTAGGAGTGAGCACGTCGGCCGTCAGCTCTGTACTCATCAGGGAGGATGACGGGGTACAAAAGGCAATTTTCTACGTCAGCAAGACGTTGCGGGAGGCCGAGCTCAGGTACTCCCCCATCGAGAAGACGGTGCTTGCCATCGTCCACACGGTGAAAAAGCTGGGGCACTATTTTCAGGCTCACCCCGTCCATGTCCTCACGCATCAGCCGTTGGGCGCCCTCATGAGGAGCCCAACCAGCTCCCCAAGGATGATCAAGTGGGCAATATTCTTGAGCCAGTACCAGATTGAGATAAAGCCGAGGCCATCCATCAAAGGGCAAGCCTTGGCTGACTTTGTCACCGAGTGCACGGCAAGGGAGACGGCCGTTACCACCACAGGAACTGAATCGGACGAAGCCTGGACCCTCTACACGGACGGGTCCTCGGCCACCAAAGCTTATGGGGGTGGCGTCGTCCTCATCTCCCCGGAAGGATTCAGAGCGTACTACGCCATCCGCTTCAACTTCAAAGTATCCAACAATGAGGCCGAATATGAAGCGCTCCTCAGCGGTCTCAGGTTAGCCGCTGGCCTCAAAGCACGCCACGTCAGAATCAAATGCGACTCCAAACTCGTAGTGAGCCAGATGGAGGGTTCCTACGAGGCCAAAGAAGGGAGGATGAAGCAATACAAGGAGGCCGCTGCGGAATTGCTCAAGGCGTTCGATACCTACGAGATCACTCAGATCCCAAGGGCAGAGAACGCCGAAGCCGACATACTCTCTAAACTCAGCTCCGACACCCCTGAGCACATCTCCAAGATAGCTAAGGTGGAGGAGTTGAGCATGTCGAGCATCCACGCTAGCCCTATACTCTCCATACAACACCAGCCGGAGGATTGGATCACTGACATCGCAACCTACATCACCTCCGGCGCATTACCCGAAGACGAGGAGAGGGCCAAACTAGCCAAGCTCAGGGCTCCTAGCTATGTCATTGAGAGTGACAAGCTCTACAAAAGATCATACAATGGCACCCTCCTCTGGTGCCTCCACCAGAATGAGGCCGAAGTGGCCATGGAAGAAGTCCACTGCGGCGTATGCTCATCACATCAGGGGCCCTTCAGCATGTCGCGCCGCCTCGTCGTCCAAGGCTACTTCTGGCCGACGATGGCGCGTGATTGTGCTGAGGTCGCCCGCAAATGCAGCGCATGTCAACACTATCAAAGGGCACCTGGCCGACCAGCCGTCAACTACGTCCCGGTCAGCACCGCCATTCCATTTTCCAGATGGGGCATCGACCTCGTCGGCCCTCTACCAAGAGCTGCGGGCAACAACAGATACATCATCGTCGCCATCGACTACTTCACCAAATGGGTCGAGGCCGAACCACTTGCAAGCATCACCGGAGCGCGGTGTCGAAAGTTCGTCTACAAGAACATCCTCACCCGCTTCGGCGTGCCTCAGGAGATCATATCAGACAATGGCACCCAGTTTGAGGCCGAACCGTTCCAAAGCCTCCTCCAAGAATGGGGTATCAAGCACCGCTTCTCCTCCGTTGCCTACCCTCAGGCCAACGGGCATGTTGAGAACGCCAACAGAACCATCTTGGAGGGGCTGAAGAAGAAGCTTGAAGAAGAAGGCGGAAGTTGGGTCGACGAGCTCCCCAACGTCCTATGGTCTTACCGAACCACCCCAAGGAGAGCCACCGGGGAGACGCCATTCTCTTTGTGCTATGGCTTTGAAGCCAAAGCTCCCACTGAGGTGACGCTTCCCAGCCGACGGGTCACACAATACGATCCCGAGGCCAATGAAGAAACAATGAAGGAGGACTTGCACCTCATTGACGAAAGGCGGGAGATGGCCTACCTCAGAGCGGAGAACTACAGACGACAAGTCAAATCCTACTATGACGCCAAGGTCCGCTCTCGCGAATTCCAGGTGGGGGACTACGTCCTCCGCCGAAGGGAAGCAAGCAAGCCGACGGAAGGGGGAAAGCTCGCCGTCAAATATGAAGGGCCCTACATCATCAGCGCCGTCATCAAAGCCGGCACTTATAGACTAAAGAACCCTAATGGGTCAGATGTACCACGATTGTGGAATGTACACCACCTGGTGAAATTTTACCAATGACGCGAGAAGCGGTGAAGCGGGCAACGTCCCCCACCCCTCGGCTTATTGGTTGAATAAAACACCCTCGGCCTAGCGCCACTTATTGAATAAAATTCATGTTTCATCCAATCTCTTAAGATTTGAGCAAAGGGAAACCCAAGGACCGCATCGGCCTAAGCGGTGCAAACACCCGGGACCGATGCGACCTAAAGCCGTCGCAATAAACGACGCACCTAAAGCCGTCGCAATAAACGACGCACCTAAAGCCGTCGCAATAAACGACGCACCTAAAGCCGTCGCAATTAACGACGCACCTAAAGCCGTCGCAATAAACGACGCACCTAAAGCCGTTGCAATAAACAACGCACTTAAAGCCGTCGCAATAAACGACGCACCTAAAGCCGTCACAATAAACGACGCACCTAAGGCCGTTGCGATCCACAACGCGCCTGCAAAGCCGTTGCATAGACAACGCACCCGAATATCGTATCGGCACAAGCGGTGAAACACCCAAATCGGCCGGCGATATGTAGGACGAAGGACCTGTGTGCATGGTCCGACGTCTTCAAACGGAGAAGCATACCGCGTCGTCCGCGCGGATACCGCAGGACGACAAGCCTGAATTAAGGCCGAGGTTACAAAAACTCCACCCGTCAGTAAAATTTCGCTCGGGACCACAAAGGGCGGCCGTCAAAAGACGATGCCTAGTCCGGTCCCTCGTCGACGATAGACGTGGAAAGGCCAAAAAAGATGCCACTGACACACCAAGCCGAGGGCGTATTTACTCCCTCGCACTAATTCACGCAAAAAGCGTAGCGGACAAACTACCGCACATGGACGAAGGGACAGTAACCCTTCGGCTACCTAAAAAAAAAATATAATAAAAAAAAAAAAAAAAGAGGGAAGCCGACGGACCGCGCACTCGCCGGCCTCGAGCATAAAATAAAATCCCCACAAAAACCAAAGCCTCAAAATCGGCTAAGTACATATCAGGTTCTCACCTAACAGGAATCCGAGGCGCACGCTTCGGCCTCAACCACAGCTTCATAAAAAGGGAATCGCTTCGGTTTCGGTTATACAAAACTACATGCAAGTGTTTGGGCGACGGGAGCGCATCGTCTCCGAGTAACAAATCCCAAACGGCGAACTGAGGCAAAAACACCATCAAGTCAAGTTTGACACTTTGAAAAAAAAAAAAAAAAAAAAAATCAAAGTCACATTCAAAGGAAGCCGAGGCGCTACCAGCCGTTATCTAGGTATCGCTTCGTCCTCAACACACCAAAACGAAAGCAGCACACCAAGGGTTGACGAGGCACAGCGTCCCCGGTGATAACAAATGGAAAGAGGACCACTACGTCTCAGCGGACGGATGTCACAAGATAAACTCTTGGCACTTAGAAAGATTTCAGAACTTTGGGGCCATGCCTTACCTAAGACGCAAGGGACGTAACATTTGGTAAATTTTTAAAAAAACATGTTCTAAACACAACAGTTCAGACGAAGGGGCGCATCGTCCCTATTATAAGATGCAGGGAACACGCGCAACGTCCTCACACACATACCAGTAAGGTGAGAGTACCCCCACATCAACACAAAGGAAACGATGGAACGCATCGCCTTGGACTCGGCAAATTCGACAAAGTAAAAACTTGCGAAGCAATGTCATTCAGACGACGCGACACCACCAAACCAGACACCAAACATAAAAGAGAAAACGAAGCGAGGAACAACATTCATACTTAGAATAAAAAAGTGTTATCATTAATGATTCAAGATTGGGGCACATCGGCCATTACAAAAAAGGGCGCTTCGGCCATTGGGACTACTACTACAAATGAAGAAACTAAGTACAAGGAAACATCAGGCAGCTTGTCCCTGGCCGCCTTCAACGGCTCCGCTGTCCGCATCGTCCTGCTCGTCATCGGTATTCTTAGACTTGGCCGAGCTCCGGAAGAGGTAGTCGTCGCTCTCGGTCCAGGGCCCGTCCTCCTCGTCTGAGCTAAGAATGGGGGGCTGCCTCTCGGACAGCGGGAGTTTCAACTCCTCCTCGGGGTCCTTCATCAGCCGGGGAAGGCCGATACCCCTGGGCTTCAAGTTCTTCACACGCCGGCGAAGACGGCGGTAGACCAACATCTGCATACGCCTCTGGCCGAGGTCGTACCAGACTTCAAATTCCTGTTTGAGGCAAGCTCGGCCAGCTTCCTCCTGAGACCACGCTTCAAAGCGCTCCGCCACGACGTTATAACTCCAATCGCGTCGGGCCTCGTCTTTCCACCCTTCGGCCATGAAGAGCTCAATGGCTTTATCGGCGGCCGCAGTCACCTCGGCCTCTAGCTGTGCAGACTTTTCCTCGGCCAGCCGACGGGCAGCAGCTTCCTCATCCAGCTGAACTTTGAGGCGCCTCGCCTCGTCCTCAGCAGCAACGGCTCTCCTTTCAGCCGCATCAGACTTATCCTTCAGGGAGTCAGTCTCAGTTCGAAGCCGCTCCAACTGGGAAAGCGCCTCGTCAGCAGAAGCGGCTTTCTTCTCAGCCTCCCGAAGGCGAGCAAGCTCCTCGACCTGACGCCGCTGCTGCTCCATCAGCATAAAAGCCCCCTGCAAAGGCAAGTAATTGTCAGAAAAAGAAATATATATACAAAAAATTGCTAAGTACAAAAGCCGGGACTTGCCTGGACGACGTAGTCCAAACCGCCGTCGAAAAGGCGCACATCCTTGCTCTGCCGCCGCAGGTACTCCCTATCGGCATCGGGAATGGCCTGGAACAAGACGTCGTGGCCAGACACCTTCTCATTGAACAGCCCGCCCTTCGTCGGGTACCGCACCGTCACCTCATATAGGCCGGTAGCCGGATCTCGATCAGCGCGGGTGCTCCCCTTAGCGACAGCACCAGATTTGGTAGGGACTACGGCGGATGAGGCGACATTCAAAGTCAGATCCTCAATAATATGCACGTCAGAGACGGCTCCCCCTTGAACCGACGCATGCGTATCGGCCATCGCATCGTCATTAAGAGGAGGGTCCCGCTTCGTCTTTTTGGCACCCTGAGCCGGTACCAGACCCGACTCGGCTAAGGTACGCTGACCCTCCTCAGTAGCCTTCTTCCTCTTCACCACCGGCTTCTTCGCCGCGTCGGCCTGTGATTTGGTCCCATCACCGGAACCCTTGGACGCTTCGGCCTGACGAGCCGCCTGCATCTCCTTGTCAACCATTTTCTTGGCCTGAGCCATGAAAAGCTTGCGACTCATCTCAAAACCTGCGAAGGCGACACAAAACAAAGGGTTAGAAAAAAAAAGAAGCCAAGTACACAAGGATTAGGAGAAAAGCTATCAACCTTCGGCCTCGGCCGGGATCCCAATAAATGGCCCATCGGCTGGCTCAAAGTAGCCGGACATCTTCGGCCACAAGTCACAGTCAGGATCGCCTGGTATGTAATAGCGCATCATCCCAAGGGCCGCGATCTTGAACTCAGTAATATAGGTGTTGACGCTCCGCGGCCCACCCTTCAGGAATGCCTCCACTTGAGCATCAATCTCAACGCTCTTCGGCGGAGTGTGCAAGTTAAAACGGCCATTATGGCCTTGAGAGGGGAAGAAGACCCCGTCGGCCAACATCACAAAACAGAATTTGCTCTTCCACCCGTGGATGGACGAAGGGAGATCTATGAAGGACCTCTTCTTAGGCAACTGCTGGAGCGCCGCGTAGCCAGCACAATTCTCGTGACTTCCCCGGCCGATCCGATACAAATTCATAAACAGCGCCGTCGTAGGCTCAATTCCAAGCTCATCGCATCGGATAAGGAACCCAACAATAAGGGAATAGCTGTTCGGAGTCAACAAGGCAGGTGGAAGGTCTATCATGTGGAGATAATCCGCGACGAATGGATGTAGAGGGAACCTTAAACCCTGGGAGAAGCTCATCGGATACACTCCGAAGTAACCGGGGGGTGGATCAAGAACATGGTCCAACGGCTTCGGTGCCCTCACCTTCCCATAGGGGCCTACGTACAACTGCGCCACCTGATACTCACTCTGGGTGCCCTCCGGCTTTATGATGTAAAGATTCGTCAAGTCCAATTGAGATAGCCCACTGGACACCCCTCTTCGCCGACGCGACGCGCGTTTCTTCGCCCCCCCAGACGATGAAGCCCTACCCGGCACAGACGAAATAGGTGGAGGGCAGGGGATGGCGGCCGAAGAGGCATCACCCGCTTCGTCTCCGCGAAGCTTGGGTTCAGAACTCGCCTCGTCTTCACCAGAGGGTTGGGAGTATTTTCCACGAAGCATCATCTCCTATACGTTCCTCGTCCACAGAGGTACGGTAGTCCGCAGTATTTTCCATCTCCATCTCAAAAGCTGCCACTACGTTTAAATCCACTTGAAGAGACGCGTCGTCCTTGTCAAAAGGCCAATCAGACTCGTCCAATGAAGCTGTTAAGTCAACGGGAGAGGGAACGCGACGGCCGTCAGGGAACGGCATAACAACTATCGCTACGTCCTAAGGGTAGTTTTCGGATCAAAGTGACTTTCCTAAAGAACACTAGATCTAACACCCTAAGGAGCAAAATATGAAGAAAGTACAAGGAAATTTAAGTATCTAACCTTTGAAGATTTGAAGGCTCGAAGAACACTTGAAGCAACTCGAGGAGTTTCTCTCTCTAGAAAGATTGGGGCAGCAATTCGACAAACAGCAAGGACACAAATGAGGAAGCGGCTTCGGGAGTAGGGGGTATTTATAGAGATCTTCCAACGGTCACTACACGTGGCACCACCCAATTGGCTCCACCAACGGCCACCTCCCCCCCAACCAATCAGGGGGTACCAATTCAAAATCACTCGTGCAAATACCACTACGGCCCAACCCAAGCTTAAAAAAGAACAGGGCATCGGCCGAGTATCACTACGGCCCAAGTACTACAGAGCTTCAAAGCAAGCGTCGGCCCATACGGCCGAAAAAGGAACGCATCGGCCTAAACTCAACGTCCTCACAGCAATCCAAGGAACCTTAATAGACCGCTATGGCCGCTTGTGCGCGCATCGTCGATGATAACTCTGGCATTGCGGCCTTCGTCCAAGGGTTCTCCCACAGGGTTACCTTGGACAGGTTCGCCTAAGGGTTGGAATCACGACTAACGCATAGGTACCGAATCAGCTCATTACTCCCTTGTGCCTCAGATACTCTTCGGCCAACGGAGTGGGGGACTGGGGGACTGTATCGGCTACAAGGAAAGAAAACGCAACGGCCTTAATGCAAAAAGGGTGCGCTACGGCTCGCCAATAACAAAAGGCACTTCCACAGAGTGTGCATCGGCCCGCATCAAGGCTATGGGTTCCCAAGCGCGCTTCATCTACCTCAAATAAGGGAACCGCTTCATCCAAAATCAAAACAGGAACTCTTCGGCCATCAAACGCCTTAGGCTCACGCAACGGCCAGCCAGAAAGGAACAAGTACTCCCTTTCGCTTCGGCTTCACCTCAGCTCAGAGAGTGGGGGACTCCTGATAGAGTATATGGGCCTGGACCCCATGGCCCACATACTCAACGGCCCAAAAGACACCAGCTGGACACCCGCATCGGCCAGAGGCACGTAGCGTCCAAGAAAGAAGATATCGTCTGATTTATTTGGACGGCATCGTCCATGGACCGCATCGTCCATGGACCGCATCGTCCACGGACCGCATCGTCCGTGGACCGCATCGTCCACGGACCGCATCGTCCGAACTTCGCCCAGACAGAATGTATCTTCCTATTTTATGTACTAAGTGTTGTACTCAGCCCATTAGTGGCCTTGTTTCGCCCAAAGAAGGCATGATTATTGTAATGGGCCTCCTAAGCCCAAGGCTAGGGGCCCAAATCCACATTTTTACCTATAAATAGACCCCAAGGGGCTAATTATAGGGGGTTCCAAGTGGAGAAATATAATTACTCACTTTCTCTCTCTAGCTCTCACTTCTCTCTAGAATTAATACTCTATCAAGTGCAATACTAATACGTAAACTCATCCTACTTCTAAGCCTATAAACATCCTCTATTTCATGAATGCTACTACAAATACATCCTGCCATATCAACAACTCTCATAATAAAGCATGAAGAACTTATAGTCAACCCCATAAATGTCATAATTGTAATGTCAATTTTATGATCATCTTCAAAGGGGCCATTTATACCCAGGTTGATGAATATGATGAATAAACTCATATTAAGATCTTAAATAGTATTGGGTGTACCAACTCATATATAGAAAGAGTGGAAATAAAGAAAAAAAAAGTAACAATGTAGAGACCGTAACCTGCACACCAGATGCATGCCACCAACCGTCTTTTTTTATGGTCCAAATTGAATTTTTTAGCATTGATACAGGTAATTTGTATAGCATTTTTTAAGACAAGGTAGAAAAGAACTCATAACGTACTAAGGAAAGTATTGTTATTTTTATATATAAAAAAATATTAGCAAAGGAAATATACTAATTATCAATGAAATGCATCAAAATAATGGTTTGACATTATTGTCACATTAATGGAGACAATATTGGATTTATTGATGATGTAGGATTGCACATGGCCTTATAGGAGTAACTCTATATTCTAAGCATCACCTGTCATTCATTTGAGTAACAAACTCCTTTATAGTAAGAGTAGTATAGCATCATAAATGACCAGAGTAGGTAACACTGGTAGATCAGGCAAAACAAAACAAAACAAAAATCTATTGTCATCCATGATTTGTTTGTTTAGTAGCAACTACTAAGTTCTAACCAACTAAAAATGATGGTGCTTCTTATTTGATAGCTTACCATAGTGGTTGTCTTCAACAACTACATTGCCGTCATCATCATCATCTCTCTCCCTCTTCTGAAATGTTGTTGGGTGGGATGGTGGCACCTCTTGCACTTCACCGTCTCCATCTTCTTCATCCTCCTCAACTCCTCCCCCTCCTTCATTCAACTCGTGATCTACAGCAGCTCTGTTTCCTGGCTCCTCCTCCATATCACTCAAGCCGCCATCAACCTCCACATGTTCTGTTGGTTGAACTGCCACATGTGCTGCATCTCTATCTATTTCCTGCTTGTGAACAGAAGATATATTAAGCTTTTTTAAAAAGTACGGAGTAATAAAAAGATTAGATAAAGCCACACTAATTATCAAACGTTCATATTTTAATTTAGTACTCCCTCCGTCCCAGGGAGAAGTTCCCGGGTTGACTTTCACACATATTTAGGAAATAAAGTTACTGAGGGGTAAATTTTACTGTTTGGCACTGTTTCGACACTGTTTGGCACTGTTTTGACACTGTTTGACACTTTTTTGCACTGTTTGACACTGTTTTGATGTAGGATAATTTTCCATTTAAGGAAATGGGAACTTTTTGTTGGGACTACCAAAAAAGGAAATTGGGAACTTCTCCCTGGGACGGAGGGAGTAATACTCCCAGAATCACTTCATATAGCACCCCACCATCGACTTCCATTCTCGCAACTTTAGTCATGTGGGTAGGTTAAAACCCCACCATTCCAGTCTCACAGAGCAGTTGCACTGCCATGGCCGCTATTTAACAGCTCAGATTATAATTTCTTTTTCACAATCACTCTCACTTATTGATAGTATTTGTTCAACAAAACTGCCCACCTTGACTTCGATTGGGTTCAACCCTAAAACCTCTACTTTGGAAGGTACACAGTACAAAGCAGCTCATGTTATATTATAAAACGATATATGTATCTCAACAATGCAAGCAAGCAATTCTGATGCAAATGATAACGACTATTGAAAACTGTTTTCTCCAAATTTGGAGTGAAAAATGAGACGTTTTAGGGAGTCCATATCCTTCCATCCAGCAAAAAACTACGGAGTATGTTCCTTACCTTCTGCCTAACTGCTTAGAATTTAGTAATACTGCACTGTTTGATAACTAGCTTCTTTGATATGTGATCAACCTGATATTCTAAAAACAAAAAGCAACTTATTTTAATACTTCGCCAACTGTTCCCATTTCCTGCTAATAGAACAGTCAAAAAATACCTAAGTGAAATGAAGGAAAATACCTTTTGGCCATGTTTTATACATTTTCCATTAATCTATTATAAATGACATCAAAAAAAGACGCCAAGAATTATGATACTTATTAACTCATTAGATAATTTAAAGCATTTTTGCCGCATAATCTTCTCATTACATAGCATCAGACATTTCAAATTTACCAAATGGGCCAATAAAGGCACAAACTCACTAAAACAACACTCCAAACTATAACAACAAGAGAACTAAAGGAAAATGAGTAAGATAGAAGACATTAGGATGCAGTGCCTTAAGAAATTAGAACATATTACTCTGTAGTATAATTTATGAGGTTAATGGACAGCGTATTACTCCCTCAGTAGCTTTAAAGAAATTGCTTTTTTAAACTTGGCTTCATTCTAATTAATTTCTACTTTACAGTTTCTATACTACAGTTATTGCCTTTTTCTAATTTTACCCTTCTATTTTCAACACTGTGGTGCACCTTGAGCTTTATAACATTCTTAAATACTCTAAAAAGATACTTGATGAAGATTATATAAACACAATAAATAAAGGTATACTAGTCTTTTAAACTCTTTTTTTGGAATATTCTTCTGAACCTGCTTTTCATCATTTGCAATGGAGCCAAAAACTCACTATTTTTGGCTTTGGAATATGATGGAATAAAACAAAATGGCTCACTGTCTGCGCTTCTTTGTTATGAAGTAGCAGTTAGTCCATGTAAGTTTTGACGCGATTTTCATTATGGGTCATCCGGAAACAGTCTCTTTGTGCTTTAGTACAGGGGTAAGGTTGCGTACATCCGACCCCCTTATCCCACTGTAGGTGGGAGCCTTTGCGGCACTGGGGTAATGATGATGATGATATTCTTCTAAACCTATTATAGTATCTGCTCTTGTTAATGCCAACATCCTTGATTGGGATGAGACTCGAACCTGCGGCCTCTTTGGGAGATCAGCTGTGATGCCATCAAACCTCCTCTTTGGGATTGGAATAGTCTTTTAAACTCTTTTGTCTATGTATTTTAGCAACTTCTCAAGTATGTGTGAGAACTTTAGAGTGAACTCCTTGACTAGAAATTTTCTCTGATTGGTAGATAGTACATACATAAGGATTCAGCAAACATCGACCTAAACCGAAGCACACGTCCACCAGGCAACGACATTATCCCTTAAGATTCATAAGAACAACAGCTATACATATATGTGACCATCACTATACCCTATTCTAGAGGTACTTTCATATTAAAAGTCAATACCGTCTTCAAATAAAACTTTGAGCTTTTATAAAAGGTTTGAGAGTTGAGACACTTCAGGCAAAAGGAAACACAAACACTTTATACAGAAGAATTGAAATAGCAACAAAATTTTAAGATTAGAAAGGCCCATTAACTCCATCAAAAAACACCAATCCGTTTTGCATTAAAATTTCAAAGTATTTTGTCTTTTTTATACTGTAGTGTAACTCATATTGGCAATACTTTAACTGTTACTGAAAAAATATGCTTATATTACACATGGAGAGAAACACATATGCAACTAATGTCTATAAACAAGATGTATGGCTAATAATACCTCTAACTCTATGATATTAGTTTGAACCTTCTACAAGAAGTTGCAGGTTAAGATAAAAGAGAAAAACAATAACTCAACCAAATTATGAAAGCATATCAGTAAAAGAATGGAATACAAGCTCTTTCTACACACCTGCTAAAATTCTACGCGCTTCCAGTAAAACAAATTAATCATTCAAACAACTAAACTAAGGAGTATTAACTAGAACCATTTGGATGTGAATACACAGGCCTATGACCTATTAGACACAGATCTATCTCCTTAGTTTATGTACCAAATGATCAAACAAAAATCTGAAAGCGTTAAAAAAGGTTGTAAATCAAAATAGGTACTACTATAAGTCTATAAGATAACCTTCATTGTGATATTAGCATGAAACAAGCTATTGCGTAATTAATACAAATTTGAAATGCTATGAAGTTCACAACGAAAAAGTTATTACATACGGAGTAATAATTTGCATAAGTATGAAGACAGATAATGATCATTACCTCATCCTCAGCATCCTCTACTTCCTGATCTTCCTCCCCAGAATCTCCGTTATCATTGACACCATCATCATCTTCCCCCTGCTCATGTGCATCAATTTCCACCAACCTCCGAGTACTTCTCAGATCCCAAGCATTATCCAGTTCCTCCCCATCCGCATCGCTATCATCTTCTACCACATCATCTTCCTCATCACTACCATCAATCTCATAAACATCTGCAGTAGGAGAGGCATCACCATCTACTTCATCAGTCGATACATTATCTTCCTCATTTTCATCATCTTCTGCTGGAGCTATTCTATGACCATTGGACAGCTTATGTGAAATCACTTGTTTGAATCCCCTAGACCGTGCAGAGGACTCCGCCTCTTCCTGATCGGCATCACTCCCCTCATCCACATCAACAACCCCATCATTCACATCTTTGATCCCATTACTAGCCCGGCTAGGTCTATCTTCTCTATCAACTTCGCCACTCCCTGGACCATCATCAACCTCGTCCACCTCTAACACCGGCCTTTCATCGCCATCTGCATCCATATTATCCTGGTACTATATCGACTTAATCAATCGTAAATCCCTGGCCTGATAGATAATTCCCAGCCCTTGTTAGCTGACACACATACAGATCAAGCGAGACAAGTATGAGTTCTGCTAGCGGCAGAAGACTATCAGAATTCCTGAACCCTGCTCTTCGACAAATCGATCCTCAATCCTGTCTCCAACGGGGAATCCTGACGACGCGATTATTCTATTTTCCGACAAAATTATTGAATTTCACGGGTTTATGACGCCGGTGAATCCCGGTGCCTCTAAAACGTTCCGAGGGCAAGGGAACTTGAGAGTTCTTCGTTGTTTTCTTTTGAAGTTATATTTCGCCGTTGGATATGCAAGTCGGAGATCGATGACGTGGATAGGCATCTACGGTAAAGGTTCAGGATGTTTCTTTGACTTCGAATTTAGGTCTTTTGCGAATTGCGATTGCTTCTTCTTTTTATCTATGTTGTAAAAACCGGACCGGGAAGCGACCCGGTCGAGCGATCGGGTCACGGGTCAGCCCGGACCCGGCGGGTCAACCCGGTCAACACCCGGAAAACCCAGTCAACAAATAAATATAATTATTATTTTAAAATATACAATTTTTAACTAAACATAAAATATATATTAAATTAGATGGATATTAAATATCAATATGATGCTTATTAAAAAATGAAATATTATACGGAGTATAAACATTTAACTCATAATATTAGTAATCACATATACTGTATTAATGATGTTATGTTTTTATTGTAATTATTAATTAAAAAGTAAGTTTACTCCGTAACAGATACATAGTATAAGATATACCCCGGAATATATTAAATATGGTTAAGTAACACATTGTACCAACATTCCAAAGCAGCTTCACGGTTTGATGTCTCTCCTCCCTACTTGCACACCTGGGTTCGAATCTCCCTTGGTCCATATTTTTGAGTTAATTCCGGGTTTTAAGAAATTTCCGGGTTTGGGCCGTCGCGGGTTACGGTCCGGGTCTGTCGGGTCAACGGGTTTTTCCGGGTTCAGCCACATTTGTGGGTTGGGGTTCAACCGGACCGGATTGGACTCTGGGTGACCGGGTTCCGGGTCGACCCGCCTGGTCCGGTCCGGTTCTTACAACATAGCTTTTTATAGGTGATTTTTAAGAAATTATTTTAAAAGTATTCAAAAAAAAAATATTGTAAAAGTAATTTATAGTAGGATAGATGGTGTTTGTAATATTTTGATAAATTACAAAAACATTCATCATTTTAGTAGGTTTTCCTCCATTAAAACCTCGAACACGTAGATATAGTTATATCCTTCTGATGGCTTGATTGGTTTGAAGATATATTCTATGGTACTCATAAGGTGTCGTACTTTTGTCTACATAGATCAATCAGAATCATACAGTTGAATAAATTTAAATATGATTTGGATCAATCAAATGCATGGTAGGTACAGTACCCCATTTTTAAAATGGATACCGGTAGGGCTGGATTCGGATCGGGTCCAAAACCGATCCTGTGTAATTATAAATCGAACCAATTTTTCGGTTATTCAAATTACACTAACCGAGACCGACCCGACAGTGGTCAAGCATTATTCAAGCAATGGGAATCCACTCCACCAACGCATCTGAAGTGCTACTAATTTGCTTTGACTCATATTATATCTTCTCCACAAGCGATTAAATATAAAAAAAAACTATTATTATTATTCAAAATCGGTTCGGTTCAGTTCAAACCGATATTTTGCGTATGTAAACCGATTCCGAACCAATTTTTTGTCGGGTCCCGATTTTCGGGCCCCAAAATTTATCGGTTCGGTCTGGATCGGGTTTTCTTCAATGCGGTTCGGTTTTTTTCGGTTCGATTTTCGGTTTTTTCGGTTTAAAATGCCAGCCCTAGGTACCGGATTTGTCACCTTGGTTTGAAAACCAAATGTGAAAGGAAGATTTCTCCCCGGTAGTAGCGCGGTGAGGGTGCCAAATAAAATGGCTTGTCCATCTCCGACCTTCTTGTTGCTTCCTCGTCGGTGGTAGAACGTTGTTGCACAGAAAGGAGGTTTTTAACAGTGCAGAGCTTCACCGCCATGTCTACCTCCTTTTATCGAAGTAATTTGGCACAACTTCAATGCAAAGAGCTTCGCTGCCATGTCTACTAGGGCTGGGTCCGGAAAACCGAAAACCGAAACCGAATCAAAAAATAACCGAACCACAGCCAAAAGCAACCGAATCGAGAAAAAACCGAAACCGAAGGGAAAAACCGAACCGTTTCTATTCGGTTTCGGTTTCGGTTCTGGCTCTCCAGAACCGAACCGAACTGAAAAACCGAAACATTTGAAAGTATTTCATTTTTTAGATATGGGCCATCCGACAATGGGCTTAGTGAATTACTGGGTTACTAATTTGTTACTCGAGTCTGGTAAGACCGTAAGACCTTCACCCTAGACAGTAGACATGATACATCATACTCATTAGGTCATACGCTTCTACCCTACGAATCCTGCCTTCCAATTTCCATCAATTCACAGCTGAGCAGTTCTATGGACGATGAGATGAACTCATGAACTCAGGAAAAACTGAACTTCTCCCCATCAATTCGCAGTTATGGTTCGCATAGGCATCAATCTTGCCGTCAGAGATACGCACAGCAGTGGTCCGTATGCTGTAATTACAACGAGAAATCAGGTCTGTATCTTTTCCCTCAGTTTATTACTTTATTGGACATACATTTGCTTTTTTTCAAAAACGAGATGAGGCATAAACTATCTAGGAATTGATTAATGGAGTACTATTTGTTCAAGACCTTTGCTAAAAAGTAATATTCCTTTGAACAAGGAGCATCTGCAGAACTGCCAGGACATACCTCTAAAGCATGCTAACCAAATTAGACTGCCTTTGTTTTTTAAAGTTCATTCCAGTTCGTTTTTTACTGGTGTTTAGAAAATAAAAGCGATAGTATTAATAACAACTTTTTATACCTTTTTATATTAATACTCTTAGTTTATTAATAACAACATTTCAATATGTCAATAGATGTTTTTAACATTATATTATTTTGTGTGAATGTGAGACAGTATGAGACTATGAGTAGATAATTTTCTTTACCTGCAATACTTTCTATTATTTTATTGAATCAAATGAAAAACCTAATGAAGTTTAATTTATGCAGTGAGACTCTTATTGAAAGATAATAAGCTATGAAGAGGTCCAGATCTTCCTTAACTTCCAAGGGATCAACTGCTTCTAATAAGCTGAACACAACAACATCTGATTGTGAGGTACATGTGTATATAAAAAAGTATATGCATATACTCTTGTATTGGTTTGATCATTTTCTTATCTCTTAAATGTATATATAACAAATCAGACCAAGCCATTATTTTGATCATTTCTCTTGTATTGCAGCATGTAAGACCAGGAAAGTGAAATATATGAAACTTTATTGTTAGTGTTCTGATATTGTTAGTGTTTATTTTATTATGAGAAAATCTTGCTTAGAAAACATTTGTAATAATTCAAACCTTAATTTTATTATTTGTTTCTTATGAAGGGGGCTGGCCAGGATGATAGTGTTAATGAAACACCGTCATCTAATCCTCATGTACCAGCAAAGGACTCAGACAGATCTGACAATAATTTGAGTGGGAATGTTAGTGAAACCATAGACTTGGGTGGAATGACGGAGGAAGAGTACTTGGAATCATTGAAAAAAATGAGAGGGCAGCAATCTGGGGGCATTTCACGAGGAGATTTGAGCTTGGTAAGATTAAAGCTTTTGTCATTATTGCAAGCATAAGGGTTTTGCAGCTCACCCAAAAATAAATGGTACAACTGCATTGATAAATCATTTGGAAAAATGCAATGAGTACCCTCCAAATAAAGAACTGCGGAGTAAAAGACAAAAAGTGTTTACTTATGGCAAGTCCAAGGATTTAGTTGTTATAGGATGTACTCAAGAAGAAATTACTAAGGCATGTGTTCAAATGGTAGTTCTAGATGAGTTGCCTTTTAGTCACGTAGAAGGAGAAGGCTTTCGCTATTTTTGTAGGGTTGCATGCCCTCACTGGAAAGTTCCTAGTCGTAAAACTATTGCTAGAGATGTGCTTAATCTGTTTTATTCAGAAAAGACTAAACTGAAAAGTGATTTGAGTTCATATAGGGTGTGTCTCACAACAGATACTTGGACCTTGATCCAAAACATTAACTACATGGTACTCACAGCTCATTTTATTGATCGTAATTGGATGTTGCATAAGAGAATTTTGAATTTTTGTGTGATTCCAAACCACAAGGGTGAATCTGTTGCTAAACTTTTGGAGGAATGTTTAGTAGAGTGGGGTATAGAAAAGATTTTAACTATTACCGTTGATAATGCTTCTTCTAATGATGTTGGGTTGAAAGATTTGATCAAGAGAATAAGTTCTTGGAGAGTTGAAAATGTACTTTTGCATGAGGGAAAAAACTTGCATATGAGATGTGTTGCTCATATCTTGAACTTGATCGTGAATGATGGATTAGGATTGTTGAATAAATGCATTCAAAGCATCCGTAATGCTGTTAGATATGCAAGATCTTCTCCCCAAAGGTTAGAAATGTTTAGGAATTGTGTGGAAAGAGTTAAAATAGAGAGTAAAGGGCTTGTGAACATGGATGTCCCTACTAGGTGGAATTCTACATTTCTAATGTTACAAGCTGCTTTGAAGTTTCGCAAGGCTTTTGACAGGTTGATAGAGGATGACGGTCATTATCTTGGATATTTTATTGGAGAAAAACAAGAAAAGATAAGAGAAGGGCCTCCATTTGATGATGATTGGCAGAAGGCCGAAGTGTTTGCTAATTTCTTGAGACCTTTCTATGAAGTTACTTTGAAGATATGTTGTTTGACCTTCATGTTATTTCCATGTTTATATTTGTGTTTTTGATTAGTTTTGAGTGATTGTTACTCTAGAAATTACACACTTTTGGTGTAAAAGTTTAGTTTGTAAAATGTTTGTAAAATTGTTTAGATTAGGTTGATTCTGAGCTCAAACAGGTCCAAGACCACTCTAGGGACTATTGGTGAACATCACAAGTGGAAGGAAGGTGCAAAAATTCCAAGAAAAAATGTAGATCCTGATTTTTGGTGTTGTACCCCGGTCGAGTATGACCTATACTCGATCGGGTAAGTCGCTGAAAAATCAAATCGGATCAACCCAGGAACAAGGCAACATGCAGGGGAGATTTTTGACCACGATCGAGTGTCTATACCCGATCGGGTAGCCGACATACCCGATCGGGTATGTCCATGTTTTTCCAGCTTCCGCGAAGCAACTGAAGGCCCGGTCGAGTATCCTACATACCCGATCGGATCCACGACCCTGCAGGCCTAAAAAGCCTATAAATACACCCCATTTCCTCCACAATAAATCACCAATTCCTATATACTTCTAAGCTCAGTTTAGATAAGTTATTTCTTTATATTTTCTTAATGTTTAGTCTCCAAGTGAGAAGCTAAACTCTTCCATCTTGGTTTTGCTACTTTGAAGCTTAATGATTTGTAAGTTGTGAGTTATTTTCTTTAATCTTCTTCCTTGAATATTAATTATTTCCTATTCTTATTCCATATTAATATTTGAGCATTGCTTAAAGGATCAATTAGTTTTGTTTCATATATTAATTATTACTAGAATCAATCGGTTAATACGCTTGTTATTAATTCGGTTCTTTCAATGGTAGTAAACTTGGGTTGTTAATGCATGCTTCTCATGATTAATAAGCCAAGAGGAATTAATTATATTGATTAAACCAATAAACCGCTTGTGTTGAGGTTATCAATCTCAATCGTTGTCATCTTAAGTTTATTGCTACTATCAAGTTAATATACGGCGCTTGTTCTATATTGACTTGATAGTAAGTTTTATTAATGAACGCATCTCGTTATTAATAACTACCCTCGATGAACTGGATATACTCCTCAATTGAGTATTCGAGAGGAAGATAGTTAAAGATATAACCGGGATCGACGAACATTTCATTAAGTGGATAAAAGCAAAGCCAAGTCTTCTTCTTATTAATTAAACCACATAACTCGTTCATCTTCGTGTTTAAATATAATTTAAGTTCATTTACTCAATCTAAAACCCACCCCTTGTTACTAGTTTATAAAGAGAAAAGTATTCCTTTCCCTGTGGATACGAACCTTACTTCGTTATACTACGTATAATTGTTGTATTGTATTATTATTTTGAGTGCACACCACGACAAAGTGCACGTCAAATTTGGCGCCGTTGCCGAGGAAAGGCAATTATTTTTCTTTTTCTTTTATTTCAAGAAAAATCAAAAAAAAAATATATAATAAAATATAAAGAGTTCTTCTTCTATTTCTGAGCTTTGTAAAGTATATGGTAAAATATCGTTCACTGAACGAAATCACCTACCAATCAAACCCCGAAATAGAGCAAGCTCTCGAACGGTTGAAAAATAAATTCTCAACTACCGACTCGAGAGATTCATCAAGTGCTAGCTCTTATTCTAGCGAGCCTGAAGAGCCAACAACTATGGCTCTCGAAACAAGAACGTTGAGGGAGCTCACAGCTCCAAACTTGAATCAACAACCACTATGTATTATCTTCCCTACACTCAACGAAGGTAATACATTTGAGCTCAAATCAGGGCTCATTCATCTTTTGCCATCTTTCCATGGCTTAAGAGGAGAAGACCCAAATAAACATCTCTCGGAGTTCCATGTTGTTTGCACGAGCATGTGCCCCAATGGAGTCACCGAGGAACAAATAAAGTTGAGGGCCTTTCCATTCTCCCTCAAAGATACCGCAAAAGATTGGCTATTCTATCTGCCTTCGGGAAGTATAGATACATGGGCGGCCATGAAGAAAGCTTTCCTTGAAAGGTACTATCCAGCCTCTGTCTCCTCATCTCTCAAGAAGCAAATAAGCAATGTGGAGCAAAAAGATGATGAATCGTTCTATGAATATTGGGAACGATTCAAGAAACTTTGTGCAAGCTGTCCGTATCATGGCTATTCGGAGCAAGACCTCATCCTATACTTTTATGATGGTCTTTGCAACGATGATAGACGGATGATTAATGCCGCGTGTGGAGGAGGAATCGTTAACAAGACTCCTTCTCAAGCTATGAATCTTATCTCGGAGTTGGCCGAGAATTGTAGATATCATAACGGGCGGTCATCAACAAAAAGAGTTATGGCGGCAGAATCAACATCGTCACTAGAAAGTCAAGTTGCCGGCTTGACTTCTTTGGTTAAGGATTTTCTTTTAAATTCCAAGACCCACAAAGTCAAGGTCTGCGGCATTTGCACACAACAAGGCCACCCCACCGATGCATGCCCGACCCTTCAAGAAGACAACCCCGAGCAAGTCAACGCTTTGGGGTTCCCAAACCAAAAGAGGTATGATTCTTACGGCAACACTTATCACCCTGGGTTTAGAGATCATCCCAATCTCCGTTATGGGAATCCGCAAGGAAACCCACAACAAAATAACCCTCCACCAAATCAATTTCCTCCAAATAAACAACCGTACTCTAAACCCCAAGGCCAAGGCTCAACTATGTCCATCGAAGACATGATCCGAGCACTCACCTCAAATGTTTCAACCATGCAACAAAACATGGTTCAATTCCAACATGAGACAAAATCAAGCATCCAAAACCTTGAGTATCAAATGAGCCAAATCTCAAGTGTGGTGAGTAGGCTTGAAGCCAAGGATTCAACAAAGCTTCCATCTCAAACGGAGCCGAATCCTAGGCAACAAGCCCATGCGGTGACATTGAGGAGTGGCAAAGAGTTGGTGATTGCCAAGGAGAAAGCCAAAAGCCACATTGGCGAGGAAGAAGAGGAGCTTGTGGATAAAGCTCAACCGGAAGAAGAGGAGGTTCACATACCGACTCCACCACCGACCATCCAAGAAGTTGAAGCACCGTTTCCCGAAGCTCTAAGGGAAACACGGAGGGTGGAGAAAGACAAAGATATCTATGAGACATTCTCCAAATGTGAGGTAAATATTCCCCTCCTTAACTTAATAAAAGGTGTCCCTAGATTTGCAAAATTTTTCAAGGAGTTATGCACAATAAAAAGGAAGCATAGACTCAATGGAAAACAAAAAGTCCAAGTTAGTGAACGTGTTTCCGCGGTTTTCCAAAAGAAACTTCCAAAGAAATACAATGACCCGGGCATGTTCACTATACCTTGTAAGTTGGGAGGCACTACGTTTTCAAAGGCCATGCTGGATTTAGGAGCATCAATCAATGTTATTCCTTATTCTTTGTATAAATCACTTGAGCTTGGCCCTTTAAACGAAACCGGAGTGGTTATTCAACTTGCGGATAGATCAAATGCCTACTCTAAGGGTATTGTCGAAGACGTACTAGTTATGGTAGACAATTCGATCTTTCCCGCCGACTTTTATGTTTTGGAAATGGAAAATGATAAGAATGCGGTTCCTATCCTTTTAGGAAGGCCATTTTTAAAGACCGCTAGAGCTAAAATCGATGTTTTTAGCGGATCTTTAACAATGGAATTTGATGGAGATAAAGTTGAATTTAACATTTATGACTCCATGAAATACCCAAATGAAAATCATTCTCTATTTGCCATTGATATTATTGATCCTCTTGTGCAAGACACTTTTGAAATGAATGGGGAGGATGAATTGTTAAGTGTGATTGAGAATGACTTTGGGGAAAATTCTATAGAACTTGCCTTAACCCCCAACATACAAGCAATGATGGTGGAATTGGATAATCATTTCCAACTCCCACTTATGCCACCGGGGTCAAGAGCATTTCCACTAACCATCCCCGAAGAAAAGCCTTTGCCTTCTATTTTACAGGCTCCCGAAGTTGAGATGAAACCACTCCCAACACATTTGAAATATGTGTACTTGGGAGAAAAAGAAACCTTGCCGGTCATAATTTCCAACAAATTGACCCAAGAGCAAGAAGAAAAGCTGATTGCGGTGCTTAAAGAGCACAAACTTGCAATCGGATGGACTATAGCCGACATCAAAGGCATTAGTCCATCTACTTGCATGCACCGCATCTTGATGGAGGATGAAGCCAAGCCAGTGCGCCAACCACAACGGAGATTGAACCCACCTATGATGGAGGTGGTAAAAAAGGAGGTCATCAAGCTTCTCCAAATGGGGATAATCTTCCCCATATCCGATAGCAAATGGGTTAGTCCAACCCAAGTTGTTCCCAAGAAGACCGGAGTCACGGTGGTGGAGAACAAACATGGAGAACTTATGCCCACCCGAATTCAAAATGGATGGAGGGTATGTATAGATTACCGTCGCCTCAACGCGGTAACTAGAAAGGATTTCTTTCCCTTACCCTTCATTGACCAAATGCTTGAGAGACTTGCGGGGCATAAGTTCTATTGCTTCCTTGATGGCTACTCCGGGTATTTTCAAGTACCCATAGCCCCTGAAGATCAAGAGAAGACAACATTCACTTGTCCGTTTGGCACTTTTGCCTACCGACGTATGCCATTCGGACTTTGCAACGCACCCGCCACCTTCCAAAGATGCATGATGAGCATATTCTCCGAGTATGTTGAGCTATTTATGGAAGTTTTTATGGATGACTTCACAATCCATAGAGACTCATTTGATTCATGTTTATATCATCTCTCCCTTGTGCTCAAAAGTTGTTTAGAATCAAACCTCGTTTTGAATTCTGAAAAATGCCACTTCATGGTGGAAGAAGGAATTGTTCTAGGCCATGTGATCTCATCCAAAGGGATAGAGGTTGACAAGGCCAAAGTTGAAGTCATCCAATCACTCCCTTATCCTACCACCGTTAGGGAGATACAGTCATTCCTTGGACATGCAGGTTTCTACCGGAGATTCATCAAAGATTTCTCAAAGATTACATCTCCTTTATGCACTCTTTTGCAAAAGGAGGTGGAATTCATCTTCTCTGAGGAATGCAAGAAGGCTTTCAATACATTGAAGGAGAAACTCGTGACCGCACCAATCATTCAAGCACCCGATTGGTCTCTCCCCTTTGAGATCATGTGTGATGCTAGCGATTATGCGGTCGGGGCCGTTTTGGGCCAAAAGGTGGGAAGAGCATCTCATGTGATCTACTATGCATACACCACTCTCAATGATGCTCAACGCAACTACGCCACCACCAAAAAAGAAATGTTGGCCGTCGTCTACGCACTTGAAAAATTCAGGTCATACTTACTTGGAACCAAAGTGATCATTTACACCGATCATGCGGCTCTTAGATTCTTAATGACAAAGAAGGAGGCCAAACCAAGGTTGATTCGGTGGATACTACTCTTGAGCGAGTTTGATGTTGAGATCAAGGACAAGAAGGGCATGGAGAACTTGGTGGCCGATCACTTGAGCCGCTTAGTCCTTGATGAAGGAAACAATCATATTAAGGATGATATCTGGGGGGAATTTCCCGATGAGACTCTTTTATCTCTTAAGGAAATTCGCCTTTGGTACGCTCACATTGTTAATTTCCTTGTTTTAAACAGGTTTCCACCAAGCTTCTCTAAAGCTCAAAGAGTGAAACTCCAACACGATGCAAACCAATACGTGTGGGATGAACCATACTTGTGGAAACATTGCAAAGATCAAATCATTAGAAGGTGCATTCCCGAGACGGAGATCGCGTCCATTCTTGCCTTTTGTCACTCACATGCATGTGGTGGCCACTTTGGAGGAAAGCGAACGGCCATGAAGGTACTTGAGTGCGGTTTTTGGTGGCCAAGCTTATTTCGAGATGCCCATGTCTTTTGTCAATCTTGTGACAATTGCCAACGCATGGGCAACATCTCTCGAAAACATGAGATGCCGCAAGTTCCTATGCTCTATGTGGAGATCTTTGATGTTTGGGGAATAGATTTCATGGGACCTTTTCCTAATTCCCACGGAAATCTATACATTCTCTTGGCGGTGGACTACGTCTCAAAATGGGTGGAAGCAAAAGCCACAAAGACCGATGATGCCAAAGTAGTAGCAGACTTCATCAAAACCCGCATCTTCTCAAGGTTTGGAGTCCCGCGCATTTTAATAAGTGATAGGGGCACTCACTTCCACAACAAAACTGTGAGTGCCTTGTTGAAGAAATATGGTGTCACACACAAGCTCTCCACCGCCTATCACCCGCAAACAAACGGCCAAGCCGAGGTCTCGAACAGGGAGTTGAAGTCTATACTCCAAAAAACGGTGAACCCTAATCGTAAAGATTGGAGTCTTCGGATAGATGATGCCTTATGGGCATATAGAACTGCTTTCAAAACACCAATTGGAATGTCTCCCTATAGACTTGTGTTCGGGAAGGCTTGCCATCTCCCGGTCGAACTCGAACATAAATCTTATTGGGCGGTAAAAACATTCAATCTCGACATGGAGCAAGCGGGGATGCAAAGAAAGCTACAACTCCAAGAACTAGAGGAACTTCGACTTGAGTCCTATGAGAACGCCGCCATCTACAAGGAAAAGAGGAAGGTATGGCATGATAAATTGATAATGAGAAAGGACTTCCAAATCGGAGACAAAGTCCTTCTTTTTCTCTCACGCCTTCGTCTTTTCCCCGGTAACTGAGATCACGATGGGAAGGACCATTCGAGGTGGTCAAAGTCTATCCCCACGGAGCGGTTGAAATAAAGAGCCTCGACACCGGCAAAATCCTCAAGGTTAACGGACATCAACTTAAACCGTTCCTTGAGGGTTTCCAAAAAGAGAACGTTGAATGCATGGATCTCTTCGATCCAATCTGTGAAGGATGAACAAAACTATGGCGTCGTGCCACGACGTTAACTAAGGCGCTTCTTGGGAGGCAACCCATGCTAAGGTACGCACTCTTTAACTCGTCTTTTATCTCGAATGTCAACTTTGGGAGAATGGGGGACAATTCTCAAGAGAAAATAAGGAAAAAAATCATGTTTTAAAGGCCTGGGGAAACCTCCGATCGGTCATCATCAGTTACCCGGTCGGATCCATGCCGAAAAGAGGATTAAAATGGGCCAAACAAAATTCCAGGGTAATATACCCGATCGAGTAAAAGTCCTACTCGGTCGGGTATAGGGTAAAAAAAGAAAGAATTGGGATCGAGTACCCCATACTCGATCGACCAGAAGAAGAAAAAATGATCGAATACCCGATCGGGTATACCTCATACTCGATCGGGTACTCGACCCCTGGAGCCAATCTGAAATTCCGACGCCATACCCGATCGGGTATATTTCTATACTCGATCGAGTATATTTCCAAAAAAATCCTACGGCGAGGAAAATCCGATCGAGTATACCCCATACTCGATCGGAGACACATCCCTGGAACCATTTTTGAAAAAAGAGGGCTATACCCGATCGGGTATATTAATATACTCGATCGAGTATATTTACGGAAAATCCTACGGCGAAGAAAACTCGATCGAGTACGGGGTATACTCGATCGAGCCCGATCCCGAAACAAGAACAAACCAAGGCATACCCGATCGAGTAATCGGGGTACCCGATCGGCTACACGAAGTTTAAACGTGAAACTGAAGCCGAAATCAGCCACTTCATCTTCCCCAAACCCCAAATTTCGAACCTCCTCTCCCAAATCCACCATTTTCGCACCTTCAAACTCCCATATCTCCCTCAATACTCAACCAAATTCCCTCATACAACCACCAAAACACTCCCCTCACTCCCCTCTACAACCTCATACCAATTAATCCCTCTCTCTCTCCATTTCCAAAAATCCGAAACCCTACCCCCAAGACCCCAAGTCCGAACCCAAACTCCCAATTTGCTCAAAAATGGCACCAAAGAGGAACCAACCGGAGAGCTCTAACACAAGGGGACCTATCCGAGGCTATGAGGATGTTCAATTTGGCCCGGGGGATCATCGGAAGCGATTTGTGGCCATTCTAAAAAGGTAAGTCATTCCTTCTCGCTTTTTATGCCATGAAGCTCTTACTTCTCTAGGTTTGTTGGATGGCATGAGAGAGCTTTTTGATGAATTGCATATGGCCTTGATTTTTAATTTGAAATATAATTGTAATGAAAGGTTCATATATGAATTCTTGAGCTCGGCCAAGTTTGCGTTGGATGAAAATCATTTTTATGATGACACAATCACGTTTCGGTTGATGAACACCGAACACACTATAACGAGACGTGATTTTGCCGAGCATTTTGGGCCCCGATTCCCACATGAGAGGGAAATCTCGGACAATACCATGGATGCATACAACTTATGGGGCAAAATGACCGGAGAACGGAAATTTAGCACGTCTCAACTTTACATAAGTCACGTGCAACATCCCCTTCTCCGGATTTTCCTCAAATTTTTGTGCAACTCTTTGCTTGGCCGCCCCAACAACCATCACACTCGGATAGGGGATGTAGCCATTCTCACTCTTGCTCTTTTCCGCAATCCCGTTGAGTTCAACATTTGCAACTTAATATGGGATCATCTAGAGAGGGCCATCACAAAAGGGGGAAATATTGTCCTAGGGGGGGTTATCATGCATCTAGCTTCCAAATTTGGTTATGTGGATATAG
This sequence comes from Cuscuta epithymum, assembly GCA_945859915.1. Classification (NCBI taxonomy): domain Eukaryota; kingdom Viridiplantae; phylum Streptophyta; class Magnoliopsida; order Solanales; family Convolvulaceae; genus Cuscuta; species Cuscuta epithymum. The sequence goes on along the minus strand of CAMAPF010000057.1, from coordinate 1,336,890 downwards.
CCACAATTTCTAGAGATTCATTGATGCATCTAGGATGGTTATCCAATGCACAATTGATCTCTTTGGGTAATAAAGACCACAATGGGACCCAACGCTATAGATGGCACATGAAGTACCCCGAACCCGTCAAATACTTCCCCCTCCCTTGCGACAAATTACCTAGACTTAGGTATAGAATGGAGCCATTTGACATCCCCCACTACCTCCTTCCTAACAACATCCCACCACACCTCCAACCTCAAGCCAACCAAGACGAGCAACAACCCGAGCTTCAACATGACAACCAACCCGAACATCAACCCGACCACACCGCAAGTCAAGGATATGAAAATGTCCAACATGATATCCCCGACCTTTCTCAAAACCCGCCACCACAAGACTTCTTCCAACAACTCTTGGCGGGGCAACAATCACTCCTAACCGGTTTCCAAACAATGAGCCTCGATTACACAAAGATGGGAGAGCAATTCACCCAACTTCAAGGAGAGATAGGCCACTACCGGAACGAGCAACAAGAAAGAGACCGGCGATTTGATGCATACCGGGAGGAGCAACGGGTAGCTTTTCAAAGGTTGGAGGAACAACGGGCGGCCGACATGCAAAGATACGAAGAAGACTACCGGAGGATGTATGGGCCGGCATATTCATACATGTCCCAACTTGGCGGATTTGCATCCATGGCCTCACCACCACCGGCACCTTCTTGGTATTACCCCTCCGATTGGGGTAATTTTGGCGGCTCTAGTTCCGGCATGGGTGGTTATGATGGCGGGGACACTACCATGGGCGAGGGAGGCGGTGATGACATGCACGGGAGCGGCTTTGGAGGAGGCTATTATGGTGGAGAAGGCGGGCACTAGGGATAGTGCCATGCTTCAAGTGTGGGGGAGGAAGATTCATCTCTTGGTATGTACACTCCTTTGTTTTTACCTTGTACTAAGCATTGTTTTTCTTGTATTAGTTGTACACAAAAAAAATATACAACAAAAGAAATGAAATGCTAGTTAGGTTGAAAACCCAAAAGGGCAATCTAAGCAACAAGGGCTTACAAAAAAAATAATGAGTGAGTGGTAAGGAAAGGAAAAGACAAGAGATGTTAAGATGAAAACCTGAAAAGGCTTCTAGGCAAAATGAGAGATATGAGAGAAAAATTTGTTTTATTTTGCAGGACACTATCTCTTGAAGAAGAAGAAGAAGAAGAAGAAGAAGAAGAAGAAGAAGAAGAAGGAGGAGGAGGAGAAAAGATGAGAAAACGAAGAAATAGGAAGCATAGAAGACCGTTAAACCCAAGGAAATGTTGTTTTGTAACTTCATTCACAATACTTGGTGGTTTTAGTTTCTTATTTCTTCCTCTCTATGAACTCATGATCTTGTGATAAACACGATGTAAACATTTGGTTTTACTCGAGGTCGAGTAAAGAAACTAAGTGTGGGGGAGTTGACATTCATGTTATTTCCATGTTTATATTTGTGTTTTTGATTAGTTTTGAGTGATTGTTACTCTAGAAATTACACACTTTTGGTGTAAAAGTTTAGTTTGTAAAATGTTTGTAAAATTGTTTAGATTAGGTTGATTCTGAGCTCAAACAGGTCCAAGACCATTCTAGGGACTATTGGTGAACATCACAAGTGGAAGGAAGGTGCAAAAATTCCAAGAAAAAATGTAGATCCTGATTTTTGGTGTTGTACCCGGTCGAGTATGACCTATACTCGATCGGGTAAGTGGCTGAAAAATCAAATCGGATCAACCCGGGAACAAGGCAACATGCAGGGGAGATTTTTGCCCACGATCGAGTGTCTATACCCGATCGGGTAGCCGACATACCCGATCGGGTATGTCCATGTTTTTCCAGCTTCCGCGAAGCAACTGAAGGCCCGGTCGAGTATCCTACATACCCGATCGGATACACGACCCTGCAGGCCTAAAAAGCCTATAAATACACCCCATTTCCTCCACAATAAATCACCAATTCCTATATACTTCTAAGCTCAGTTTAGATAAGTTATTTCTTTATATTTTCTTCATGTTTAGTCTCCAAATGAGGAGCTAAACTCTTCCATCTTGGTTTTGCTACTTTGAAGCTTAATGATTTGTAAGTTGTGAGTTATTTTCTTTAATCTTCTTCCTTGAATATTAATTACTTCCTATTCTTATTCCATATTAATATTTGAGCATTGCTTAAAGGATCAATTAGTTTTGTTTCATATATTAATTATTACTAGAATCAATCAGTTAATACGCTTGTTATTAATTCGGTTCTTTCAATGGTAGTAAACTTGGGTTGTTAATGCATGCTTCTCATGATTAATAAGCCAAGAGGAATTAATTATATTGATTAAACCAATAAACCGCTTGTGTTGAGGTTATCAATCTCAATCGTTTTCATCTTAAGTTTATTGCTACTATCAAGTTAATATACGGCGCTTGTTCTATATTGACTTGATAGTAAGTTTTATTAATGAACGCATCTCGTTATTAATAACTACCCTCAATGAACTGGATATACTCCTCGATTGAGTATTCGAGAGGAAGATAGTTAAAGATATAACCGGGATCGACGAACATTTCATTAAGTGGATAAAAGCAAAGCCAAGTCTTCTTCTTATTAATTAAACCACATAACTCGTTCATCTTCGTGTTTAAATATAATTTAAGTTCATTTACTCAATCTAAAACCCACCCCTTGTTACTAGTTTATAAAGAGAAAAGTATTCCTTTCCCTGTGGATACGAACCTTACTTCGTTATACTACGTATAATTGTTGTATTGTATTATTATTTTGAGTGCACACCATGACAAAGTGCACGTCATTGTTCAAACACACCAAATGTTCATACTGTTTTTGGAGACTTGGTTAAAATTCAAGGTTTGTTAAAAGAAACCGGAAGTTCACTGAATCACTGCTATCTTCTATTTCAACACCCATGCAAGCTAAATATGATAAGTATTGGGGAAGTATAGATAAGGTGAATGAATACTTGTTGGTTACTATGGTTCTTGATCCACGTCATAAACTGGAAAAAGTTGAAGATTATTTGGAATTGATTCATGGGGAGGGTGATAAAAGGGTTGAACCTGCCATTGCTTGTAACACTTGAGATTTAATATAAACGGATTAATAGTACTACTCATACCAACAAGATGCATCTCCTTTTAAGGGAGCTCATCACCCAAGAACTCCAAAGTTAAGCGTGCTTGCACGGGATTAGTCTTGGGATGGGTGACCCCTTGGGAAGTTTCTCAGGGCGCGCACGAGTGAGGACAAAGTGCGCGTAAAAGGCTAGTGGCGGTTTGTGAGGACAGTACTATTGGTCTGAAGTAACTACCTCGGGTCCCGCGGGGCCGGGGTGTTACAGGTGGTATCAGAGCAACCCTGCGACAGTGTGCTGACCCGTTGGATATCGGGCGGGCATTTAGCGGGGGAAGATTCTGGGATTTGATTGAGATTTGAGATTGGTTTATGGACGCAACGAGGACGTTGCGTTCCTAAGTGGGGGTGATTGTAACACTTGAGATTTAATATAAACGGATTAATAGTACTACTCATACCAACAGAGGTGCATCTCCTTTTACGGGAGCTCATCCGCCAAGAACTCCAAAGTTAAGCGTGCTTGCACGGGAGCAGTCTTGGGATGGGTGACCCCCTGGGAAGTTTCTCAGGGCCCGCATGAGTGAGGACAAAGTGCGCGGTAAAGGCTTGTGGTGGTTTGTGAGGACAGTACTATTGGTCCGGAGTAACTACCTCGGGTCCCACGGGGCCGGGGTGTTACAGGTGGTATCAGAGCAACCCTGCGATAGTGTGTTGATCCGTTGGATATTGGGCAGGCACTTAGCAGGGGAAAAGATTATGGGGTGTGATTGAGATTGGTTTAAGGGCGCAACGAGGACGTTGCGATCCTAAGTGGGGGTGATTGTAACACTTGAGATTTAATATAAACGGATTAATAGTACTACTCATACCAACAAGATGCATCTCCTTTTAAGGGAGCTCATCACCCAAGAACTCCAAAGTTAAGCGTGCTTGCACGGGAGTAGTCTTGGGATGGGTGACCCACTGAGAAGTTTCTCAGGGCGCGCACGAGTGAGGACAAAGTGCGCGTAAAAGGCTAGTGGCGGTTTGTGAGGATAGTACTATTAGTCTGAAGTAACTACCTCGGGTCCCGCGGGGCCGGGGTGTTACATTGCTAGTGTGAAAGCATTTTTATATGATCTTCAGAGTATGTATATGAGCAGTGCTTCTTTGTCTTCCCAAATATCACAATCAAGTGTTGGGGACGATGTTAATACTTCCACGGTGGCAGTGGTGAACACTCCATCAACCATGACACAAGTTGAAATTAAATTGGCAGAAAAAGTGCAACGAAGAAGAGCTAAAAAAGCTGGTAGTATCAATAATGATGTTGATAGGTATCTGTTAGATTCCATTGAAGGGGATGACAATTCTGATTTTGACATCCTCAATTGGTGGAGAGTAAATGGGGTTTGTAAATACCCCATTTTGGCATATATTGCTAGAGATATTCTTGCAATTCCAGTGTCTACAATTGCTTCTGAGTCATGTTTTAGCACTAGTGGTCGGGTAATCGATCCATTCCGTAGCTCACTAAGTCCCAAAATGGTTGAAGCATTGATTTGTACACAAAATTGGCTTAGGAGTACTCATGTTGCATTACATCATGAGCCAACCATTGAAGAGATGGAATTTTGTGAAGAAATTGAGAAAGGTAAATGTATTGTTTTTTTCGTGCTAATTATTATATATATTTTTTCTTAGGGCATTTAATTGTTTACATTTTTCTAATGTTTTCTGTCCTATTGCTGTTTGTGTGTAGAACTTTTAAGTGGACAAAGAGCAGAGAGTACCAAGTTGCCTCCCAGGACTATGAAGTAGAATCAAGTGGATTGGAGACTTGGAGCATGGATTTTTTTGGAGTTCAAAGTGTGGACTGATTCGCAATTGAAGACTGAAAATGTTTCAGTTATCTTGTATCATCTGCACTTATTTTGGTTGAAAAATATGTTTCTTCTATTGTTTGGTACTTTGCAGTTTGGAAGGGTGGAATGGGAGCTCATGACTCATGTTTTTACTGTTTTTTATCTACTGATTCTCAGTACTAATTGTTCCTGAAGTTCTGAGTTTCTTGAAGGTTTTTAAGGGTTGAAATGCTGAAATTTGCACTAGGTTTTTAATTCTGAGGCATGGCAGATTGGCAGTTTAACTTCCTTTGTTCCAAGTTTTTAGTTATTTTTAAAAGAGTGGATTCCTAGTTTTGGTGTTCATGGTTTAGTTTACATTGTGGATTCCTTTGTTCCAATTTCAATGCATTGACATTTATTAGATGATGGAGTTGTTATATTTTCTGAACTAGGTTTTTAATTCTAAGGCATGACAGATTTGCAGTTTAACTTCCCGCATTCCAAGTGTTTATTTATTTTTAAAAGAGTGCATTCCTATTTTTGGTGTTCATTGTTTAGTTTACTGGCCTACAATGTTAATGCATTGACATTTATTAGATGAAGTTGTAATATTTTCATGCCTGGATGTTTTCTCTCATTTTCAAAAATGAACATTTGGTTTTTTAAAAAACCGAAAAAAACCGAAACCAAACCGAAACCAACCGAACCAAACAAACCGTAGTTGAAGTTTTTTATCAAATAAACCGAACCGAACCGAACCGAACATTTCCCTTTGGTTATGTGTTCGGTTTTAGGTGAAAACCGAACCGAAGCAACCGAACCCACCCCTAATGTCTACATCACTTAATTGCCATATACTTTATATATATCAGTGTGTAGTGACGTTCTGAGAAACAACATTATCCATTTGGAAACCAATTCAGAGAATAAAAACTAAAACTCATGAAATCGAATGAATAGAAAAACTAAAGTTTAAGCGAATTGGCTTGATGAAACTTCAGGAGATCAATGGTATGCTAGATCAAATTGATAGAGTATGTTCGGACATGTATGTAAAACGATCGATAAGATTATCCCCTCACTTCAACTTATTTACAAAATTACCTAAAAGCATGTATATGGATGCTTCACCTTTTAGCCTAAAAGCACTTCAAAATAAGCAGGAAATTGTTTTTGCAAACACATTTCTAGCTTTTTTCAATTGAAAATAAAGCTGAAAAGTGCTTTAAAAAAAGCAAAGCCAAACACTACCTAGTGTCTAGTTATATCTTGAGAGAGGCCCATTTTAGACATTCCACTCCCGCACTGAAAACGATGTAGTATCAACATTAACATTTAACTTAAAAAAAATGCACGCACTTGAAGTTTTGAAGCAACTATTCCTCTTTGCTACCTTTTCCTTCCATCGATTATTCTCAACCCTCGATATTTCATTTGCTTCTTCTCAAAGTTCAAAGATCCACTTTTAGCAAAAATAAACTTCCTCTTTGTGTTCCTTCTGAACGAAGTTATAGGAAACAAGTTCTACAAAATTCATCACTGAGTTCCATATCTCTGCAAAGAAAAACAAGGGATTAAGTAAGCAATCAACACCATCCGCAACAAGTTTCTATAGAAGAGAGATGGTTAGGGTTAAAAGCAAAATAGTTGTAAGGTTTAAACTATAACAGTAGATTCAAGTATTAAGCAATGTGATTGTTTTTTTATTATCAAAATATTGGCAGTGCAAATTGGGAGATTCAATGTATTTTGATTTTAAATTATAATATCTTTAAAAATAAAGCTAAACACATTTGAAATTATTTTTCATGTATAATGTATCTAAATAATTATTCGTCTACATATTACATTTGCTTTTACGGTTTTATATACCATTCTTTATCGAACATGTTGTATGTATAATTACTAGTCAATTAACTCGTGTGTTGCACAGTAACGTATAAAATAATCTATTTCAAAAAACAATTTGTATCAGGATTATGTATATGGGAGAAATTGTTAGAGATATATTAACTAATACTACCTCCGCCCCGTTCAAAGGTTCCATGGCAAAATGACATGGTTATTTAGATAATATTTAAATAAGATAATTTGAGTATATTTTGAGAGAAAACTTTAATAGGTATATAATATAATATGGTTAAGGTTGATAACCGGGATGTTAAAAATGTATTATTTTTAATATTTATTGATTAATTTGAAGATCATTTAAGATTGTTAATTATTTCCTAAAATGAAAATGTGAGCCATTATATGGGACATTCAAGAAAAGGAAAGTGAAAACTTTTCTATGGGACGGAGGGATTATAATGGATGTTATCAAATAAACAATCTTTTGTCCTTGATTTTTTTATTAAATAAATATTATACATAATATTGTGCTATATTAAAGTACTTAATATATTTGATTATTGTAAAAAAGCATGTAACCGTTTTTATGAAAAAACAACCTTCTGGTTTGCAGCTATCCATGTATGTGGGATTGTAGGTTATATAGTGTGCTATTCCAATAAAAATTGAATTGGTAAGTCACACTCAGTACTTACCCCATTGGCATGGTTTCGATAATATTTCTTTCAGGAATTAAAAAAGTTCTTAACAATTATTCTATCAAAATTTCACAAAAAATGTTGTACAAAATAGATAATTCTAATACATTCATTTTTATTAGTTTTTATAAATATGTTGTTAAAAGGATTGTTATTTATTATCATAAAAATCATTTATAAACGCATTTCATACTGCCATTGTTGTGTATACCAATTTTAGAATTGAATTTAGTATAATTATTTGAACACTTGTGTGGATCTAGCTAGTAAGAATTCAATTCTTTTGTTCATGATTATTAATATTATGACTAACTATTATTAGTGTTTTATACAACGTTTGTAGTTGGATTCGTCATGTTTGAATATAATGTAGTAATATGCATTTTTATATTTATAATTAAAATCATAACATTTCATTTTTTGATTTTTGTTTTGTCATCGCAAGATTAGTTCTGTATTTGCATGTTTCTATGTTTTGTAATTATTTTATTTTATACTTGTTATTCTATTTTTATTTTATTTTTTAATCATAAGTTATCACTCTAAAGTAAACAAACATAACCTTTGATGGTTATTAATTACAAGGTTATTAAATACTTCATTAATTAACACAACAAATTTTCCCTTCCTTTACCTTCAAATGAATCCATGCATATGTGATTCTCCAGCATACTTTCATTGTATATGTAAAGTTTATTATATTTCTACATATTTCCAATTTAATATGATGAATATAAGTTAAATCTCATGCAACAAACGGGTGAAATGACTAACTATTTAAAAAGTGCGAAAAATTAAATATGATAACAATGCTTCCATCGAAAAAAAATAAATTAAAAATGATTTTTGTTGGATGAGATTCTTGATTTTTGGAAGAGGTGATGCAAAACTCAACTGAATTGAATAAATTCCGCATTTGTTTGACTGGATTTATGTATTATTGTATACCTCCAGGCCATACTCACTTATCCCCGCCGGCCAATTCTACAAATAGTCAAATACCGGGGTGTCAGCTACGTAGCATGCACGGTGTAGTAATTGTCAAGTAGTTCCTTCCTATTAGAAAATTTTATCAATCTTTTCTTTAATTTAGAAGTTCCAATAAAATTTCCACTTTTATTTAAATTAGTCCATATATAATTAAAGTTATTCCTTTTTCCTTTACATAAATTTGAACTACCTAATTATTAGTTTGTTACGGTATTCCACGAGCAAAACAAGTTTTACCAAGTTTTATGTATTTGAAAAGTACTACCTCCTTCCCATAATGATTGTATGATTTCAATTTGACACGATTATTAGTAAAATGGTTGAAAAGTTATGATTGAAATTTGAGTAGAATGAAGTGAAATGATATTTTTTGGCAAAAGATAACTTAATTAATAATAAAACCAAGGACCAGATACAAGTTCGCCATAACCAAGGCTACACTGGAATGAGACATAGAGCTGGAATCACGCTTACTAGCGGTCCATGTCGCTAACCCCGCAATTTGGTAGACTTCACTCACAGCAATGCTGCACCTGCTACTAAAAGGAAATGCAAAAATAAACATAAAAGAGTTCCGAGACAACAATAAATCAAATCAAAAGAACATAAACCAGTTTTGACCAGGCAAGGAAACAACAGTTTGACCAGCCACCGCTAAAGGTTTCTCGTGCTTATCCTCAAATTCTTCAACTACTGGCGGTGCTGCCCGGACAACACCGCCACTTCCAAGTTTTTTGGAGCAGCTTCATCCACGTCTGTAAGGAATAAATGTATTTAGATTTTGATGATGCTAGATCAATTAGAACATTAGAGTACCCCCTCATTAGAATTGATGTATTCGAGTTTTTTTTAGTGTAAGCATTCTAGAGTAGTTGACTATAGAAGACCTACATGCCCTCTATTGTCTGTTTACCTGACAAAAGTGCCACTGACCCTCTGTTGGAGTTCTTTTGGACAGAAGAGCTTGAGGCCCTCTGTGACTGCCTCTCTATACAACGCAATAGAAGACCAAACACTTGAAGATTTTGCAAACTACCTCGCCGGTGTACTCAACGGAAGATTCCCCCAACGGCTAGGAGTAACTCAACGGAAATGCTACAGGACATCATTAAATGCTCATTTAATAAGCTCTACACTCCGAAGAGTTAAAGCCTTAAAGGTGATGATTGACCGAGATTTATGGAAAGCCTATCCCAAAATAGCAAGCCGCCAAACTTGTGGGCCCAACCGGTCAACTCAACAGTACGCACATTCAATGCAGCTATCTCCTCCTCCAACGGGAAGACAACTCTAGTATAAAAGATACATGATGAAGAACAATCGAACAACTTTTGCTCTTTCTACAACACACAAAAGCCTTCTTGAGATTCAACCTCCACCTTCATCAACAAGAAGAGCTTTCGTTGTAAAGATCATAATCTCTTATAATCTTCATACTTCAACAAGAGCGAAGTTCCTACTGTTCTTCAACAACTTCAAGCACTTCACTTACAAATCTTTTGTGACGAAGCAAGTTGGAGAAAAACTCTGTTTTTCTACAGAACATCTTCTACAAAGAAGGGCGTCTTAAAGTAGCTGGAGTAGTGAAGTGGTGATACTTCAAGGAGACTTAGTGAAACAAGACCAGTCTTAAAGGAAGCAAGGAAGTGCATCCCATGAGACATCTACACTTGAAGAAGACGTGGAGAGCTTCTTAAGTGATAGGACTAAGGCTTTGTAATTGCCTACTTCAAAGCTTAGTGGAACAGTGGACTAGAGGAACGAGTTGTTCCTTGAAATACTGTAAAACCCCCTGGTGTCATCTACTTATTGCTTTTATATTTGTAACTGTTTAACTCCAAAGAAGTGGTATCTGTGTTCAGCAGAACACCTCTTAAGAGTTAACAGAAGGCCTACTGCCTTTGTATCTCTGTGAGGCTATCCCGACAGAACCCCTACCAAAAGTAGGGGTGCACATCGGGCGGGTTGGGTCGGGTTTGCTATATTTTTTGGGCCTACCCAATTTATTCGGGTTGGCTATTTACCAACCCGCGTTATGAAATATAAGTTGGTAAACCATGCATGAACGGGTCGGGTAGGGTCGGATATTGAAAGGAATTTATTTCGGGTTGAATCTTTAATATGTGCAACTAACACATGCAATATGAATCTCGGTTAACTTGTTTCCAAAATACACAAACAAATGCAAATACTTTTATAAGAGTAAATTTAGGACAATAGTATCAAAACATTATTTCGTAAAGGAAATTAATTTAGAGGCAAATGTGTGTGTGTGTGTGTGTATACTAATCACCTAGTCAAAATGGTAAATGTTTATAATGCTAAAATCATACTCTTAGATAGAGCACATCGGTCTTAAATAAAAATTATCCAACAAAACTTTGTAGCATAAATATAATAAATTGAACTTTCGGTCGGGTCGGGTACTATCGGGTTTGAGATTTTAATTCTATAACCCTACCCATCAGGTGCGGGTTCGTACATATTTAACCCGTGAATATTTTTAAAAATCAAATACCCGATTAAAAGTGATCGGGTAGGGTTGGGTCGGGCGGGTTATGTGGGTTCGGGTTATTCTTGTGCAGCCCTAACCAAAAGACCTCCGCTGCCAGTCTGTTCTCAACAGAACAGACTATTCTGTTAACCCTGGTACTTAGCTTGAAAAAGGTAAAAACCATAACAGTCTATTCACCCCCCCTCTAGACTGTTACCCCATTAACCGGGACCAACAACGTCCAATCGTCCATACTTGCATGTGCCCCCTCCTCGCTAACCTTCTCAGTGACCCTGCGCTTTCTTGGTGCTTCTTGAGCTGTAGCAATATCCTTGCCCTTTGATAGGAGTCCTTCCATCATATAGCTCTCATGTTCACTTATCGCTTTATTGGAATATGCTCCCTCATGACTCCTGGTTTGTTATTGCTAGAAATGAGCCACCTGTTACCCAGATGCGATCCACCTTGCCTCGTATCAGCTCGTAATTAACCATGACACATAAGGCTTCTCCCGGTCCATGCATCACTATGCGGATTAGAGGGACGTAAAGGATCAGCATGACCAAGAATCCCACACAGGAAACGAAAATTTGGGAGTCTCTCATAACGAAAGTTTGCCCAGATCCAGATATCCCCCTCGTGTCTCACCTGTAAGCGCCTAGTCAAAGTCATAGTAATATTAATAGTGACTCTTATGCGCAAGACCAGTCTTTGTTTTCTGCCAAGAGAGCCCTCATCTACTTGCACCAGTGATCCAATGCAATTAGCTATTCCACGAGCTGCCCTTGCCGTCATGTAGCTTAACGGTAAGTTGTGAACCTGGACCCAAAAGTCTGCATGATCCAGTGGGACCTCAAGAGGTCCGTCAGTACGTCCCATACGTTCGATGACCACAAGATTTTGCTCAAAGGACCAAGGCCATTCATCAACAACTCTGCTTAGATCTCCTTCATGATAGAACTGTAGAAGGAATTTGGAATCCTCAATCTCATCAATTGAAACTCCCTTGATTGGTCGCCAAACCATAGCTACTGTTTGAAAAAAAGAAACAGCGAGAATGGGTTTGTCCGATACCACTCTGGTCATAGCCACTAGACAGAGTCCCTCTTTAGTTCTGTCAGCATTTTCTACCGGATCGGCTGCGAGCACCAAGTCCCTATTCTCCTTCTCAGTAATAGATATCATACTACAATTCTTCGTGATCATTTCGATAGTAACACAATCACACCCACAAATTGACCCAACCAAAACAACCGAAGAAAAGCAAAATTGTAAAGAACATGACCCACTTGCAATCCACTTCAATTGGATTTGCAACAGCACCACAAAATCGGATCACACTAAACAAAGCAACTAAGCCACTTGCAAACTAAACAAACGAAGATTTGCTGCCCAACCTATAATCGGATCGAAAAACAGCACCACAAAGTCTCGGCCACACAGACCCGGAAACAAACGCGGGACAAAATACCCGGAGGAAACAGAACGATCGAACAAGAAAATAAATAAGAAGAAACCTGCCAACGGAAAAGTAAACGTTGTCACCTTCACCAAACTGAATCGCCCCAGAGAAGCCAATCAAGTCTACCGATCTAGAATTCTGCTAGGGTTTGCGGCGGCCGCATCTCTCGAATCATATTTTCATCCGTTTTAAGTGAAATGATATTAATTACAAATTTCTTACCAAAAAGGGAAACATGATATCCATTTTGGGACAAGCTAAAAAGGAAATTAAGACAACCACGATAGAACGGAGTAGTAGTTATGTAACATTATGTTTTCTCTCGAAATACGAGTTAATTTACCAATTATCTTCATCCTTATATAACATTGGCATGTTTTTCGTACAACCAGGCATCACAATGACAACATTAATGCATAATCGGCGGATTTCCGAATCAGGATAAAATACTTAAATACAGAGAAAGAAATACTCCGTATACCATTTCTGTTTTAAAATTTGGGCCGTGTTTTTAAATCTGTTAAGATCAATTTCTTGATACTACTGTGCCTGAGCCATTACCTAATTAGTAATCAGCGGGTCTTTTTACCTACTAATTGCTACAAATAAACAAGTACTCCGTAATTTAGTAAATATCGTAACCCGCCAAACTAACGAACCGATCAAGTCAAGAGTCAACTATTTACTATTCACTACTTCGCTAAGAAATCAAAGCCTTCAGTCATTAGGCCACGATTGTTTAAATTTGGACCAATTGTTCGGGCAAGATTTTTAATTAAATGATGCACGAATACATGAATTTAATTTAATATGGAGTATACTTTTGACAATGTACATTATACCTACACCTGCACGTAAGCTAGTGATTTAAGGAGTTAATGACAACAAGTGACTTAAGAGTGTTTGAAACTGATTTTGTTTTTATTTATTTTTTAAAGCAGAAACAGAATCTAAATCAAGAATCAGTTTTCAAAAGTTGATTTCCCCCATTTTAAAAAAAACTGGTTTTAGGAGTAGAATCAGATTTCTGAAAGAACATAAGCAGATTTAAGAATCAGATCCAAACACCTCTTAATCGTTTAACCATTAAGTCGTGTTTACTAATAATCAGACAATGCAAAATAACGTAAATTTATTGTATTTACATTTTTAAAATGGTCCACTTTTATTACTTGGATTGGATGAGGGTATGACTTTGGAGAGAGCAAAATGGAGAGCGGGTATTCGTGTGGAGGAGTGATCTTGTATCATCTTTTCCCCTCTTTTTTTCTCTTTTTTTCCTTTTTCTTTTATATTTTTATCCTTATATATATATATATATATATATATATATATATTACTTTTTCCTTTTTATTTTATCTTTTATATGTATATTCATCTCTTTTATCTTATCTTTTTTATCTTTATTTTCATGCTTTTCCTTTTGATGTATCATGTATAGATTCATGTTAGCCGACCCCAATATCGTTTGGGACTAAGACTTGGATGTTGTATTGACATTAATAATATTTACTTTGCACGTGTTTAAAAAATAATTCTTACCATAAACATATTCACAACAATAATTTCAACTAGTATTATAGGGATTATATTTTTAATACTCCGTAATAATTAGAGAATTTTATGATGTTGTTAGGTTATGTTCACCATAGATCGAATATTAGAATGTTTCTATAAATAAGCTAAGACTATTAGAACAGTTTACACGTTCACATAACTGTATACTCGGTATATTTTTACTGCATCTATCCAGCCTGCAGCCAGCTGCTACTAGCTACAACTCTCATCCAACCATGGCAGTAAAAAAACCTTTGAAGCTTCGAATTTCCAGCCTCATCACTTACCTCCGATCATGCAATTCCAAACCCACCACCATCTCCGCCGTTAATTTCCCCGTCAGTAAACCTCCTTCTAATTCACACACCCACCACTCTTCCTCCGCCTTCAAGCGCCACCTTGCCTCGTCCGCCGGCTGCCGTCCAACGCCCCTCTCCGGCGGAGACTACCCCCCTGCATCACGGCAGCCGCAAGAGTTCATCTGGAGGAAAGAGGAGAAATGGCACGTGGTGTTTCCTCCGCCGTCAACGGCGGGAAGAAAGAAACGCCGACCAAGAAAGAAGAAACCAACCGCCGCAGCCGCCGCGATAATGCTCCGACCAAGCACGTCGTCCTCGGAAGAGGAGACAGAAACTCTGTTCTCTTCTTCCAGAACATTCTCGACGGATTCTTCGGGAAGGTCCAAAAACCGGCGCTCCACCTCAAGACGGAGATTGTCGTCGGCGTCATCTTCCGAGAGCGAGCTGCCGGCGGCGAGGCTATCGGCGTTCAAGAAGCTGATTCCGTGCACCGTGGACGGGAAAGTGAAGGAGAGCTTCGCCGTGCTGAAGAAGTCGCGGGACCCACAGGGCGATTTCAAGAGATCGATGATGGAGATGATCGTGGAGAAGGAATTGTTCGAGAAGGAGGAGCTGGAACAGCTTTTGGAGTGTTTTCTGTCGCTGAACGGGAGGCAGTACCATGGGTTTATTGTCGGAGCTTTCTCGGAGATTTGGGAAGATCTGTTTTGCTGATTACCGAACAACGTTGATTGTTCCGGTCCTCGGACGGTCGTCTGTTTGGTCAGATCAGTGTTCCTAGCTATGGAAGATTAGATATTTAGATAGCTCTAGCCTGTGTAAAGATCTACGTTCATGGCCATCATTATTTCTACTGCACGTATTAGTTCTGTTTGACTTTTCTAACTGATCATAGGATTTTTCAAAAAAAAAAAGGTGACAACTCCGGTACCTTTCTAAAAATAGAGGTACTGTACCTAGCATTTATTTGATTGGACCGCATCACTTTATCAATTTTAATTTAGATTTAATTAATTCAACTGCTACCTTTTTATTAGTCCATGTGGACAAAGGTATGGTACCTTATGGGTACCATAGAAACTACCAAAAAAAACTGATCATAGGATTAAAATTTAAAATTTGGATTTAGTTACAAAATTATCCGAGATTAACAAATATGCTATCCTGTCTTCATCAACTAATTTAAATAAAGAAATGGTTTAAAATAGATGTAATTATGTAAAGCACATACAAAAAATTCTAAAATAAGACCAAATATAATTTCCTCAAAACTAAAAGTAAAAAACTAATAAAAAATTAAAAAATGTGTCTTATTTAAAGAAATGCATTACTTCCGATCCTCATTCCAAGTGTTTCATAACTAGTTATACTCTATGCACCGATACGGGTACGCGGAAATGCGAAAACAGGTACGAGGATTCAACAAAACTAAAAAAAGTAGGATACGGATACGGGGTCATATTCATAAATATTAAAAGTTACGGGGTGTATTTATAAATATTAAAAGTTACAGGGGTGTATTTATAAATATTAAAAATACAACTTTTTGTTTTAAAAAAATAAACATATATTGTCCTCTTACGTCTACACATTCATGGCATTGAAGCATTTTACATTTTCAAGATATTTAGAAATAAGTTCATATTTTATCTCATATACACTAGTGCAACTCGAAATATAAATATAATCAATAAATCATTAAGTTAAATTGAGAAAATAAGTCAAACAACTACAATTTGGAAATTAAAAGTATAAGTAGTCAAAGTTCTAGAATAATGAAGATAGAAAACAATATTTTAAAAGTTCTAATACATATTTTCGTTGGAGCTATTATTTTTCAGGGATAATTAGAATTAGGGATAGGAGGGAGGATGAGTGAATTAGGAATAGGTCAATTAGTTGTGTACCACATAAAAGCAAGGTAAAAATTATTTTAAGTTTATCATTTTTTAAGAATTTTATTATGTAAATTTTGGGTGTTTATTAAAAAAGTTTTTTTTGCAAGTTTTTTTTTTAAAATGTGATACGGGTATCCGTCAGGATACGAGTATCCGAAATTTTAAAATAATTACAAAAAAATGGAAACTTTTAAAAATTGCATATACGACCCGGGAACGTACGGTACGGGTATCCTAGTGTATCGGATACGAGAACGTTTCTGATACGCCGATACGGCATTATAGTGAAGTATCTGTGCTTCATAGGTTATACTATACGGGCCCTTAAAATTTTGTCAAGTTTGATCAGTATAGGAAATAATAAAGTTTTTAATGAATACAGGTAGCATGTTTTTAACATAGGGTGAGAATAAATTGTTTTCAGAAGCAGAATAAAAAAGTGATTCTGCTTCTTTTTTAAAGTAGAATCAGAATCAGAATCAGTTTTCAGAAGCTGGTCACCCCCAGTTTCTAAAATAACTGATTCTAGAAATAAATTTGAGCACCAGAATCACTTCTACACTTTTACTCAAACACTCCAGCTTCTGCTTCAGCAGAAGCAGTTTCAAGAATAGATCCAAACACCCCCATAAACTTATGGTTGATAAAGTCGTCAAATTATAACTTGAATCCATTAATTGCATTAAATTAAGTAATTGACCTTGAGTCCAATTCTAATCCTTCTAAAGAGAAGTATCTAACACAAGTTCTAGATGAGAGTTCTAGTTAGTAGGGATGGCAATGGGGCGGGGTTGGGGCGGGGGTTCACTCCTCCATCCCCCGCCCCGTGTCTAAAAAATTGCCCCCACCCCCGCCCCATCCCCGCCCCGACCAGCTAGACCCACAAGTACCCAACGGGGGAAGTACTTGTCAAAAATTAACATCATTTTAGACTCTGACAATTTTTCAAAAATTAAACAACACTTCTAGTAGCCAAAACACCTTTTACTTTTAAGTGTCAATGTAATCTTACATCCCATTTCAAATCTAGAACACATTATATGTGTTTTAATTTAGTCATTTTATCAAACTCTTTATTAGCATTGATTAGCTCTATAATATTTTCTTAAATCATGCATTCAATCAATCATGATCATTTGACGGTATCTAGGACGACCTATGATCACCAGATTTTAAGAGCCCTAACTACAATCATAAAGGTGACATTCATAAGAAAAGAATTAATGCTCTGTAATAGTAAAGGAAGAAAACATTCACACCGTGTCTGGGGCGTTTAAGCTAATATCACTTTACAACTTTCCCAAATTCATTTTACTTTATCCCTAAAAAAATCATTTTACTTTATGATTTTGATAAGCAATTTTACAAGATAGCTTAGTTATTAAACAAGAATTAGATAGACCCATTAGGCACAATCCATTAGATAGGAAATTAAACCACTAAACCCACCGGGCCACCATGCTATTTTAATTACTTCGTATTAGTATTACTATTATTATTAGTATTATTATAATTATTAATTATTACGGGGGACGGGGCGGGGACGGGGCGGGGGTGCATAACCCATCACCCGCCCCATATTTAAGCGGGGAGAAAATAACTCCCCCACCCCACCACCCGCCCCACCCCACCACCCGCCCCACCCCACCACCCGCCCCAACTCCCCCCAACGGGGCGGTTCCCCACGGGCCCCCACCCCCATTGCCATCCTTACTAGTTAGGGATGGCAATGGGGCAGGGTACACTCCCCCATCCCCCGCCCCATGTCAAAAAAGTTCCTCTCATCCCTGTCCCATCCCCCGTTACTCTTAGACCCGCTCCATCCCCACCTTACCCCGTTGTCCCCCACGGGTGCCAGCGAGTGCCTTATATAGATTTAATTTATCATTTTTGCATATACTTTTAATCCATTATAGACATATATGATGCAATTTCAATGAGAACGATGCTTAACGTGAGAACACTCACATTTAATCCAATGTGATACACAATAGAGCTCTTCTAGTACACATTTGGACTTTGCTCAATACAAGCTAATATAACAATAATGGCGGCACTTTTGTAAATATTATGCTTGATACGAAAAAGTGCATTGTGAAAGCTCATTGTGCGTCACATTGGGGTAAATGTGGTGTTCTCACGTTAAGAATTGTTTTCATTTGATCCTAATATATACAAGAAAAAGAATCAACGCTCACATCTTATGAGGACTAGATCTCAAACACGAGCGAATTAATGTTTCAATGTGTGCTCGAGTTTTCTTAGGGAGGGACGCGTGAATGCGGGAACTTTGGGTTGGGTTGGGTGTACTCACTTTTGTTTTTGTCGTGCTCTTTTTTATTACACACACACATGCAACACTGAAGTATTGTGTTTGTTAAAAGTTAATAGTGCTAATTTTAATTATTCTTCAATTTTGAATAAGTTTTGTGAATAGAAGACAGTCAAAGTAAAAATATAAGTAATAAACATATTATCATCATGTAGGTCGTTCCAAAATTGTCAACAATTACAATACAATTAATTACATGTTACATATAAATGTGGGTGTATTTATTTATTCACTTTTTCACTCTTAAAACTCATATAAAATTTATGATAAATATTTTTAATCATTACTAGCTCATTATTATTCTAGTATGTATTAATTCATTAACAATGACTAAAACCCGTATACAATTATGTCTATATGTATATGTGTGTTGTGATATACTGCATATAATTTAATATGTTTGTACATTATTTATATATGTGTATATATATGTTTGTGAATATATTTATAACGGGGGACGGGGCGGGTGTAGCAAATTCCCGTCCCACGCCCCATATTTTAACGGGCTAAAAATATCTCATCCATCCCCACCCCCGCCCCATCCTTCCCCCACGGGGCTGTTCCCCACGGGTCCCTTCCCCCATTGTCATCCTTAGGTCTAGTAGCCGCCGGGCTAGATGGAGTAAAAATATACTTCCTCCCGATTTTTAATAGTTGTAACATTGACATTTTTATACTATTCACACACATTGCTTTGATCATGAGTTTATACTAATATATACGATCAAATTATTATATGAGTATATAAAGCGTTATTAAATTTCTATAAATGTGATTTTCTAAAATGTTACCTTTTTATAATGTTTACTAATGCGTAATTAAATATAACTATAGTCAAATTTGTGTGTTGACCAACGTGAAAGTGAAACTGTTGTAATTTAAAAAAAACAGACACAAATAGGACGAAAACATAGAGCCCGTTTGGTAGCACCAAAATCGGCTGTTTTGGCTGATTCTGCTGAAATTTATGATATTCTGGCTGGAGTGGCTGTTTTGGCTGATTCTGCTGATTTAAGAAAAAAAAAATTTAAAAATATATTTTATTAATAAATTAAAGAAAAAATTATATGTAAAAATAGCTAAAATGGTCCTCTACAGTAACTTCAGCCAATACAGCCAGAAAAGTAACTCCAACCTTACTTTTTCGGCTTATTACACAATTCAGCGCGCGAAAGTAAAAGTTACGTGTTTGGTGAAAAAGCTGGCTGATAAGCCTGATAAGCCGAAAATAGAGAGCCCGTTTGGAGAACTCTGTTTTCGGCTTATCAGGCTTATCAGCCAGCTTTTTCACCAAACACGTAACTTTTACTTTCGCGCGCTGAATTGTGTAATAAGCCGAAAAAGTAAGGTTGGAGTTACTTTTCTGGCTGTATTGGCTGAAGTTACTGTAGAGGACCATTTTAGCTATTTTTACATATAATTTTTTCTTTAATTTATTAATAAAATATATTTTTAAAATATTTTTTTCTTAAATCAGCAGAATCAGCCAAAACAGCCACTCCAGCCAGAATATCATAAATTTCAGCAGAATCAGCCAAAACAGCCGATTTTGGTGCTACCAAACGGGCTCAGAGTTCTCCAAACGGGCTCATACATTGTAACACTTTCCCCTAGATAAGAGTTCATCCCTAATCTCCCCTAAATAAGAGTAAACATTAATTTTCTACCCATAATACTTCTAATCTAATTAATTAATATAATTAGTTACTCTCTAATCTAAATGTCTAATTAATTAACACATTTGTGGATTTAATCTATTTTTACTGTTTAGCAAATCATTATAGTCCGTACATGTGTGTGATGAGGTGATCTACAAAAGCACGCAAGCTGATGTGATATGATGGAGAAGAGAGCCCTACCACTGATCCATATATTCTGCATGCATGGAACTAGATAAGGCGTGCTGCTGTTCATCACTCGTCTCACGTTATATTACTCCACATTTATCTCCATTATTTATTCTTTATTATTCCTCTGTTCTATTAAGATTGAGACAATTCGATTTACGATGATCGACGATAAAGCAAACAAATCTTTGTCTGCTCTCAAATTATTTTTAGAAAAAAAAATTACATATTCAGAAACTATATTAAAAACTTTACAAAGTCGCAAATATATACCTGAATCAAATTTGATAAAAATTTGATATATAAAATAAGAGACTAAAGAGTGATTTGAGTTGACTAAGTGAATAGTGTCTAAGACAATTTTAACAGGACGGAGAAAGTACTAGATATATATGCAACAATAAACTGTGGATGAGAGCTATTCCTGTCCGGAAATTCCGGACAGGAGCCCCGTCCGGCCTCCTCCATTTGGGGGTCTTCCCGGTGGTATTTGTTTATTACGGCCGGATATATATATGATAATATATTGAGAATATATTTATGATGATTGCTTTTTATTAGGAATATATTACTAGTTGGTAGTTTCCTTCTAGGGATGTAATTTCCTTTTCTCTTTGCCCATGTACCCAGGGGCGGCCCTAGGGGGGGTGCAAGCGGGGCGGGCGCCCTAGGCCCAAAAAAATTGGGTAAAAAATAGGCCCAAGTTTAGTTCTTTGTAATATGTGTGAGTAGGCTGCTTTTTCAGCCCTAAACTAACAATTTTTCGGGTGGAATTTGTTGAAGTTCTTTGGAATGATTTTGTTGGTGAAAATTATGATCATGTTCTCTATGAAGTGTAGATTATGTAAAAAAAAATCAGTTTAAAGTTCAATTTAGAAGTACATCAGTCAAATAAATTATTGAAAAACAATACTTTTTATACATATTTTGGCTCATATTTTTTAATAATTTATTTTATTGACTTCCGATTGAATTTTAAACTGAAATTTTATGGACACAATCTACACTTGATTAAAAACATTCTCTTAAAATTTTACAAAAAAAATCACTCGAAAGCAGATTAGTTTGATATGATTATTTGATTAGTTATTAATTGATTCCATTCCTAGTTGATTGTTTGATTTCTTAATTGTTGATTGATTTTTATTAAGGTGTAATAAAAAGGATTGAATCTGAATAAGATAAATAAAAAAAGGAGATGATTAGAGAAAGCGGCGCTAAGTAAAAAAAAGTTCAATGAAAAAGTTTGTTTGTTTAAATAAGTCAAATTCTGAATGTCCTCTTCAAGATGATAACTCATAGAAAAACAATAATTTAGTTGCTGAAAATGAAGTGATTCAGAATGGTTACATCATTGGAGGGGGGGGGGGATTTTGGAGGTGATATGGAGTTAATTCCTTAAATATGACTTAAAAATTGATAAAGTATACAAATAGGATCATCATTGTTTGTTTCTTAAATAAGGTTCTCCAATACTAAAATATGATTGAGTTAGACATAATAGGGTTTGATAGCCTTTATACAAATGTCTTGAAATATTATTATATTATTATTACTATTATTATGCATATCAGTTTAGATAGAAAAAGGTTCTACAAATTTTTGTAACATTAGGCCCATTTTCATTTTCCGCCCCTAGGCCTTCGAACATACAGGGCCGCCCCTGCATGTACCATCGGTATTAGCTATATAATAGCGCCGAACTTCATACGATGAATAAGAAAAACTTCCTCTTAAACTTTATTCCTATTATTAGTTCGATCTCGTTATGGTATCAGAGCCTTAAAACACAATCATGGCTGCCGGCGATAATGAAGAAAACGGAGGTGCTGGACAGAGCCGGACTGATCACACCTCTCCGTTTTATCTTGGACCGCAAGATAGACCGGGTGATTTCATTACTCCGGTACGATTAACCGGCGACAACTATGATACTTGGGCTAACGCGGTGCGACTGTCCTTGCGAGCACGCCGGAAGTACGTATTTGTTGATGGCACAATTAAGGGACCAATTGCTCCTTGGACGCAGGAGGACTGGATGACAATACAGTCCATGATTGTTTCATGGCTGCTTAATACAATCTCCCCTGAGGTGAAGTCTACTTTGTCTCAGTACGAAGACCCTCGCATACTCTGGGATGACCTCCAAGAACGCTACTCCGCTGTGGATGGTCCGAAGATACACCAGGTGAAGGCCGATCTGGCCAAATGCACTCAAACGCGCGGGATGAACGTGGGTACATATTATGCTAAATTAAAAATTCTTTGGGATGAATTAAATAATTATGAACCTATTATCGCATGTACGTGTGGAAAGTGCAAATGTGATGTAGCAAAGCAGCATGAAAAACGAAGGGAGTCCGAGCGTTTTCATCAATTTTTGATGGGATTAAGTTCTGAATTTTTCGGAACCGTCCGGTCTCAACTTCTCACACAAGTTCCGCTGCCCACGTTGAATCGGGCGTACCAGCAGACCACGCAAGAGGAGAGGGTTCAAGGCATGAATCAAACGGTTGAACCACAAGAAATCTTGGGCTTCGCAGTCCAGGCTCACGGACAGAATGCAAAACGAGGGGCTAAACAGGACAAGGCAGGTCTAGTGTGTACGTATTGTAAGTATACGGGACACGACGTCACTTCCTGTTTTGAACTCAAAGGATACCCGGACTGGTGGGGTGACCGTCCGCGTGTTGATAGTAAAGGCATTGGACGAGGAAAAGGGAGTGCGGCTCCTACCGGGAAAGATCGTGGGCGTCTCAAACCAGGAGCAAAAGCCCATGCAGCTGTTTCCGATACATCTGGACGGGATGAGGTGGCTGGAACTTCTTCCTGTGCAGCGGCAGACACACCGTTGCCTAGCTTCACGCCCGAACAATGGCAAGCCCTGGTGGCGGCATTTGGTAATTCACAACCTTCTAGTACGCGAATGACGGGTAAGCATGATAAAAATTCTTGGATTCTTGACACAGGTGCTACGAACCATATTTGTAGCGATAAGAATTTTTTTTCTAATATGCGCCCTATTGATTCCTGTTCGGTTGGTTTACCGGACGGCCAAAAAATTCTTGCCACTCATGAAGGTTGTGTTCAGCTTGGTACTGGTCTGCGTTTGAATCGTGTATTATTTGTGCCAGAAATGAATTGTAATTTACTCTCTATAACCCAATTGAGTGATGATTTGAACTGTTTTGTTCAATTCACTTCTGACATTTGCGTTATACAGGACCGAGCCTCGAAGAAGCTGATTGGAACGGGTGAGAGGAGAAATGGGTTGTACTATTTTCGGGAGGATTTTGTGGCACGTGCATTGACCGTGGATGGAGGTACTCAATCACGTCTTGATATATGGCACAAGCGCATGGGACACCCTTCCGAGAGAGTACTGCATTGGCTTACACCCGTTCGGGATCTGCCTGGGTCTTTTTCCTTACCTTGTGATGTTTGCTTTCGTGCCAAACACTCTAGAGACGTTTTTCCCGCTAGTTTGAATAAATCTAAAGATATTTTTGAATTAATCCATTGTGATTTGTGGGGCCCGTATAATACGGTCTCTTCTTGTGGTGCTAAATTTTTTTTAACTATTGTGGATGATTTCTCCCGTGCGGTTTGGATATATTTGCTTGTTGACAAGAAGGAAGTTCTCAAGATGTTTATGTCTTTTATTGCTATGGTGGACCGCCAATTTTCCAAAAAGGTCTCTATTGTCAGAAGCGATAATGGCACCGAATTTAATTGCTTAAAAGATTTTTTTCGTGCTAGTGGTATTATTTTTCAGACGTCGTGTGTTGGCACACCGCAACAAAACGGTCGTGTCGAACGCAAACATCAACATATTTTAAATGTGGCGAGAGCTTTGAGATTTCAAGCTCACCTACCGTTAATTTTTTGGGGAGAATGTGTTTTGACCGCTGCTCATCTTATTAATCGCACCCCCTCTTCAGTGATTAATTTCAAGACCCCGTATGAAGTACTTTTTGGTCACTCGCCATGCTATAAATCCTTGAAAGTTTTTGGCTGCCTTTGTTATGCATATAATCTGCGGTCCAAGGGAGACAAATTTGCTAGTCGAAGCCGGAAATGCATTTTTGTTGGCTATGTTTTCGGGAAGAAAGGTTGGAATTTATATGATTTGGAAACTCACGAATTTTTTGTTTCTCGAGATGTGAAGTTTTTTGAAGATCACTTTCCGTTTGCTAGTCCACCTTCATTCGATAAGCCACTGCCAGCCGAGACTGATATTTTCTTTGAGGATCCACCGGTTGTACCCATAGTTCCAGCTCCACCGTTAGTCCCTTTGCCGGACAGTACTAACGCCGCGGGGTCGGCCAGTTCTTCTACAGCAGATGAGCGCGACACGACATCTACTTTGGGTCGGGGACAGAGAGTTAAACAGCCATCAGTTCGCTTGCAGGATTATGTGACTCACACCGTGATTAACAATAGTCCCATTTCTCCCTCTCCGTCCACTCCTGCTTCTTCAGGTACTCCTTTCCCTATATCGCATTATGTTAGTTGTGATAATTTTTCTGCACCACATCGGGTATTTCTTGCAGCAATTTCCTCAGGCATCGAACCACACTCTTTTAAGGAAGCTGCTTCTAGCCCGAAATGGCGTCAGGCCATGGAATCGGAAATTCAAGCTCTTGAACGAAATGGCACTTGGTCTCTTGTCTCTCTTCCTCCTGGAAAGCGTGCTTTGGGCTGTCGTTGGGTGTACAAAATTAAGTACAAATCCGACGGCACCGTGGAACGTCTTAAAGCCCGCCTTGTTATTTTTGGGAACCGCCAAGTTGCCGGTCTTGATTATGATGAAACGTTTGCCCCGGTAGCAAAGATGGTCACTGTGCGAGCCTTCCTTGCTATTGCGGCATGTAAAAATTGGGAACTTCATCAAATGGATGTTCATAACGCATTTCTTCACGGTGATCTTAATGAAGAGGTGTATATGACATTGCCTCCGGGATATAAATCCTCTAATCCCGATCTGGTTTGTAAACTTCATAAATCGTTATATGGGTTAAAACAGGCTCCTCGGTGTTGGTTTGCCAAGCTTGTCACGGCTCTCAAAGCATATGGATTTCTTCAGTCTTTCTCGGACTACTCTTTGTTCACCCGCACTAAGGGTGACATCCAGTTGAATGTGCTTGTGTATGTTGATGATCTTATTATTTCTGGGAATGACTCTGCCGCCATCCGTTCCTTCAAGGGTTATCTCAGTGAATGCTTTCATATGAAAGATCTCGGCAAATTGAAATATTTTTTGGGTATTGAGGTGGCCCGGAGCGCCTCAGGCATTTTTCTTACTCAGCGTAAATACGCCTTGGACATTATCACTGAGACGGGCCTACTAGGGGCGAAGCCAGCCTATTTTCCTATTGAACAAAATCATACTCTCGCTCATGCGTCGGGCCCTTTACTCGATGATTCTGAGAAGTATCGTCGTCTGGTGGGTCGTCTAATATACTTGGCTGTTACTAGACCGGACCTTGCTTACTCAGTTCATATATTATCTCAGTTCATGCAACATCCGCGGATTGAACATTGGAACGCTGCTCTTCGCGTGGTGCGTTACCTCAAGGGATCTCCGGGCCAAGGTATTCTCCTACGGGCCGATAGTGATCTTACCCTTACTGGATGGTGCGATTCAGATTGGGCGGCATGTCCTCTTACTCGCAGATCTCTTTCAGGTTGGTTGGTTTTCCTTGGACACTCCCCGATTTCATGGAAAACAAAGAAGCAAACTACTGTTGCCCGCTCGTCAGCTGAGGCTGAATATCGGTCTATGGCAGCTGCCACATGTGAATTAAAATGGCTTAAAGCTCTTTTGCTCAGCCTGGGAGTTCATCATCCTCAGGCTATACCTCTTTACTGCGATAGTCAGTCTGCCCTACATATTGCTCGAAATCCCGTCTTCCATGAGCGGACCAAGCATATTGAGGTGGATTGTCACTTTGTTCGCAATGCTATTCAAGATCATCTGATTGCTCCCAGTTATGTTCCCACTACCATTCAACTGGCAGATATTTTCACTAAAGCTTTGGGAAAGACTCAATTTCAATTTCTGTTACGCAAGTTGGGCATTCTTGACCCCCATGCCCCAACTTGAGGGGGGGTATTACGGCCGGATATATATATGATAATATATTGAGAATATATTTATGATGATTGCTTTTTATTAGGAATATATTACTAGTTGGTAGTTTCCTTCTAGGGATGTAATTTCCTTTTCTCTTTGCCCATGTACCATCGGTATTAGCTATATAATAGCGCCGAACTTCATACGATGAATAAGAAAAACTTCCTCTTAAACTTTATTCCTATTATTAGTTCGATCTCGTTATTGTTGCTCAAATTTTTTGTGTATGTTCCTCATCAAGTCTAGTTCATCCATACCAAATTTCAGCAAAAAATTCAATCGGGAAGGTCGTCAAATGATTTTTGCAAGTTAACTGGTCCGGAATAAATCATTTGACGACCTTCCCGATTGAATTTTTTGCTAAAATTTGGTATGGATGAACTAGACTTGATGAGAAACATACACAAAAAATTTGAGCAACAAATACCACCGGGAAGGCCCCTAAATGGAGGAGGCTGGACGGGGCTCCGATGAAGAAATTTTTGACCGAAATATTTGTGAACTGTGGATATAGTTATTACACTCAAGTGACTCATCCCTTCACCTACCAAAAGTGACCATTTGCCCAATTGGCCCGGCCCGGTCAATGAATCCCAATTAGAATGGCAATATGAGAACAGCTAAGCAAGCCTATATGAACTTCAAAAGTGCGCCATAGACCATGGTCCATAGACAACATATACTCCGTATGATATATGGAAAAAAACTATTTGTACACTTTTTTTACACATTTCTTATACACATTTCTCTAGTTACACATACAACTACGTTGTGTGTACAACAAACGTGCATAAAAATGTACAAGTAGCATGACTCGTGATATATACCTCCATTTTTTAAGTTCATTTTCTTATTGGGGTTTTGGATTCAAGTCACGGGGTGAATTTGAGATTTCCAAACCTTTAACAACCTGATTAATTTTAGTTACTTTCATAATGATCTGTCTCGCGTTACTTTCATATAATTTGAGTTGCAACATTGTGATTTTTGTACTATTCACATATCTTAATTTGACCATGATTTATTAATAAGATATATCATCAAATTATTGTGTATAAAATGATACTCCCTTCGTTCCTCTGTTATTGTCTCATTTCCTATTAACTTGGTAAACAGAATTTACTCTTAATCACTTACTTTATATATCAATTTTTATCAAATGTGATTCTGGTTTTTACGACTTTGTAAAGCTTTTAATGTAGTTAGTTTCTGAATATGTAATTTTTTCTAAAAATAATTTGAGTTCGGACAGGGATTTGTTTGCTTTATCGCCGGTCAAGCATCATAAGCCGCAATGAGACAATAAAAGGGGGACGGAGGTAGAATTAAATTTCTATTAACGTGAACTTCCAAAATACTAAATTTTTATAATGTTTACTAATTAATACTACGTATGTGATTAAATATAAAGGAAAAGTATAGAAAGGGTACTTGTGCTTTGGACCATTTTCAAATAGGGGCACATGTTTCATTTTTTAACAAAGTGGAACATGAGGTTCAATTCCGTTATCACAACTGGGGCATGTCGTCTAACGTCGTCAAAAAATAACTCCGATTTTCAAAAATACTAAGAGGTGCGCGTCGTCAAAGAGATCAACAAACGATACTTCTCTTTGAATTTTGTTGTACTTTTTCTTAAATATAGTTATGGTAAAAATTGTGCATTGATAAATCACTTCTTTCGAAATTGAAACATGAAGGTGTGTCGGCTGTCGATGACAAATCAGTTCTAGTCGTCGAGCTCGGCACCTAGGTTCCCATCCTGCGAGCAAAACGATCTAGGATGTACGTGCTTCATTAATCATTAGTTGATTGAGGTTACTTCTCGAGCGATCCACGATTTATTTTCTCAATGGTTAATCATAAGATCTATCCGAGAATAAAAATCTTACAGATCGAGTACGAAATTGAAAATATAGATCTATATACTCGTATTTTTTATTAATGTTACTTCGGAGTATTACACACGAAGTAATAAATGTAGCTTTCCAAGTCTATAAAATGTACTCATACTTCACAAAATAACAGCATACATACATTTTACATCACAAGATAACAAATTGCTTTGTACAAAAGTAAATAATGAATTCAGCATCATACAAGAAGTCAAACACGACCAGTATGATATTTGTAGGAGAAAGGAAGCATTATAGATTAAACTACTAAAGTATCAATGTGGACTCTCCTTGCAACGAAATATTTCTAAAGCACAACTAACCTATGTTTCCCACACCCCAAGTACTAATGAATTTGAGTCGTGTGAGCTAATTAAGTTTAGGTTATGTTTGTATAACTATCTTGAGCTGATTTTGAGCTGAAATTTAATTAATTTTTACAAGGTGACAACTCCGGTACCCATTTAAAAAATGGGGTATCGTGCCTACCGTGCATTTGATTGGTTTAAATCATTATATGTTTTTTAATTTAGAGTTAAATAATTCAACTGCATCATTCTTATTGGTCCATTTGGACAAATGTACGGTACATTTGGGGGTACCATAGAATCTACCTTTTTACAATGACTCAAACGTAGCTTATTTTAACTTGATCGAGTCCAAAATTATGCATTTGATTGAAACAATGCCAATCTTAACTTTGAAGTTTAAATGTACTTTAATTTACACTATGTTTACCGGCCTGATGTTGTTCAAATTTTATGTTGCTTCCATTAATCCATTTAATTACACGATAAGTTTACATTGGTCGTAGTCGTTACTCGAAACATGTAACCAATTGAGTATGATTTATTTAACTAGCATTTCAATAACCCTTTTTTTAGTTTCAGACAACCACCAGCTTGTTTGGTAACATATATTTTCACTTTATTAGTCTTATCAACCAATTTTTTTGCAATATAATATATAACATTTGATTATGCACGCACTAGAATGTGAACAATCAAAATAAGTTATGTTGAAATTACTTTTCAGACTAAATAAATTAACTGATTGAAATTACTATGCATGATTATTTTAGCTAATTTCATATAATTTTCTTTATTTATTAATGAAAAATACTTTAGATAAAAAAATCTCTATAGTTCGATATTCAGCCAATTCATTCATTTCCGTCATTATTTCATCAATTTAAATAGTTTTACTAAATTCAACCGACTCGCAGCTCGGTTAAAATCTAATTCGTTCAAACATAGCCTCCACGGCTCCACCTATGTTGCACGGATACGGATACGTCGATACGCGAATACGGCTACGGCGATATGACAATTTCAAAAATTATAGGATACGAGTACATGATATATTTATAAATAATACAAATATAGGGTATAATTTGCAAATATATATAATTCAGAGGTTCATAAATAAAATAACAATAGTACAGAAAATTAACTATTATAATAAAATTTCAAAGATTAGTTTAAAAAAACTAAAGTACAGATATTTTGATTTAAATTCAAATAATTTTTTTTGCTCTCTATTTTCATTTACATATAAGACTTGTTTCAATTAAAGCTCATCAAGCGATAAAATGACAAATCATAGTATTCCAATATTTTAATTTCGATACTCCGGAAATCATTTTATCAACTATACATCACCTCGACTATACATCACCATAGTGACCCGGGATCCTAAATTTTGAAAAGACTGGAGTATGAATTGGTGAGAACTGAGAAGCAACAATTAATGTGCGACTGTGATATAATCCAGCGAGAGCAGCTGATAGGGAAATTGGGTATTTTTTAGCACACAAACAGGAAATGGATAAAACCGGAGCAGCGCTTTTTACATGAAGCCAGGCCCTGAAATTGTATAACTTTCTGCACTCTCTTTTCGCCCATCAATTTAAACGTCGTCGTCCGTCCGCTCTTTATTCCAGGGTCAGCGCCTCAAATTAAACGTCGTCGTCAGGGTGAGAGTTCCAGCCTCGTCTCTCTTTTCAGTTGTCACCAGCTCTAATAATCGATCAATGTAATCGATCTCTAGCTACGTACTTTGATTGCTCAGACTTTATTGGTGAAAGATGGAAGAAGAAGAAGATGAAAAGATTTGGGCGGAAATCGTACAGAAATGTGTAAATTTTGGTGGGTGTGAAACGAGACAAATGTAAGACCATTTGTAGTGGTTGGGGATTAGGAGTCAAAAGATTAGAAATGGAGATTTTAGACTCTTATTTGTGTGTAGTGGAGTATTAAAATGGGGAGTAAAAGTGGAAAGGGGAGTGGAAGAGTGTAAATATAGAGGGAGGGGTTGACAGCCAAACCATGTTTTCGCTGACATCATGGTGACATCATTATAACCCCAAATTGTTTTAAACTCTTGTAACTTTTTTATTTGTTCTCCAAATTTTTCAAAATATATATCAAAATTCATAAAATTTTATGATCTTTCATATGACACCAATATGTAATATATAAAATGAAACAAAAATTCTTAAATGTTAACTGTTGAAGTTTTCTTCCGTTTACAAAACGATGAAACACAAATTTTTAATTCATGGAATCTTTACAAATAACTGAATATTTTATAATCGAACTTTACTTGAACTAAGATCATTTTTGTTAACCGAAAACATTAAAAAAAAATTAATGAAATTTATTTATTTTTATATCGAAATGTGTATTTTTTATTTCACAATTATTTAGGGAAAATATTAAACGGAAAACATTACTTATAATAAATTAATTAATGTTTTACTAAATTGATATGTAAAAAAATATGTTGAGTATATTTTATTGAATGTGCACGGATGCAGAGAAAAACAGTATTGACGGAGTCAAAACACTGTTTTCATATGGACGGAGTCCAAATTTAACAATTTGGACTCCCAACCACTACAAATGGTCTAAGAGCGTGTTTATACGTAAGAGAGCAGACACAGAAATCAGATGAGATCAGTGGGGATTGATCGAAGAGTGTGCAGAAATAATGCAAATTTGTTCTTTATTGTGTTTGGTTTGATGGGAAGCCAATTTGTCGGAAAGGAGCCTCCTTTTGTACGGATCCGGCCAGTGTCACATACGAAGTACTTGGTGGGTAATAAAATGTCACTCCCGTTGAGGTGGCTCCTGTTATTGTCATTCTTCTAAAACTCGTCAGGCGCTAGTCCGATTTTCGGTCATCTATGAGATTTTTTAGTTGGGTAGACCGATTAATTCTCTATAGTCACGATAAGTTTGATTCTAAGAATTAACACTCTTAGATTGCAAATCTACGGTTTTCTCGAAACATTAGAGCATCTCCAATGCTACAATGTGCATGGTGCACATGTGGCATGAGAGAGATAGACACAAAAAATTGAATTTATGACATTTCTCTCTCATTCTTTTCACGGTTTTATGTGTTTTTAGTAAGTTTTTCTCTGCAATGTCAAGCACAATGTCTACATCTAGACATTGTACTTGACATTGTGAAGAAAAACTTACCAAAATGATACAAGATCTTTCAAATAAGGAGAGAGAGGTTTTATTTATTACTCCGTATTTTTTAATTGGCTATTTGTCATGCCACATATGCACCGTTGACGTTTTAGTATTGGAGATGCTCTTAACATTCTTGATTCCTCTACAGTTGATTAGTCAATTAGCACTCAAATGATTAGGTCGATTTTTGGCCATCTAAGAATGTTAATGCTTTGATTATATTTGAGATTCATACGAGAAATAATAAGGTAAAACTGTGTAATTGAGATGTATATAGATGGGAGAGAAATAATACGAACCACAATTACAAAAATTAAAAGGATAAGTTAATAACTTTTTGGTATATGCAAAAAAGAAAGATAACAAAATTATAAGGGACGAGACGAGTTACTAGAAGAATGACCCTTATTAATACCTCTTTGTCCAACAAATTTGGCTAAATTTAACTTTTTAGTCGTCTAAAATAACTTCATCCTTTCTATGGAGTATTTAAAATCTCAACCATACAATTTTGCTTTATCATTCTGTGTGAAAGTTGATCAAGTTTTATGGGATGAAGGTAGTAGGAATTTGGGATTGAATATTTTAGAGAAAAAGATCAAATAAACTCTTCTACTATTATGAAATCGTCACATAAAGCCGTGTACTCAATAAAGTATCAAATAATTACGTTGACTTATAAAAACAATCGGATGAGTCATAACGACCCGTTGACAACCTCATAATGTCGATTTTATCTTACGTGTCATTACTTTTGCCTTGTATTTAAGTCAATCCTGACTAATTATTCCACATTAGCCTTATCGTTTGTTTTACAAAGATAGCCGGATGCACGCTAAAATCGGGGTTTTGAGGTTGTCAAAAGGTCGTTATGACTCATTTGATTGATTTTTATAAATAGTCGTATTTATATGACATTTTATTGAATACACGACCTTATGTGACGATTTCGTAATAGTAGAAAGTCTTATTTGTCTCTTTTCTCAATGGAAAATGCTTTATGTACACAGCAGTGTACACAACACTTTACACAGCACAAAAGCCGCCACCCCCTTCTTTTCCACCCTATTAACCCCTCCCCTCTCTCCTTCCTTTCTTTTCCTTTTTTCCTCTCCTTCCCTGCGTCCAACTTCCTTCCCCCTCTTCCTCTTTTCTTTTTCTTTTCTCTCCCTCCCTGCGCCCAACATCTCCAGCCTTTTTCTTCTCCCTCGTTATCGATCTTCATTGCTTTCCTCTTCATTTTTCCCTCCTTTCTTTTTATTTCCTCTCTTTATCTCCCTTTCTCCATCTTTTTTCTTCTCTTTTCTTGTTTTCTTCATTTCAAAAGCTATCACTTTTTTTTTTGCAGATCTAGATCCACTCAAAAAAAATAGGAGGAGACACAACTTGAGTCTACTTTGCTCTCTCAAATATTATTCATGAGGTAATACTTTATTTCAAATTTTTTGTGCATTTAGGGTATATATATTCCCTTTTTAATTTTAAATATCACATATGTTATGATATGTTGTTATGATGTTGAAACTAGTACTTATTACACTGTTATACTAAATACATTTGTGCATTTAGGGTATATATGTTCCCTTTTTAATTGTCTGTTAAATCGATTTTCACAGACAAAATATAAAGATTTGTCTGTATCGCAGACATTTTAGATCGTAATTTTTCATAGTGTCTGTGATACAAACATTTTTTTTATTTTTGTCTGTATGAAAATCTATTTTCTTCATAAATCGTCACTCAATTTGTCTGTGTAGCCGGTCAAGTTGTCTGTGTACAGACAATTATGTGAGTGCATCTTGTAAAGTACCAATAGCTTGTGTATGTCTTCTCTATGACTTCTTTATTATAAAGTATTTGTGATACAGACATTTTTTTCTTGTCTTTAAAAAATCGATTTTCTTCATAAATTGCCACTCAATTTGCCTGTGTAGCCGGTCAAATTGTCTGTGTACAGACAATTATGTGAGTTTATCTTGTAAAGTACAAGTAGCTTATGTATGTTTTCTCTATGACTTGTTTATTGATGGGGTTTGAATATTACGTAGTACTTGTTTATTGTCAAGTTAATATATCATTTAAATTTAATATATTTTAACTAACACGAGCTTTAACCATGTCACTGCTTCAGGGACATCTTCTACCTTTTCGTGACCAATACTAGTATCTTGAAGGCATGTGATTGAAAACTATGTCTCTTTTTCAATCGGAAGCAAGACAGGTGCTATTTCAAATCGTGACATGAAATGGATTCAGAAGGTCAAGAATGAGAGATTTAAAGCAAATGATAATTATACACTTTATTTTTGTAATTAGTTATGTTGCACAATTAATTATCTTGTATTAAAATTATAGTGTATTTAAACTTTCTTTTTTGGTCACAACCAAATATAGTTTGTTTCTAAGTGTATTTGTAAAGATAAGCTTTAACCAATTGTTTGTATACAAATAATTTTTAAACAAGCTTGTTTTGTCTGTATGTAGACAATTTCAATCAAGTTTTTATTTGTGTACAAACAATAATTGTTTGTTTATATTGTGCGTGCATAATTGTTCAAACCATAATGGTTTGTATAAATATTCTTTTTACCTTAATAGGTTATGTTGAAATAAGTTATTCGTGTCACTGTTGAAACTATTGTTTTATATTTTTTTATATTTTTAAAATGAATACAAAAAAATTGTCTTAGCCACAGACAATTTTTTGATAAGTGTCACAAACGATAGACTTCAAGAAACAAATAAAGTGTGTGCACAAAAATATATGCATTGTTATGGTAAATTTCATCACAACTATTGTCTGGGCACAAACAATATTTTTTATTCTCATCTTTACTTCTTCCTTCATACAAAAAATAGAAAGAAAAGTATTCTAATAATCCACTAGTGGAAAAATGAAAAAGCTAGGACCCTGAACATAAAAAAGCATTATTAAACCTCGAACACAATTTGTTAGAGATAATACTTGAAACAAAACTTGTAAGTGCACTGTCTGTATTTGTTATAAAGACTCGTGAAGTTGTCTATCTGTCTGTAATTGATGGTTAATTGTTTTTTATTTGTTTTGTGTTGTCTATATTTGTTTTGACTGTATGTAATTTGTGATGTTTATTTTTGAGATGTAATTAGTATTACGAGACAGACATTAAGTGTACACATACAGACAATAAATATACACATACATACATTACTTTATTGTGAATTACCATTTTGGCATATGTTTCATTAAAAATGACAGACAATACGTATAATTAGATAGACAATAGACAACCCACAAATTACATACAACTCACAATGAAATGACAAACAACTAAATATGAGTTACAGACAACTTCCCGACTCTTATAGACACCTCACAATAATATGACAGACAAGTCATTACAGACAACTCAAAACAAATACAGACAACTAATAAACAAATGACAAACAATTAAATATCAAAACAAATACAGACAACTAATTACAAAAATAAAGTGTGTAATTATCATTTGCTTTAAATCTCTCATTCTTGACCTTCTGAATCCATTTCATGCCACGATTTGAAATATCACCTGTCTTGCTCCCGATTGAAAAAGAGACATAGTTTTCAATCACATGCCTTCAAGATACTAGTATTGGTCACAAAGAGGTAGAAGATGTCCCTGAAGCAGTGACATGGTTAAAGATCCTGTTAGTTAAAATATATTAAATTTAAATGATATATTAACTTGACAATAAACAAGTACTACGTAATATTCAAACCCCATCAATAAACAAGTCATAGAGAAAACATACATAAGCTATTTGTACTTTACAAGATAAACTCACATAATTGTCTGTACACAGACAATTTGACCGGCTACACAGGCAAATTGAGTGGCAATTTATGAAGAAAATCGATTTTTTACAGACAAGAAAAAATGTCTGTATCACAGATACTTTATAATAAAGAAGTCATTGAGAAGACATACACAAGCTATTGGTACTTTACAAGATGCACTCACATAATTGTCTCTACACAGACAACTTGACCGGCTACACAGACAAATTGAGTGACGATTTATGAAGAAAATAGATTTTCATACAGACAAAAATAAAAAAAATGTCTGTATCACAGACACTATGAAAAATTACGATCTAAAATGTCTGCGATACAGACAAATCTTTATATTTTGTCTGTGAAAATCGATTTAACAGACAATTAAAAAGGGAACATATATACCCTAAATGCACAAATGTATTTAGTATAACAGTGTAATAAGTACTAGTTTCAACATCATAACAACATATCATAACATATGTGATATTTAAAATTAAAAAGGGAACATATATACCCTAAATGCACAAAAAATTTGAAATAAAGTATTACCTCATGAATAATATTTGAGAGAGCAAAGTAGACTCAAGTTGTGTCTCCTCCTATTTTTCTGAGTGGATCTAGATCTGCAAAAAAACGTGATTGCTTTTGAAATGAAGAAAACAAGAAAAGAGAAGAAAAAAGATGGAGAAAGGGAGATAAAGAGAGGAAATAAAAAGAAAGGAGGGAAAAATGAAAAGGAAAGCAATGAAGATCGATAACGAGGGAGAAGAAAAAGGCTGGAGATGTTGGGCGCAGGGAGGGAGAGAAAAGAAAAAGAAAAGAGGAAGAGGGAGAAGGAAGTTGGGCACAGGGAAGGAGAGGAAAAAAGGAAAAGAAAGGAAGGAGGGAGGGGAGGGGTTAATAGGGTGGAAAAGAAGGGGGTGTGGACTTTTTGTGCTGTGTAGAGTGTTGTGTACACTGCTGTGTACATAAAGCATTTCCCTTTCTCAATATGTTAGAGTGAAGTTGATCATGATTCATGAGGATTAATATTTGAGCTCACGTGTCAAATGATTTGGATTGTTTATATGACATTTGACGTCCAACTTAGAATAACATTGCAACATGTTTCATTCCATATCAAAGGCTGAAACCTTTTGAAAAGGTATTAATAATACAGATAAAAAAATCGAATTGGATATAGGTACAAAGAGTTGGTAAAACCTCTTTCATACTCCAATGGTAGCATTTTCTGTAACAGGCTCGTCTGTAACAATTTTTCTCGTAGCAATGGTAGCATTAACATTCTTCCACGAGGGGCCTGGGCTGTAGTACTTGATTTATGGACAATTTGCAAATCTAATAGAAGGGTGGACGGGTGGACCATTATTTGCTTGATGGCTAATGGGCTCCAGGAGCCGTGTATGATGAAGAGTGGTCGTGTGATTGCGTCGTATCTCAAACCCATCCTAAGTGAAAAACTGAATTGGACTGGCCCAACGAATCATACGAGCCTGTCAATATACAAGTTTTTTTAGAACATTCTTCTAAACCTATTATAGTATCTGCTCATGTTAATGTCATATCCTTGATTGGGATGAGACTCGAACCTGCGACCTCGTCATTGGGAGATCAGCAGTGATGTCATCAGACCACAAGATACTTGTGTCAATATACAAGTTTAAACTCGAAAAATGTATACAAAATTTCAAATGGTCACTCATGCCTATCCGCTCCATTTGACCAAACCAAATGGAAGTCGAACTACAAACATTTATTATCATCTTAAGACAAATCTAAATACAGCCACATTTTTTCTAAATGCAGTCTCATGATTTAGATACACTTGATGACATAATTAATTTTGTAGTTTATCCTTCTCGTACAAATTCATATGATCATATCTATAAACCGGTGGGCGTAGCTCAACTGGTAGCAAGAGAGTGCCAAAAGGGTTAAGTCTCGGTTTCGAATCCCGGCAACTGCGATAAGGGGTTACTATGCTGAAAAATGC
Organism: Cuscuta epithymum; assembly: GCA_945859915.1. NCBI lineage: Eukaryota > Viridiplantae > Streptophyta > Magnoliopsida > Solanales > Convolvulaceae > Cuscuta > Cuscuta epithymum. The sequence goes on along the minus strand of CAMAPF010000057.1, from coordinate 1,299,236 downwards.
ATAAGGCCTCTGCAAGTATCGGGGACGGAGCCCCACTCTCTATATGTCAGGTTGTGATCATAGTCTAACTTACATCCTCTCATCGTGTTGTCCAGTCGTTGTTGGGGGCCCTCAGGGATGAGGTGTCATCCTTTTTTTTTCCTATGATCATATCTATATGACGTCGTTCGTTCAGGCCACCTGCACCCAATGGTCGAAAGTCGAAACTTTAATATTCATGTTTAGGATCTACGAGTTCATGATGCAAATTCATTATATTCATCCGAATCGAAGATGAATCGAATCGAAGATGAATTCTTAAGGGAGTAAAATGGTTAAATTCATACGGCTTCAAAGATTTTTTGTTAATTCTAGGGGATTCTAACAAAAACATAATATGATTTTTCTTTGGTAAATAATGATAATCATTCTCCCAATCTATTTCAATTGAATCGAATTCGAACCGAATTAGCCCAACTTAGTAAATCATTTCGAAGCATTTATGTTTCTTTGCCGCCAAACTGCCAAAGATTCTAGATGGATGTATTCTTTTCAAAATTCGAATACTCATATGAAGTGAAAAGGTGCAGAGCTGTCCAGTTAATTTGGAGGTCCCGTTCCAAACGTAAAATCGAGACCCTATGTTAATCTTAAGAATTAGAAAGAAACTCAAATGAAATACTTTTACTGAAATCAATTGAATATTCATAAAAAAATGTAATAAAAAAAACTAAAAATCACTTTATAGTTGATTTAAATCTACACAACTCATCACTCAATCAATTTGAATAAAATATGAGTAAGACTGTAAGAGTACCGACAAAAAAACTTTATTTTATTGATTAATATTTATTTATATTATTACTATGTAATACTAATAAACTTTTAGAAAATTGGGGCCCCAGAAATCGGGAGGCCATGTTCTGTAGAACATGTTGAACATGCTAAACGCCGGCTCTGAAAAGGTGAAACACATGTAGGTCCTTGTTGATTCAGGCATGCATTTCCTGGGAAGTTTGTAGGTTAAAACTTACTCCCCTGTCCGGTAATTATGTCCCCACTTTCCTTTTTCGAATGTCCCAAGCAAGTTCTTACTTCCTTATTAGCAAACAATTTTACATCAAAACATTGCAAAAGGGTGCAAAACAGTGTCAAACAAGTCCAAACAGTGCAAAACAGTGCACTCCATAGTAAAGTCAATCTTAATATGTGTGAATTCAAATAAAAACTTAATTAAGAACCAGATGGAGTACAATATTAGACAAAAAACAAAACAAAATTTAGTTTTTTTTTTAGAAAACAAACAAAAATTAGATAATAACTGTAATTTTATGCTTTTTTTCTCATGGCTACTTCTCTTGTTGTCCATGTTTTGGTGTATCCTAAAACATCAGTTCATGTCACGAAGTTTTACCACAAAGTTTTGGTTTTTATTTATTTCATACACTACTCAAACATCCACTGCAAAAAAAAGTAATTAGCACCAATTTGACATAGATATTTAGCATAAATTCGCAAAACATTATAGGATATTTGACACAAAATTGGCACGGAGTCATGCCTAAATATGTTATGATCCATTGGAGACATTCTTTGTGCGAATTTTAACCACAAAGTTTTTCGTTTTTATTTATTTCATACACGACTCAAACATTCACTGCAAAAAAATGTAATTAGCATGAACTTGACATAGATCTAAAAGCTCATAAACATCAATGATGGTTAGGGCATTTTAGAAATGATAAAAATGTTGGTGTAAAACTAAAGCATGATGTAGTTGTACACTTTGTTCAAGCCATGGTACCATTCAATATTAACCTTTATTTATGCTTACCTCCGTTAAAATCTAACTATTCATCCCTTGAGTTCAATGTGTTCAGTTTTCTGCCGTTTAGTTACCTTGCCTTCCATTTAATGTTTTTGGTTTAATTACATTTTTAAATTCCTTCTCTTTTACCTTCTCTTTTGTGGATTAATTTTTAGCTAATGCGATCAGAATCGAAGGTCCGTACCCAGCAAGATTTCACATGGATTGTGCCTAACAACATAGTAGTTCGAAGGGTTTTTATTACAAATACGAAGTATGTTTTAATTCCTCCAAAGGGGTTTTGATTTCTTGACTGTCATGTGTTTGTAAGTTCTTAACCATACTCTAAATCATATGTGTATCACTCCATGTATGCTTACTTTGACCGTGACAATGTTGCTCTCAAGGGCCTGGCCAAAATTTTCAAAGAATCGAGTAAGGAAAAAAAGGGGGGAAGCTGAAAAGTTAAGGAAGTATCAGAACACCTAGGGAGGAAGAGTGAAGTTGCACTCAATTCTTATGCCACTTTCAAAGTTTAATCACGAGGAGAAGGGTGTGAATGCAATGGAATTTGCATTGTCACTAGAAAAGCTGGACAATGAGAAACTGTTGAAGCTCCATGCCGTGGCTGATAGGAATAATGATGTAAAAACTCAAGATTTTGTGGAGAGAGAGTTTCTGGAGGAGCAAGTTGAAGCTATCAAGAAAGTTGTTGATTATGTTACCCAATTAAGAATGGTTGGGAAAGGGCGTGGAGTGTGACATTTCGATCAGTTGCTCCTTAGTTAAGATCATTAATATTTAAAGAGAGGGTGGATTGAATTGAAAATGGTGTTTGAATGGATGGGGAGTGGGGGCATGCCAGGGGTGTTTAAATTATCATATGTTTTGTGTTAAAATCATACAAACTTGGATTTGTGTTATGTGTTGTACGTTGCTAGGCATAAAGTTGGTGAATGCTATCCCTGATGCTTTTAATCCAATGAACCCCTTTTTGTAAATGCTATCCCAAGATTTGAATGTGCTTAAAAAAAAAAGTAAAAAAGAAAAAACAATACGTGAGTTAGATTTAACCAAAAATGTATTGAAAGATAAGTCCTAACACATGTCTAACTTGCTCATATTTTAACTCACATTTCAATCAAGAGTGTTTTTTTCACCTGACTTATTTTTTTGACTAACTACATTTTTTTCTCAAAAACTTATCCTTTTTGGGACACCTTTTTCCTACCCTTTACTGCTCAAAATACCTCACTAGAGCCATGGAAAAAATTAGTGTATACAATCTATTCCATTAACCGTATTGTGTAAACTAAAAGAGAAAACAGACAAATAAGCCCTTGAACTATTTGCGTTTTTGTAATAAGGCCCCTGAACCAGAAGAATTACAAATACACCCCTCAACTCATTGAAAATCAAGCAATCAGGTCCTTTTTACCTGCCGGTGCATGTAAGGAGATGAGAAACTATTGACACCAGCGGTAAAAAAGGACCTTATTGCTTGATTTTTAATGAGTTGAGAGGTGTATTTGTAATTCTTCCGGTTCAAGGGCCTCATTGCAAAAACGCAAATAATTCGAGGGCTTATTTGCCTGATTTCTCCTAATAAAATTTGTGTGTGTATATCCGTCCAAAGCAATAATATCAGCAACAACATACCTAATGTTTGTATTGCTAATGTTTAGAATGCTTGAACACTTTACTGTTAGTTAATTGTTTTGAATAGTTAATGTAGAGTTAGGGTGAAGTATAATAAAGACTATAGATGCATTGGGTGAACTGATGCATGTGTTGATGAATGTAAGGTCTCTTAATAGATAGCATGGAGACGGTAGTAATGGAATAGGAGACTCAAAAACAATTATCTTTAATCATGTTGTTTGTCAATCTCCAAACTAGGTCTCCACAAAAAAATCCCTTTTTTGTTGTTCTTTGCTCAGTTTTATATTAATAATATATTTGATTATTATTTGCAAATTATCTATGCTATTTAGCAGTGAACACGTTTCTGGTAGGCTAACACAGTTTGCGTATGGATAGATGATGCATAGAAAAACCCGTGTCCAGTTAAAGGAAGAGTACTCTTATGTGAGTTCATAGTTTTTTATGAGTCACTTAAGAATTAGAACCACAAATTGGAAGACTCGCACGATAGTGAAGTTATGGAGCTAGAAAACGACCTTAATATTTAAAGTGCAGCCGTCACTTCGTTCATGGAGATTTATAATAACATATTACAGATATTCTTGGTTGCACTCTCATCCATAAATTTGATGGTATAATTATGAAGTTAGTTGAATGGAAGCACTCATATTGAATACTAAAAATAATATTTTGTAAATTGCTACTTCCTCTCGAACCAAAAAAATATTCATGTGGTACATAAGTAAATTTTATATTTCTCTTGATAATGTCCACTATACTCAGCGATTTATATCTCATATATAATCATGTGAGGGTCCTAGACTAGGGCAAATAAAAACTACCGATACTTTTAGAAATATTATGTATTTTCTCATATTTTTATGATTTTTCCTTATAAAACTAGGACATTAGGTCTAGCTCTTTCGCGGCTTTGCATATTTTTCTTTTGTTGTTGGGTTCTCTTTAAAAAATGTATTTTTGATTGCTATATAAATGTTAAGGTAACATGCCAAATAATAAAAGTAATCATCTAAAGATCACTATGCAATATTCACATTTTTCAAATGCGTTGGGCACTAACGCGATCGCGCATCACGCATGTGAAAACTAGTATTTAGCATAAATTCGCAAAACTTTATAGGGTATTTGGCACAGAATTGACACGGAGTCATGCCAAAATATGTTATAATCCATGGGAGACATTCTTTTATACGAGTACAAACATTACCTAATTTTGTCATAATGATACTATGAAATATTGAAATGTGTGAAATTTTAAAAGACGTGAAATCACACGTAGTACGGAGTAATAAGTACTCCCTCCGCCCCACTAACAATGAGACAAGAGGGAGTGACACGCAAATTAATAAAAAAGTTATGTATATGGTTGATATTGAATTGCTAAAGTAAGAATAAAGTAAGAACGAGTTAAAGCCACACAAACTTTACCTAATTTGGTTTGAGACAATCTTAGTGAGTCGGGCCGAAAAGATAAAATGGGACAATCTTAGCGGGGACAGAGAGAGTAGCACATACTACGTAGTATAGAGTATTAATCATTGTTTTTTTTTAAAAAATAATCATTACTCAATTCAGTTCAAAACCTTTTAATTTAAAATCGAACGATTTACAAATTGCCACTTTTTCATATCTTTGTCCAAACAAACCAACGTACCATTTCTCAATTTAGGGTGTGTTTAGAAGTGACTCTGCTTGTACTTCTTTTCTAAAGCAGAATCAGAATGAAAATCAATTTTCAGAAGCTGGTCTCCCTCAGCTTCTAAAAAAAACTGATTTTAGGAATAATTTATAGTACCAGAATCACTTCTGTACTTTCATCCAAACACTTCAACTTATGTTTCTGCTCCCTCAAAGAGCAGAAGTGGTTTTAAGAAGCAGATCCAAACACCCCCTAATTGGGTTTGAATGTTTGATTGAACCAAATCATTTTACCTAGGGGTGGGGAAAACTGAACCGAAGCCTAGAAACCGACCCTGGATCGACCCGAATTATGATCCTGGTCCGGGTTTTTTCTTTTTAACCGGCCGGAATTAAAACCAAATCCGGACCGAACCCGAAATTCCGGGCTCATAACGGGCCTTAAAATCTATAACCCGGCCTTGACCGATAAAAACCCGAAACAATTAGCTTTAATATAAAATTAAAATAATATATGAATATAAATTTATAAATATTTCCTAATATATGATTATAATCACGGTGGATAAAAAAATCATTTAGTAACTTTTAGTGACTACAAATATGTTCAATTTGTTTAGTGTAATGACCATGAAAATATATTTATAGCAACTCTAGTAACATTTTATATGCATCTTAAATAAAATATTAAGAAAATTATCTTCTTTGGATTTGAATTGTTGGTGATTTTGGAGACTAATATTTGTGTTATTATTTGCAGTTTGTATTTTTTATTAAATTTAATTGAAAATAGGTGTTAAAATATAAAAGAACAATGAGATAGTTCACGTTCGGGCTTTAACCCGCCCAACCCGAACCCGGCCAAAATCCGGGCTACCAAAACCCGACTTGGACCGAATATAATGGGCTTTGTTCCGGTCCTTAATTTTTCATAACCCGAAACTTTTCAGGTAATTTTATTCGCCTCGATCTTCTCGCCCTTCCGTCATCTCTTCCCTCCATTTCAAACCCCGTTTCAAAATCCTCAATTTTGACTCCCTGCCAATTAAGGTCTACCGTTTTTTCATTCTTCCGCCCGATTACAGCAGTGCGCGCAAATGATAAGAACTTCGCTTAGAGGCTGCTACGAGGATGGCACGAGCGGTGTCGTCGCCTCCGCAATCCTCGACGCCGGAGACTTCGAGCTCAAAGCCAACACCACCATTACCGACGGCCCATCCTTCGACGACCTCTCTGTCTCGGTAGAAAAGCCCGGTTCATTCTCCATCGACTACAGTATTCCGAAAAAGGTCAATGAATTTTTTATTTTTCTGACTTTGTTAGATTAGTATTTTTGTACTAACAGCTTGTATCGTACAGGATGTGCGATTTCAGTTTATGAATTCGGCTAGGGTTTTAGAGAAGCAGCTGAGTTTGACGTACTCGCACTGGCGGGGCGATAATCGAATGGAACTGGATGGGAAATTGATGATCGACTCTGCAAACGTGTTATCCGCTAATTACGAGCCTAATACTGGTAACTGCAAGGTGAAGTACAGCTATAACCATGGCGGACTAGTCACATTTGAGCCGAGCTATGATTTCGGTCAAAATTCTTGGGACATTTCCCTTTCCAGGAGAGTTTTTGATAATGATGTGGTTAGGGCTACCTATCAAAGTTCAAGCAAGGTTTTGGAGTTGGACTGGTGCAGCGTTACAAGTATGAGTGGAAGCTTTAAGGTATCCTTTCATCTTTGATGCGTTGATTGGCCATTGCAGAATACTTTTACCCATTCATATCTGTACTGAGGTAGTGTTTGTTATAACGGAATGCATTTGAGCTGATATGGTACCTGTCAATGCTCCCTTACCTTTTATTAAAAGTGGGAATGTGGACTCACATAAAAAGTGGATTAAATCCCATTTCACCACTCTCCTGAGAAAGTAACAAATGATTACTTACAGAGCTTTTCCTCCCTTGGGTGGGATTTTTAGAGGCTGATCCAACATTGAACCGAATACTAATAATATTCCATGAATATCGGAAAGAAGGGATAGTAGTGAAGTCCAAGAGATGAAGATGTTCTAAAATTGCTAGTAATCATGAGTCATGACCAATAGATGGTGTTAATTGTGAATGAGGGAAAATAAATATGATAACCTTACCTAGTAATTGTTTTTAATTGCGAAATAAACCACTACTACTGCAATCCATAGTAACCTTTAGGGCTTGTTTGGTTCTGGAATTTTAAACGTAATGGAATGGTGATATTAGTTGTTTAATCATTTGACATTTGGGTGCTGAAAGCCTGAAAATACATTCAAGACAAAAACCTATGGAGTATATACAAATACATGGGCTAAGTTATCATATATGGAGTAGTTATTTTTAGTATATAACTAAAATAGGGAATAGCGATAAATGAGTATAATGAAAATTAGTCCATCACCTCCTATCTGAAATCTCTAAACCAAACAATCCTTTAAGCTGCCAAGGGAGAACACTATGTTCGGATCTCCACCAGTAGCCAAATCCGGTGTCTGAGCATGGCCTATAATCAGTGTAGAAAATGCTTAACAGTACTGGAAGTGCTCATTTATATTGAAAAAAATTGTCTTTAATACTTCAATGTTTGTGTATGTAATTTCATGATTGTTAGAATCTCTCATCCGTTCTTTAAACATTTTTCTTAACAGGTCTCCGCATCTATTAACTTAGCTGATCAGTCAAAAGCCCCTACTCTCCGGGCTGAGAGCACCATAAATTTTGATGTGTAATTCATTGACCTCTTCGATGTAAACGATTATAATAGTTGTCAGTTCATGATATTATCTTTATGGTGTCTGTTTTTCCCAGAAGAACGCACCTGAAGTGACATCAACTCAATGATAAAGTGGAATTTCTTATCGTTGTCTTTCGTGATCATACTTAGAGTGACTTGCTAAGTCACTAGTCACTACTATTGTTTGGTTTGGCAGAGAAGTTTGGAGCAATGGCAGCTTCATAATTTAATCTAAGCTCGTCTCCGATCCAAACCACCAACTTATTTCATCTTACCACTACCAGTGTACGGAGTAATTTTTTGTAACACTAACCCAATGGTTAACTACTTCATCATGTAGTTTGACTTGGGTCTGTCAACTTCTTCACCATTATATTTTTCAGCTCCAAGGTGGTCTCAATGGTCAGTCACTCAGTTGCAATCTTCATTCTTCATTCAATTATACTCGGTCCAACTTTCATTGAATTTATGTCTATGTTCAGTTGTTCACCTTTTTATCAAATTATTGTATGACATGCAATCTTGTAAATTTCAAAAAAACAATATTTGTCCAAAAACTATATTTGTATTGACACATCATTGAGTTATAACTTAAACTTTTTCGAAAAGTAGAAAAGTTGATAGCCTGAATTGCAATATTAGATTTTTGTAAAGTTTTTTCTTCATTGTAAAAATTTGAAATGTACATTAGAATTTCTGATCAATAAAGATGAAAAACATTGTGTAGATATTAACATTCGTATGTGGCACGAGACTGCGAGTAATGTCCTGAACGATTAAGTTGAACTTGAACCAAATCTATATGGTAAATAGTGCATCGAGTAGCCCACAAACCCAACTACTTGAATATCGTGTACGCCTAAATACAACAACGCAAAGGCAGGCGATTCAATCCATTAAACAAATCTTACCGCCAATAACAAGGAAAACTTTCTTATTTTACATCACTATTCACTAATATTGCTCTCAATCCGAGTGTGTTTTGGATAAAGTTGCAAATTCAATTTATGATTTGTGTTTAATTGATTTGGATTTCTATAAATGTTAAAGTTCTTCTCGAGGTGTGATACTTTACAAAAAAAAAAACTATTGAGCACAACACTATCCAAGGCTCCAACTCTCCAAGCTATCGGCACAACAGAATTATCTGTAACTCAATAAAACCAAGAAAACATTTAATACAACCTATCAGTAAATTAAAGGCAGATATCATCAGTAAGTTGCACAAACCCATTGGGACCATAAACCAAACGGTTCAAGTAAGACAAAATGTAAATATCACATTCATCTGGCAGGACCTTTCAGAGAAGTAATATATCTGGTCAGCTTTCCCGGGTGTAAACCAGGCTGGATAAATGTAAGATGAATATTTCCTGATCAATTTCGTCTGCTGATATTCCGCAAATTGTAGACCCCAAGGATGGATTAGTTTGGGGGAGGTGGCGGCATTGACATTTGAGGATATGAATGGGGTCCACCACCAAGCTGCTGTGGAGGAGGTGGTGGTCGCCACATAGGAGGAGGCGCACCCATTCCCATAGGTGGTGGTGGGGGCCTGTTAAGCGGTGGAGCCATTTGAGGTGGCGGCGGTGGCGGTCCCATGTTTCCGAATTGCTGCATTTGGTGATGTTGAATCCCAGCCATGCCAGGTTGTGGTGCATGCTGACCCTGCTGCCATGACTGTGGTGGTGGTGGTGGGGCCATTTGCATTGGCTGATGGTACATATTGGGAGGCTGCATGTGAGGTGGAGGACGCATTGCCGGAATAGGTGGTGGAGGACGCATTGCCGGAGGAGGTGGGGCCACAACAGCACCATTAGCTTGTCCGGTTGGGGGGAGCGTTGGAGGTCCACTAGCAAAGAGGGTGTGGGGTCTATTCTTCTGGGTGGTGGGATTACTTGAAGCTAAAACTCTCTCTGGACAATTAAGAAGTTTACGAAGGTTGGAAAAATAGTTTAATGGATTAGACCATTAAGAACAAACCATTGTAGCACATCTTGTAGAAATTAAATGAATAAACTAACCTGCTGGTGTGCCGTGACGTTCTCCCTTTGTATCTTTCTTATAGGCATAAGAAACAGTGATCTGACGGTTGCAAAGATATTGGCCGGTCATTGACTATACAAAGCACATGACACAATTATTAATGATTTTTCATGCATCAACATAAATTTTCAGAATTCGATGTAAAATGGTCAGAATTTTAAAAAATACTCCCTCCGGTTTTTAATAAACTTCACACTCTCCTTTTTGGGACGGTCTAAAATAAACTTCACACTTCCTTATTTCCCTTTTTGGCAAAGAAATCTACATCAAAACAGTGCCAAACAGTGCCAAACAGTGTCTCTACAGTGCCAAACAGTGTCAAACAGTGCCTCAACAGTGTACTCTACAGTAAAGTCAGATTTCTTTCCTTATTTTGTGTGAAGTCAAACTGTGAAGATTATAAAAAACCGGAGGTAGTATAGAATTAAAATAAAAAAGAAGGCCCAAAGGGCCAGAGCGTTTTAGTAATAGAGTCCAAAGGAAGTAAACCATAACTAGAAAGTCAGAAAATCCTCTCTCCCATCCACAACTGTAAAAACTTATACTAATCGTTATCCTAGATTTGTATTGAATATTGATATTGATTTATGGGAGAAATGTTTGAATCATAGCTCGTGTTTTCTTTTGGAGGCAAAAGCAGGCTTTTTATATGATAATAATATGGTCAGTGCTCTATGCCTTTTAATGATAATAATATGGTCAGTGCTCTACTATCGGACATATCAGCGGACAAAACAATTACCTCAATGGCTGCATCAGATGCCTCAAATGAATCGTAGCTAATAAAACCAAAACCTCGAGAATTTCCAGTCTCAGGATCCCTCATTATCTGCAAAAAGCATCTAATATGTTACAAACCAACTAGAAGATCAATCTAAGATTAGAAGTATGAATAGACATGCTCTCTCAAGGGTAAGTAGCTTCTTTCTTAACAGAACCCCAAATTTATGCCTATCATGATGTGACGGGTCAAAACCATTCCTCACCCATATCTGAACTAGAAGGCAAAAAAAGTATTATGTAAAAAAAGGAGAAGAATGAGAGGTAAAGAACCTTCGGGTTTGAAACTATTACTCCAAAAGCACTGAATGTATCGTACAGAAGCTTCTCATCAACATCCTGCACACAGTAAAGGTGGAATTAATACATAACACTTTTCATCAATGACACAGATGGAAAACAGTCTTCCAACTATGAATTGATATACACTTAAATGAAAGATTGAACTCCTGAGTGCACATATATAAATAGGGTAGGTAAAGAAGTATCTAATGCTTAGGTGCTGACAGGATCAAGGTTCCCAACAAACAGGTTAGCACCAACGTCAACACTCTTCTTATCTTGTGAGGCCTACAACCAGAGGGAAAAAATAGATCATTGGAAAACAAATTTAATGCAAACTGTCAAGAATAAGGTAATACTTGATTTGAAAAATGAACAACAAAACTTTGTCATGTTATAGAAAAATTCATATAAGGAAGGGAATTCACACCTTATTAACTCGTATCGGTTTCCCATACAACTTGATCATATTTAACACCTTTATTGCCTGCATTATTCAATAAAGAAAGGGATCATACCATTGAAATTAAATTGAATAAATTGATGGAAAATAAGTTGCAAATAAATATGCCAAGAGCAGCTTGAACACTTACATAGTCAGCATCTTCTTCACTTCGAAACTCCGCAAAGCCATATCCTTGATGAGCATTAGTGACCCTATCCTTGGGGACATATACATTAACTGCAATTAATATAAAACCAAGTTAATGGAAAACAACCAATTATTGAAGTGCTAAAAAGCTTATATTACTATTGTCCAGGTGTGTATTTATTCAAGCATACCAACTGGACCAGCTTGAACAAACAGCTCCCATAATAATTCTTCTGAAACCTGCAAGCAAAAGAAACGATAATATTTAGAACCCGTTTGGTAGCACGAAAATCGGCTGTTTTGACTGATTCTGCTGAAATTTATGAAGTTCTGGCTGAAGTGGCTGCATTGTCTGACTCTGCTGATTTAAGAAAAAAATATTTTAAAAATATATTTTATTAATAAAATAAAGAAAAAATTATATGTACAAATAGTTAAAATAGTCATCTACAGTAACTTCAGCCAATACAGCCAGAAAAGTAACTTCAACCTTACTTTTTCTGCTTATTACACAATTCAGCGCGCGAAAGCAAAAATTACGTGTTTGGTGAAAAAGCTGGCTGATAAGCCTGATAAGCCAAAAAACTGGGTTGCCAAACGGGCTCTTATTGTATGTAGCTTTCGACCAGTAATAAGCAATGACAGAAATATGAAATTGAAGAAAGGATAATAAAAGTAGCTAAGATCTTCAGATTATGTTCTTCCTCTGAAATTGTGAAGGTACTGTCCATTGGCAAGTTTTATAATAGATCCTAACACCGCCGGAAACCAGGATATTTAACATTCAAAAGTTGATTAAGGCCGCAATATTATAGTTAAACCACATAATCTCTAAAGGTCACTATTAAGAAGCTCACACTAGAATATTTATATGTGTAATACAGACAACAAAAAGGGAAACACAAATGTTTGAAAGATTGCCTTTAAAAAACTAAAGCAAATTTAGTATTCTAACCTCCTTGAATCTGACTACTTTATTCTACTAAGTAATAGATTGATACTAAAAAATTCCTCAGCTAAAGCCACATGGGAAATGAAAGTCTACACAATACCTAGTATGTACTTCGCTCAGGTAAACCTCAACACTAAAATGACAACTGCGAATGGTATGGGCAAAGTTATCGCCTTGATATCCACAGCAATGTATAAACTGCTATATTAAATAAAATCAAGCCTTTTGAAATCTTAACGTATCATGTAAGAACTTTAAGTCTCTGAAGAAACAATTTCAATATTCAATGCTACAAGTATTGTAGTTACAGTACAAATGAAGAAGTGTGATAACCCTGGGGAATTATAAGGTCCTATTAAAGTATAACTTTGATAGGCAATACTCAATTTGCATACTAGAGTGTGAGGAAAAGCGAAACCCTAAATTATAGTAAACCTGAGGATCAAGATTGCCGACGTAGGCGGTGGCGTCTTGGTTTCGCTCGGCGGAATGTTGGCCGAGAAGGTTCGCCCCTACACCTGGAGCAATACGGGTCGTCATAGATTCTGCGTGTTTCTTTCACCTTTTCTCTTCAGCTTGCAGTTTTCGCTATACAGAGAACATCCACAGATGTTCAGAGCCGACCGAGTTGGGCTTATGACATTAACCCACCCAGTTCAATTTCTTGTGTAGATTTTTATGGGGAATTTTAAAATTAAGCTCTAAGTTTTAAAAGATTTTTTTTGACAATTCTTTTTAATCTATTAAAGTATTTGTTCTATGTTAAGGTCAACCCACTTGAATTGGGATGAGATTTGAACATGTGACCTCCTTTTTAGGAGTGTCACATTCATGGCACATAGTACTTGGCAAGTTTTAAAAGAATTAAGAGAAAACTGTCAAATAGGTTCTCGAACTTTCATAAAAAAATCAATTAAGTCCTTTTATAGGAGACTCTGTCCGGTCGTCGCGATTTGGGGCGGTTCCCGGTGGAATTTTTTGATGAAATGTTTTGAGCATCTTACTCATACTAAATTTCAGCTAAAAATTTAATCGGGAGCGCATTCAAATTAATTCGAGAACGCAAAAATGCGCAGTTATCTTCAATAATTAATTTGAATGTGTTCCCGATTGAATTTTTAGCTGAAATTTGGTATGCGTAAACTAGACTCGGTGAATAAGATGCTCAAAGAAATTCATCAAAAAATTCCACCGGGAACTGCCCCAAATCGCGATGGCCGGACAAAACCTCCTATATAAGGACTTAATTGATCTTTTATGAAAGTTCGAGAACCTATTTGACAATTTTCCCAAGAATTAAAATGCAAGTTCGGCAACAAAGGCTTTTTTTCTTTTGAAAGGAAAAAATTAAATATATTTATTCAACTCAGACTATAATCAAAATAGCAATTACTCGCGTTGCTGTACAACTCGGACTATTATCAAAATAGCAAATACTCATGTTGAACAATGCTGCACTTAGCAAACTTATGAGTCACGTGGTTCGTGTATCGTTTACATAACTAGACAACTACCATAGCTTCATTTCAGGGGCGGATCCAGGAATGGGGGGTGGGGTGGGCTAAGCAATAAAATTTTTTGTTACTGCATACAAAAGGTTTAGCTTAGGACTGATAGTTATTGAACTGAGTTTTTTTTCGAACTATTCGAGTTCGATCGTGATTTCGAATTTAATTTAATGACCAAATCTTAACGAGCTTCAATCTCGAACACGGGCTAAATTTTAGTTTAAATAGTTTGTTTTTACAAAAAAAAAGCGGCCGTTATTTCTTTGAGTTTGAATAGTTATTCAAGCTGAATTCGAGCATAGTCATGTTCAGTTCGATCTGGACTCGAGCATATTGGTAACTTATAAATTATAGAAATAAACTATATACTACCTCCGCCCACTTTTATTAAGACTAATTTGGCTTTTCAAGTCAAAGAAGTTAAACTCTGAATGACTATATATTTATACAATAAAATTGATAATATGAAAATGAAATGGAAATGTTCTTTGTTAAAAAGTTTATCATAAAAGTATAAATTTAGTAAGTTTCACATTAATACATGAGTTAAAATGATGGATCAAAGAGTTACCATCTTTGACTAAAGAGTCAAAGATGGCTAAATAAAACGAGACGGAGGTAGAATATCTAAAATTTTAACGTTTTTAGTGCAATTTATAATTTTATTATTGATTATTAAAGATTTTAGTATTTATTTATATGAATTAAAATACTTCTATAAAAGTATAAAACTAATAAGTAAAAATAGTCGATGTACATAAAACTAATAAGTATTCCCAATTTTAAAATTGAATTGAGATTTTGAATCCATTCTTACATGCCTAAATAGTAAGTACATTGTTCTCTATTCTTTAATTTCATTATAAATAAATCATTTTCTAATCTTTAATTTTATCTTTAATCATTATAAATTTATAATAAATAAAAACTATTTTACTATCTACTGAAAATATTCAATTAATAATCAAATAGAATTACAAAGTTGGTAGGCTTGGGCTGGGCTAGACATTAATTTTGAGGTGGTCTGGAAATTAAACATATACCTATAATAATAAAAATAAATTGGGCTGGGCTGGAGCCCACCCCTGCCCCAACATAGATCAGCCCATGCTTCATTTTGTAGAATGTGTTTAATATCAGCAAGGCATCTGATAGTTTCTATTACAACTCGGTTCCATCCTTGATTCTTTACCCTTATCCATATGAGTGTGACTCTAACTCCAAATGCCTCTGTGACACTCGATGATCAATCTACTAAGAGTTTCCCAGCCTTCACTAATTTGTTCGCCATTGTGATCTCTATCAACTCATCCCCAAGCTCTTCTTCCTGACAATCATCTGTAGCTCTATTAAAATGTCCCACAACGGAAAGATTTGGATGAACAAAGTGTTATATTTAATAGATAATATTATAGGAATATTCTTGTAATATTAGGATGGGCTACTACTCCTAACAAGGTTGACCTTTTAGGATAGAACCCCGTGTCTTAACAAGGTATTAGAGCCAAATCGATTCATGGTGTGAAGCCCCTTGTGAATTGTGATGACACGATTATAGAAAAAATGACAATTACGGCCGAATGAAAAAAAACGGACCGCTGAAAAAAATTGAATAATGGCACGATCCAGACGAAGTGTCTGGTCGTGAGGAGGGGTGTTAAAATGTTCCACACCGAAAAGGTTTGGATGAACAAAGTGCTATATTAATACATGGGCTACTCCTCCTAACAAGGTTGACCTTTTAGGATGGAACCCCGTGTCTTAACAAGTTCCATCATCATTAATCTTGATTATTCAAACGGTAGTTTTAACCCACCGGGTCTCCTTCTCCACTGCTACAATATTTTCTGCCGCAATGCTCCGGGCTGCCTGCCACCCTTGTAGAACAGAGGCTCTCATGTTAATCACCTCTAAAGCATTAAAACACTGGTTATTTCATACCACCGCATTCTGCTCCTTCTAAATACCCCACAACAAAGTAATAAATTTGCATAAGCCCACTCTTTAAATTTGCATAAATTTGCATGACTAGTAGCCTCTCAGTATGTCCATCTTTCGTTTCCTAAACTTATCCGCCGTTGGAAAAACATCTGTCATTACCTACCAAAAGAAGTGTTTAATTTTTTGTGACATGAAGTAACCCACATTTTAGTCCAGCACACCCAAGCAACCTCCTCATCCTCACCAAGTTGCTTAATTTCTATAACATGATTCAACAGTGTATTGCCCCCGGGAATCCCTAGTCCTCCAATACACATCCTATACCCATCCTTTATCTACTGACGCTAAGGGGGATGCCCAAAATAGTCGACCTATCCCGCTCATTAAAAGTAACTCTAGCCCTCTACAGATTCCAGCCGGACCGGCCCTCTTTAATTAAAGCTGCTAAATTCACATTAGCAATTCCGTTCGACTTGGTTGATGAAACCAACCCCTTGCTTCAGCAAGAAAGCTTACGGTAACGAATAGGTTTAAAATTGTAAGTGGATAAAAAACATATAAAACAGTACAATCCTCCGTTCTTTAATAGTTGTAACAATTTGACTTTCACGTTCGCCACCACATAACAACTTTGATTGTATTTATATTTAATAACGCATCAGTAAACATTATAAAAAGTTAATATTTTGGAAATTCACATTAATTGAAATTTAATAGCATTTTATACATAATAATTTGATTATATATTTTAGTAGAAACTCCTGATCAAAGTAAGATGTGTGAATAGTGCAAAAACACAATGTTGCAACTATTAAAGAATGGATGAAGTAATAGGTTTAGAAGTAAATGTAAAAAAAAACAGATAAAAAGAGGTTTTTTCATCAATAATACTGTAAAATTTGAATACAAATTAAGATATGTAAAGTTAATATTATAGTAACTACACTTAGGGATGGACTGGGCAGGTTCGGACCAACCCGGCTCGCCCCGTTACTCTGCTGGACCGGACCGGCCTGGACCGGGATTGGGGGCCTGAACCGGGGATAGGGGCGGGCTACAGGACGAAGAAAATGCAGACTGGCCTGGCCAGTCTGGGCCAAATTTTTATTTTTTTTTTGGATTTTTTGGCATTGGGCTGCTGTTAGGTGGGTTGGGCTGGGTGTTTTGGCGGGGTTTGGGGGTGAGGTTTGGGAATAAATTCTAAAAAACTAATTTTAAAAAAAATGACCCGACGCGGGACCAGTTCAAACCCGGGCCGGTACCGGGCCTTCTGCCCAAAACCCCAGTCCCACCCAATCCCGGCCCTGGGCGGCTGGGCCCGGCCCGAGCCGGGCCTGGTCCATGCCTAACTACACTTCAAATGTCATATTTTCTAAATAATATTTATTTTAATCATAAATATGTAATTATTTCTTTATATTAATAGTTAATTAGGACTTGAATCAATTATTCCTAAAAAATTATTTTGGATCAGTTAACATAGTTTAGATACAATAAGATTAATTGTGGCGTCACAGCGGTCCAAATTAAGTTGGGCTGGTACAAGATTTTGTTTGAAAAAAAAAAAACATGGATATTTAAGACATTTTTAAAGTTTGGGTTGAATTGAGACCCATGAAGATTAATATTCATGTGGATATAAGTAGGAATATGCTATAAGCAAACCATAAATTGTAACTAATGTTTGATGCTTTTATGGACACTTCACAGTAACATCTATTTTAATTTGCAACTTTCATTATTTGATTGCTTTAAAAGAATTTCATTGTTTTCTTATTGAAAAACAGTCAAATTTATTAAGAGAGAAGGGTTGAATCGAACTATTGAACTTTCCTTATAACTTTGTTTATGTGATAAAGGAAGAAAACTAAAACAAACAATTGAAAATCAGGGAGGCTTTACTTAAATCTTTTGTTTCTTCATTCTGAAGTTTTGTTTAATTATACGAAGTAATTATTTTAATCCTTGTTTTATAGTCCCTTGAGGAATAAGTTAATCAGACAAAAAGTGAGAGTAGCACCTATAGAATATCAGATGCAGGAGTCTCGTTTGCGATGGTTTGGGCATGTGCGTAGAAGACTGAGTGATGCACCTGTTAGACGACCTGAGGAGTTGAGAGGTGGGTAGAAGAGGTAGATAAGAGAGGGAGGGAAAACCCAAACAGACTGGGATTAGATGAATCGGAACGGATATGCGTCTTCTTGAGTTGATTGATAGTATGACTTTGAAGAGAGCAAAGTGGAGGGCGCACATCCGTGTGGACGATTGATGTCTTTTCTTCATTTTCTCTCTCTTCTCTTTTATCGTTTATCCTCTTTATCTTTTTATATTCAAATGTTATTTTTATCTTCTAGTTTTTTACGCTCTTTTATCTTTCTATCTTTTACCGTTCTTATATTTTATGTTATTGTTATCTTGCATTTATTTATCTATATTTCATCCATTTTATCTTACTTTTCCCCCCTTCTTGTCTGTCTTCTTTGTTTGGCATCGATATCATAAATCGATTCATGTTGGTTGATCCCGAATTCTTTTGGGATTAAGATTTGGATGTTGTTGCTGTTTTATAGTCCGTTGCTTTGATTTTCTTATTAAATTTTATGACAGGGATGAATCATGTATGTAGTTACCGGTATTATATTCATTTCTTCATTTATTTTGGGGATAAGGGTCAGTTTAATCCTCGAAGTTGCAAAAAAGGGGTCAAATAAGTCCTTATATAGAAAATTCTGTTCGAACATGCCATTTGAGATGGCTCCCGGTGGAATTTTTTGATGAAATTTTTTGAGCATCTTATTCATTAAGTCTAGTTTATTCATACCAAATTTCAAATAAAAATTCAATCGGGAAGATATTCAAATGAATTCTTGAAGATAACTGTGCCGTTAAAAGCGCAGTTATCTTCAAGAATTCATTTGAATGTCTTCCCGATTGAATTTTTATTTGAAATTTGGTATGAGTAAACTAGACTTAATGAATAAGATGCTCAAAAAAATTCATCGAAAAATTCTATCGGGAGCCACCTCAAATGGCATATCCGGACAGAATCTTCTATATAAGGACTTATTTGACCCCTTTTTTGCAACTTCGAAGACCAAACTGACCCTTTACTCATTTATTTTGTACACACCGGCAGAATGATAAGAATGACACCTATGTTAAGAATGATGAATATGGTACATTTTCAGGACCAAGCAGGACCGCCATTAGCCACAATGGGTTAGAGATCGAATATTTAAATTTATAATGCTGTTTTTGGAATTAGTTGATGAATTATCAATATATTGTCACTATATCACTACTCCTGCTTCATAACAAGAAATCAAAATAAATATTCCCAGAAAAGTAAATAAATGAGTAAGTAGAAAAATATTGAAGAACATTTTTACTTAGTTACATGGCACCCGCTCACTAAATTAGACATGTGATTATCCGCTACTCAATATAAATGTCTCCTGATATGTACACTTAACTTTCACTTGGGCCAACTCCAAATGCTAATACAATAT
This sequence comes from Cuscuta epithymum, assembly GCA_945859915.1. Classification (NCBI taxonomy): domain Eukaryota; kingdom Viridiplantae; phylum Streptophyta; class Magnoliopsida; order Solanales; family Convolvulaceae; genus Cuscuta; species Cuscuta epithymum. Next base: position 1,279,775 of record CAMAPF010000057.1, on the reverse strand, counting down.
TTGAAGAACTGCCCGCACGGGTAGCTGAACAGTTGTTGAATGAGACAGTTGGACTGATGTTTCAAGTGCAATCACCGATAGAGATTGTGAAAGTTTCATTCAATGTGTTGACTCCTTGTGTAAACCAGGGTCTGAACCATCTCACTCAAAAGAAAATTAAGATCATACCCTTTACAGTTCCACCATAATGTTTGGTCGGAGTGTGGGCAGGGGCGGATCTACACCCATGGAAGTGGGGGCAGCTGCCCCCAATAACCCTTTACTAATGCTAATGATTCTACTACCAAATACTAACTAATTTATGAATTGTCCCCAATTAAAAAAATATTTTGCCCCCAATAGCCCAGATAAAAATAGGAAGACTACAAAAGGGGAAGAACCAAAGAATCGATTTCAGAAAATTGAAACCTTAGAACTAATTAATTTAATAAGAATGGAAGATTGAAGAGAGAATAAACAAGGCTCAAAACGAATCCGCTATGAAATCTGCTTTATTATCTTCTATTCTATAAACTTAAAATTATATTTGTCGTTTTGAGCATCTTGTGCGTTGGTAAGAGGTATTTTTTCTTATGGAACTTATATTTTTGACATCTATTTATTAAGTTAATTGGTGTTTCTGAATTTAACAATGTAACAAAATGATATATATATATATAATGGCTAGTTCTTAGGTTCATTGTGCTGCTTTGGGCTAGTAGGAGAAGTTTTATTTTTGAATTGAATTTCACTTTGACTTGATTTGTTATATAAGGTTTCTTGTGCATAGATATGTAGGACGATTGTTCTTTTATAAAAATTAGGTAGTTCGAAATTCTTATAAAAAATAAGTACAAAAAATATATAATTACATTTTTTTTGTATTGAAATAGTTCAATTAATTTAATACTCAACACATTAATTACCTTTGGGCATAAATATATGTTTTCCAAACGTTTAATAAAATAAAAATGACGTCTTAAATTGTTTAATAATGGAAAAATGTAAATTTAGAGTTTGATGAATCAGTCACTTTTTTGCAAAAAAATCTATTTAGCTATTTTTCATATAATATTACCTCTATTTTCATAAATTATATTTTAAATGCAAGTTTTCCAATTCATAAGTTATCAGATTCAAGCAATTCAGTCATTTCAATCAAAATTATATCAACTTCACAACGTTCAAATTTTAGAGTTAAAAATGCGGTTCAACCAATTTTAGTGCTTTAATAATCCGCCCCCAACATCTTATTTTCCTGGATCCGCCACTGAGTGTGGGAGTGCCTCGGATGGGAATTCAACCTTTTTGGGTTGAGATTTTACAGAACTAACAGAAGTGGAAGCACGAGGCCTAAATGACTGTGGGAAAGGACTAGTAATCAAAAATCATAAATAGAACAGTCAAATTCACAACATTATTACTATTAGATACGGAGTAATAAACAAACAGTTACAGAATGAAGCCATGGCTGATGAAAGACTGATGATACACATTGCAAATCCAACAAAACTTCATTCATCAACGCAAGCTTTCTCACTTTATGTCAAAGAAGTTCTTACAAAACTAAGCAACGGCCGCAGTCTAGCTGCAAAATTCAACTAAAGATCAAATCTTGGAATATAATTCAAACCTAAAGATCCAATCTTTGAATATAATTTAAACCTAAAGATTGAATCTTGGAATGTATCACTCAACATTGAGAACACTGTAAATGTTTGTAATGCACTAAAAATTACCAAGTGATAACAAACCGCCCTGCCTTTCTCAGGGACTATCTTAATTCTCCAAGCCCAACTCCACCTCAAGTTTGTTCCAAGCCCGCATCACATTAGGCGGAAACTTACTCCTCACTACTGATATGACATTTTTTGCATCTGTAGTCTTTGATATTTTCACCAAACCGCAAACTAGATGCTTCAGAGTATTAAAATCAGGGATCTTGTTCATTGCCACGCTCTCATTGAATACCTTATACGCATTTTCAAACTGCCCCTTCTGACAGGCATTATAGATGAAAGTCCTAAAAGTTGTAGCATTAGGCTTACAAAAATTAGCCTGGAGATTATTATACACCTGCTCAGCTTCATCTATCATCCCATTCCTGAAGTAACTAGTCATCAAGTAATTGTAGCTAATTATATCAGGTTTTAGCCCCGCATTGCTCATTTCTTCTATCAAACCCTTGACGGCTTCCGGGTTCCCACCTTGAATGTTCATAATCTTGACGTTATAGGCTCCAACATCCAGGTCACACCCCGATTTCACCATCTCATCCCAAACCTTTTCAGCTTCTTTGCTCATCCCTTTCTTGTATAACGAATTCATAATCGTAGTGTACGGGATGGCATTAACTTTCATGCCCTTCTCCCCCATTTCCTTCAATTTCTCCATGGCCAATTCAGACGACCCAACCTCACAGTAAGACCTAATCAGTATGCCATAAGAAACCATATCAGGCGAAACTCCATACTTCTTAGGAATTTCATCGAACAGCTGGGGGACACGATCGTACAACTTCGACTGGATGCAAGCGGACAGAAGGGCGTTGAAGGAAGCAGATGATCTAGGAGTTCCGAACTCGCTCATCTGCTCATATGTATTGAGCGCGTTATCGAACATTCCAACGATGCCGTAAGAGCGGATGATAGTGGCAAGGAAGTGCTCCTTCGTGACTTTGGGATCTTTCTTGTGAGCCTCTAAGAAGGTTACTATGTCAGAGAAACGGTGCGACTTCGCGAGACGCCTGACGGTGTACTCCTGCGCATAGCGGGAGGTGAGAGGAGACGGGTAGTGGTCAGAGACGGAGGAGTATACCTCCAACGCTTTGTCAGGGTCGTGCTCGGATTGCAGAACTGATTTCGCTTTGGAAATGGATATGGTGGAGGCAGCGGAGGTCGAGGCGGAGACCGCCGCCGCCGAGGCCGTCGAGAGGTGGCGAACGTGTCGTAGGACGATAGAAGACATTGCTGATGATTTATTTAGGGCTATGTGACTGAGCAAAAAATGCGCAGCAAGAGAGGAGTGTTAGCCTATAGCGTTAGTAAACTTAGAACAGGTTTGGTAGCACTAAAATCGGCTCATTTGACTGATTCTATGGAAATTTATGAAGTTCTGGCTGAAGTGACTGTATTGGCTGATTATGCTGATTTACGAAAAAAAATTAAAATATATTTTATTAATGAAATAAAAAAAATTATATGTAAACGTAGCTAAAATGATCATTTACAGTAACTTCAGCCAATACAGCCAGAAAAGTAAGTCCAACCTTATCTTTTCTGTTTATTACACAATTCAGCGCGCGAAAGAAAAAATTACGTGTTTGGTAAAAAGTTGGTGGATAAGCCTGATAAACCGAAAAACAGTGTTGCCAAACAGCCTGTTAGTATTGGAGAAAGTGGTCAAAATGGTATATGAAGTTCTTTCCATGAGAGTAAGGGGTGTTTGAATCCGATTCTTAAAACTGCTTCTGCTCCTTTAAGGAGCAGACGTTAGAGTGTTTGAGTGAAAGTGCAGAAGTGATTCTGGTGCTCTAATTTACTCCTAGAATCAGTTTTTTTAGAAGCTGAGGGAGACCAGCTTCTGAAAACCGATTCTGATTATGTTTCTGCTTTAAAAAAGAAGCAGAAGCAGAACCGGTTCCAAACTAAGTAGTAGGGGTGCACAAGAATAACCCGAACCCGCATAACCCGCCCGACCCAACCCTACCCGACCTTATTTAATCGGGTATTTGATTTTTAAAAATATTCATGGGTTAAATATGTTTGAACCCGCACCTAATGGGTAGGGTTGCGGAATTAAAATCTCAATCCCGACCCGACCAAAGTTCATTTTACTATTATTATGCTACAATGTTTTCTTGGACAATTTCAATTGACCAATGTGCTCTATCTAGACTTTATGATATTAGAATTATAATTGAACGTTTACTATTTTGGCTAGGTGATTATTATATTTTTACGTTTCCTTCTAAATGAACTTCCTTTACGGAAGGATGTTTTAATACTATTACCTAATGTTTTTTGTTTATAAAAGATACGAGTACTTGTATTTATTTGTATGTTTGGAAACAAGTTAATCAAGTTTTAAATTGGTTCCATTGATTTCCCACATGAAAGATGCAACCCGAAGTGATTTTTTTTCCCAACCCTACTTGACCCGTTCATGTATGGCTTACCAACTTATTTTGCGTACTGCGGGTTGATTAATAGCCAACCCGAACAAATTGGGTAGGCCCAAAAAATATAGCAAACCCGACCCAACCCGCCCGATGTGCAGCCCTACTAAGTAGTATATCATCTTGGATTTAAAATTTTGAAGTATATGAACTTGTACTTTTATAGTCAATCAAGTACATTTGCTCTGTCAGAACGTTAAAATAGGTGACATGGTCAAACTATCTGTTTGTATTATATAGTTGCAGTACAAGTCCTCAAATAATTATCTATAAACTCTATTTTCTTCCAATCCACTCGTTTTCACCTTCACTCTCCATCTTATATTTTTTCTGTATGTTCACCCTTCTCTCCGCTCTATATCTTATATTTCTCCTGTTTGCTCTCCATGTCATCCTATCGATTTCTTCTTTTTGCTCTAGTTTATTTTTTTCTTCTCTTGTTATAATAAAGATGAACCAATAGCAAATAAAAGAAGAAGTCGACAGAATATCAGGGAGAGAAGACGAAAGAGGAGAGCAGCACGGGCGGAGCTAGATGGGGGCCAACCCAGACCATGGCTCCCTCTAAATTTGAAAATGCTTTAATTTTAAAGTAAAAATCCGTGTAATTTTTTGTCAAATATATTATTTGTGTTGTTCCAGTCCGGCCCAATGTCCTGGCTCCGCCCTTGGAGAGCACACAAGAGAAATATAAGATGAAAAGCGAGAGAAGAGAGAGTAAATGTGATAGATATAAATTGAAGAGCGAAGGCGGAAACGGGTGCAATGGAGGAAATTGGAGTCATAAATTAAGTATTTGATGACTTGAACCACAACAATATATTACACACGATAGTTTGGCTAGGTCAGCTATTTTAATAGAGCAAATGTACTTAATCGACTTAAAAAATGCAAGTTCGTGTACTTGGTAGTTTCAAGTGTAAGATAGAGTACTACTTACTCCACTTGAAACAACTTCATGTACCATTTTGACTATTTTCTCGTATTCTTAGTAAAGCCATCCTCAACTTCTATCTCCAATTTGAGGAAACTCACAAAATTGTTTAGCAATTTAAAATTATTTGAATAAGAATAACTTTTTTACACTATTTGTATTTTTATTGGTTTTCCTACTATCAAAATCTAAAAATTTGAAATAGGATATTCAAACACAAATCTAAAAATACGAATGACAGTTAAAATCGTGTTATTGGATTTGCATTTACAATATTGCAATTCAAAAATGACACTACCAACTTCCATTTTCAATTTTGCAAATCTATGTGCACGGTGCACCTACTTAATTTAGTAAAATAAAAATAGGTCAACCTTACAGAACCTAGGACAAATACAAAAATGTCATTTAGGTAATTGGATCATCATTAACAACAATATTACTTATTAATATGTTAAATATTCTCCGAACATAACTAAAATATAGACAAATTACACAAATAAGAGTAACTGTGTTTTATTTCCCACTATCAAAAATATAAAATTTTAATTAGATATGAATAAGTCTTATTTTATGAAGAGAAAACAACGATGGTCTTATTTGTGCATTTTATGTACATTTTATGAAGAGAAAAATGTTAACCTGAGTAGTATAGTTGCTAACAGGATGTCGCAAAATGTTTACCGGAGTATGTCGCACTAATAGGATAATGCTAACCTGAGTAGTATAGTTGGAACCTGAGTCGTATAATTGGATGAAGATCAACATATGTACACATAACAAAATTACTTATGAAAAGTAATTCTTTCAAATTTTATGGCATCATGTGGCCCAATAACTTTGAAAAGCCTTACATTTAAATAGCCTCACATTTTACCAGATCTAACATGACTACATGAGCATACAAGGATAATCTAAAAGGTATTCTAACCTTTGTGTCATACACTCATACTTGACCAATTGCCATTTGTTCAAGTGTTTATGCAGCTTATTGTTTTGCAGTTGAGGCTGAATATCATTAACTTTATACTGGGAAGAGCTTTTGTTTTATGGAGATCGTTTGTTCGCTTTGTTAATTACGGGTCAGAGTACTCGAAGTTGCAAAAAAATGGTCAAATAAGTCCTTATATAGGAGGATCTATCCGGCCGTCGCCATTTAGGGTGGTTCCCTGTGGAGTTTTTTGACGAATTTTTTTGAGTATCTTATTCATTAAGTCTAGTTTACTCATACCAAATTTCAGCTAAAACTTCAATCGGGAAGGCATGCAAATGAATTCTTGAAGATGACTGTGCAGTTAAAAGCACAGTTATCTTCAATACTTCATTTCTATGTCTTCCCGATTGAATTGTTAGCTGAAATTTGATATGAGTAAACTAGATTTAATGAATAAGATGTTCAAAAAATTTCATCAAAAAATTCCACCGGGAACCGTCCTAAATGGCGACGGCCGGATAGTAAGGACTTATTTGACCCTTTTTATGCAACTTCGTGTACCCCTCTGACCCTTACCTCCTTTGTTAATTTTGGGGACATACAACACTACAAGACGGTATGCTTTGTTATCATTTCTGAGCTATTGTACAGATTTTCATAATTGACAAAGTTAAACTATTCCTGATAATATTTGTATGTAATATTAATATTTGAAAACTTATGCTAGATTTTTTTTATTGAAGGGCAAAAACATAACATAAAAATGATAGTATTTGGTACTCAAAATCAGACATAAAGAAATTGTGTTAACTACATGAATAGAAACTGTAGTCTTGTGGGGCAAAAATGTGTTATCAGCAAATCAAACAAGTGTAAATGTGCCCGCCTTGCCGGAAAGAATCCAATAAATGTCAAATGTTGTTCTTAGAATGGGGTAATGGAGAGAGCAGCATGCTCTCAGCAGGAAACCTCACCAAGATTATCTGTGTGCCTAAACTCTTTCAAGTAGTCGTAGTTGACTCTCAAGAATCTAAAACTTGACATGTGCACTATTTACGGAGCAAATAGGCCTTTGCAGCCCCTGGGTATAGACTATAGATCAATCATTAATGACCAGTTTGTTGCGAAGACATACTCAATTTGCAAAACAGGTCCTATTTTGAACTCCCATCACCACGTTTTAGAAGCCAAGCAGAGTGCTGTGATACACACAATTCATTCAAAACCTGCAAAACACATGAATGATATTCCATTAGGTCCTTGAAAAAAAAGATATTCCATTAGGTCACCTAGGGTTCGTTTGGAACCTGAAAATACCACGAAAAGCAAACAGGAAAGAGTTCAAGCTCATTGAATTAATTTTAGGCATATATTCAACTCATCTGATTTGTACTTTTCTATTACGGAAGTATATCTATTAATCACTGATAAATGTAACCACATAAGGAGTATAACTTTAAAAAGGTTTTATTCAAAAATGATTTGCCTTGGTAGTTTCCAAGGTAAAGCCAAAAATTCAGAACTATTTTGAACTTTCCTTGGCTTCCCCCCCTTTTCTCTACCAATTTATGTGTTACAAAGTACTGAGAAGTTCTTGATAAGATGAAACATACAAATAGATACACTCCTTTTATATATATCAGGAATAGTTAGTCTTACCTTCCTCAACTCTGCATCTGAAATATCCCTTTTAAGTTGCAATTTAGCAGCCTCAAGAATTGAAGCCTTTTTAAGCTTTGCATTAGGACCATCAGCAATAAAAAGATCAATAACCACCTTCCTGAAAATCACATACCACATTAATGCCTCATGCCTTGAAAATCCCTTCTTTCGGTTGCGATAGAGAGAGTTGTGACAAAGTAAAAATTACCTTAATGAATCGTACTGTGGATTCTCGGGGGATGACTTCAGCACATATACATCATGGATGTTAACAGCAACCTGATTTATAATTGACCGAAGCTCCTCCAGTGGAGCATCAACACCCAATGCTGCAGCTTGTGCTTCCCGTGCATCTCCTTTTGGACGAACAGTTTCAGAAACTGCCATTTCTCTCAACCGTTGGCATATTTGTTGAATACTGATACAACATATTCATCAAGGTTGAATGAGTCATATTTTTTATACAGGATCTACACTGTGAAGAATACTTGAAGGTGAATGGGGCATATCTCGACTAAAGACTTCGGGCAAGATACCTTACATGTGAACTCAGTTACTTTAAAATAACACCAAATTTGTTATATATATTTTCACTTTTCTGGAAACCAAAAGATATTAACCAGTACTGCATCTGTTTTCATATTCTTAAAACAAGAACAGTACGTAAATTATTATAGAAAATATGAGTAATTTATGAAAACGTGTATCTGATTTTGACAGAATTTACACTAGTAATATTTATAAGAAGTAAAACAAAAAATTATAATAAATAGTCAAGATTGTATACACAAAAATCATCAAATGGATATGTTTAAATTTCTTAGAAGATCAAAATAAAATTGAAAAAAAAAAAAAAAAAACAGAAAATGTTATCAAATAAACCGTTAGTAATCAAAAGGTCTGGAATGAGAGTACCCACAACCTCCGGCTAATCTCTGGCCTGAATGTATACCACACTACCACTACAGAAGTAATCAGGGAATACTTATTGTGACATGCAGAACCGTTGAACTATTCATCCATCCATTCTAAAACATGATGCATGTATACATATGCTGATATGAAGCGGGAAGAGCATGGAGCGGGACGGGCTTGAGCCCACCTCTGTGGGCTGGTTGCGGGCTGTTTAATTAATATTTATTATTCCTTTTATTTTGTTTCCTAATTTAATTTGTTACCTAATAGGATTTATTTAGGACTTCTATTCTTATTAGAATTAGAGGTTTCCTATTTCTATTTAGTTTCCTAGAATGATTTAATTAGGAGTTCTATTAGAACTGGAGGTTTCCTATTCCATTTAGTTTCCTAGAACAATTTAATTAGGATTCCTATTCTTATTAGACCTAGAAGGTTATTTATACCCCTTGTATGCTTCATTCTTGATCATCTTGGAATAAAAGTTGGTTTAGCCTTTTGGCTCTGGGCAACGGTATTTATTTATCGTTGATTATCTGGGCAACGGTTCACCCCGTTGATTTTATTTTTCTGTTCATATCATATGCATATGTAGTTTTCTGGTTAAAATTACTGTGACTTTTCTTGGTTAAGTGAAAGAAATAGAGAAGACAAAAATGGGTGAGAAAGAGATGAAAAAGGAGAAACATTAGAGATATAGAGTAGTATTTGTGTGTTGTTTGGTAGGAGAAAATACAGAAAAAAAGTATAAAAATAGGAGGAGCTCCATATCTCTCCTATTTCTCTTAAGGGGGGTGAAATTAAAAAGGAAGTGGGATCCACCATTTCATTTATCACCTACCCATTTATTTACTCACCAAAATAAAGAAAAAAATGCTTCATTTCTTGTCTATTTCAACCTTTGCCTTTCTTCTATAGTTCTCCCCTACCAAATAAAGGCTAAAAGTGAGCAATTTTAGCACATTAATTTGTGATAAACTCACCTGCAAACACTGTGAATCTTGAAAAGCTTCATGAGGGCCTTTGGTAAAGCTTCTCGAGTTTCTTCCGACATTGATGTCCTTGACAGAGTGGCATTCACAGTTTTTAGTCCCTGCTTATCAGGAACTGCTTGTGCAGCTTGTGCCGCTTGTGCAGGTGAATTCTTTGTTGTCATTGTAGTATCTAAAGTCTGCTTGCCATGACGCTTACTGTTTGCTCTGGAAACAACATCATGCAGTCCTTTTTGCCGACGTTCCCAACTTGCAGCTTGCTCCATAGCAACTTTGGGATAATGTTTCAGGAAACTAGGGTCAGGATTCTCTTTAAGCTTCCAATCTTTGAGGATTGATCTCTCAACAGTTAGCACATTCAATACCTCTTTCATAGCTTTCTCAAAAGCAGGTACTAGGTCATTCAATATTGACTTTTGTATAGAAGGCGCTTTACTCAACAAAGAAAGAACATAGTCCCTTGCCAGAACTTCTATGCCTGACTCCTTTCCGTAGACTAAAGAGCTTTTTGGGACCCAAAGTCCTTGAACTAATAAGGCATGCTTTTGGAGAATTCTCAAAATTTCTTCCGGTGATTCTTCGGGTGCCAGATACCTCAAAGCATTGAAACGGTGAATAGGTGGCCCCTGTGTGTAGTTTTAACATATGTTTAAATGCTACATAGACAAAATGATTGTTACCTTCTATGACACTATGCAGTAAGAGAGTACAAACCTCAAGAAGCCAAGATTTAATACGTTCTTCCACTTGCAATGAATTCAATAACCTGAAGCAACACCATGTAGTTAAATAACTTTATACTGCAAAAGACATTATAAAACTTCGCTTTGTTATTTATTTATAATTTATAATGACTTTAGTTGCAGAGTCAAACATATATGTGGTGATCAATGTTGCAAAAAAAGTACATAACATAAAAGAAAATAGTCACTTCACTAACTAAATATGATTGAAGACAATGGAAAATGTTAAATAAATACTAAGAGCAAGGCACTCATAGACTCATAGTTAAGCTAGACTGCAGAGAATACCTGTATGGAGGGTGGGCTTTGACTTTATCACTCTCCGCCATCACACGAGGACACATAGTGTTCATATAGTCGTACCTGTATGGGGGGATAACTGAAAATAATTAGGTATATCAAATAAAGAGTAACTTGAAGGCTTTTTTTTAGCTCAAGCGCACAAAATACTGTAGGCCTGAAAAATAAAAATGTGAACCAGAACTGAGAAAGTACACACGGGCTCATGGAAAACTGTATCGAAGAGCCTTCAACCTCAACCATTTTTTGTAAATATCTAAATGAAGTGTCACTCTGTCCATGATGGTACTTAAGGCACACCCAAGACTGCAAATACAATAGAGTATGACTTTAAAAAAATCACAAGATAATGTAGTAAGAAATCTTAGAGTCATCAGTCATCACTATGAACAACTATAACAAGACCAATTCTTTCAGCAGGCATTGTATGGGATGTCGATAGAAACCAAATCTTTTCTTATTGGTTGAATAAATAACTTTCCATAAAAACAATGACATGACTGTAAAGAAAACATAATACTGGATATATTTCCTTCTACCTCTTCAGTATTCTTGTCTTCAATTGTTTCCTGAGGTTTGGTCTGCACAAGAACATATGAATTTGAGAAAATAAAAGAATTCAATAGAATCTTTTGAGCCAAATAATTAGGGTGGAAAAGCTATGCAAGTTGCCAACGATCGAAATGTGCACATGCATACTTAATAGGCACAAAAGAGTACATTTGAACATTTACCCGAAGCCTTGCAACACATTTAACATTTGAACTTTAAAACTTTCATAAAAAATCACACATAAAAACCAACTAATCGAAATATATCTGACTGGGGAAGGGGTAATTGACTACTGGCCTGCTTGTTTGTGGATACTATAGGCTTTTGTTCCTTGGCTCCTCCCGTCTTATCAGTTCCACTAGATGTAAGATGATGTGTTGCTGGTCGGAGTTGCACAACTGCATGAATGGGATTGAGGTGCAACTGCATGAAAAACAAAACAAAATAAAACATGTGTTCCACAATGCATAATTTCATACCATTGAATAAACTTACTACCTCCGTCCCATAATAGATGTCTTCTTTTAGTTTGGCACGGTTATTAATAAAGTAGTTAATACTGAAGTAAAAGTTGTGGTTGAGATTTTAGTAGAGTAAAGTAAAATGGTATGGATCACATATTTCTTGCCAAAAAGGGAAATGTGACATTTATTTTGGGACAACCCAAAAAGAAAAGTAAGACAACCAAAATGGGACGGAGGGAGTATATCTTAGCAACTGCCAAAAACATAAAAAAATATATTCTAATGAAGCAAAATTGTTGGCTAAGGTTGATGTATTTGAACTTGACATTCTTCCTCATTCACTCGGTAGAAATTAAGCATAGTATTAGCTGCATTTACACTTCAGTATGTTAGAACCTGCTGATTATACTAACAGTTTACAGGTATTGATTCAAGAACTCAAAGGCAACTTTTATTCAATAGGCAACAATGAGCCGAAGCCCCCCAAAAGATAGAGATACAACTCTGATCTTCCCAGAAAAGACTTAAAGTCCAAAACAGCCTACCACTTCTTACCAGCTTTATTCTATTTATAGACCTACAGCTCAACCAACTATAGTTAAAAGCTAATAACAGAAAACAAATATTAACAACTATTCTATTTATTATTATTCTATGTAGGTCCCTAACAATACTCCCCCCCTAAACATCCACCTTGCCCTCAAGGTGGGTGATAGGAAACAGCCAATATCTTCTGCTTCTTCCTTGCGCCTCTCCCTTCCCAATATTTGACTGACTGCTGGACTTTTTGCTTCATTACTTCCATCTTTTTCCACATGTACTTCACATCAGGTATACACAGATGCAAGGACCTGGTGGCACAATGCTTCTTAATGTTGTAAAGGATATAATATCCTAACATCTGCCTCTTTTGTTGTAACCTTGGTTTTTCTTCCCACATCTTTTCCAGGAGCTGGATACTTTCAGATTCTGTAGGAAATAAGGCACAGCTTGCTGCAACACAAAAATCAACAACTACTTGCTTTCGAACACTTTCTGGTTTTAATGAGAAAACCATCAGGTAATCTATCTTAGAGACATCAAGTATAGAAGCCTGAATAGGAGGGTCCAGAATCCTCTTGACTCCACCCAACTGAAATTTTGTCCACTTCAATCCAAAAATTGAGGAGTTCCAACTTGCATAAAGCATCAAACTGCAGCCCTTAACTTCCATCCCCAAATTGACATTGTAGAGAGTAAAGACTGATCCTTCAAATGCACAAATCTGTGGATCATTCTTTCCCAATTGCCCTGCCAAGATACCCTGGACTATTACCCCCTTTTTACCCGCAAAAACTTGATCCTGACTGTAAGAATCAGCAACATACTTCTCCATAGACACATCATTCACCAATTCTTTTTGAATATTTTTCATAGAAGTAACCCCTTCCAATCCAGGAATATCAAACATGTTTAATCCTTCCAACGTAATGTTTAATGAATGACAATACACCATTTCAGTCTTGAAGACATTTGGCCAGTTCACCTGCTGTACAATATGAGAAGAAATATCACCTACCTGAAGAAGCTTGAACCTATTGGTTTCAGGGTCTGACTGATCCAGATCGTTCTTGGAAGAAATCTTACGTCTGGGGAATCCAACAACTGCTCCATCTTCAGGTTCAAGATTAACTGATGTTTTATCATTGTGTTCCTCTTCTCCATAGGTGTGCTGCTGAATAGCCAACTCCTGCTGCGACTCTGGAAACTCAGATAAAGATTTTGAGCTGGGTTTGTCGTGAGAATCGACTGGAGACGAAGATGAAGAATCTCCTCTCAATTGAGTCTTTCTTGGACCCGAATTGATCGCTGTTGAGCAAGTCTGTGAATGGTGAGAATATTTTTTTATTGCGACTTGTGAGAAGAATTTCGCGAGTTCGTCTGTGACGAGCGAGGAGCGATGCGATGTGCGACGCGAAGCGTGTGAGGTATGGGACCTGCTTCGCGATCGATGTTGATCTCTCGCATCCAGTCTGGCGAGAACTTCTGTCAACATCTTCTCCAACTCATCTACTCTCGATTCCATCTTCCCTCGCGTCCAAACCATTCACAATGATCAACCGTCTCTGATACCAATGTTAGAACCTGCTGATTATACTAACAGTTTACAGGTATTGATTCAAGAACTCAAAGGCAACTTTTATTCAATAGGCAACAATGAGCCGAAGCCCCCCAAAAGATAGAGACACAACTCTGATCTTCCCAGAAAAGACTTAAAGTCCAAAACAGCCTACCACTTCTTACCAGCTTTATTCTATTTATAGACCTACAGCTCAACCAACTATAGTTAAAAGCTAATAACAGAAAACAAATATTAACAACTATTCTATTTATTATTATTCTATGTAGGTCCCTAACACAGTGCAAACCTAAGAGTCCTCAAAGGGAAATGGTATAGTTGTCAGCATGTGTGGCAACTTTAGTCAACCTGGTATATATTATTAGTAATCATATATTATTATTTTTATGCAAGTCAGTGGTCGAGTGTATGCAGTTCATATTTTTCTTTCTGCATTTTGGGCTGCCAGGATGATTGCAAATTCTTACCAAAAGACTCACTACATTGAAAAAATGTTAAAGAATATACCTTATTGCCAGCCAGTACCCCAACAGCATACCCGGTTGAGGAAGGAGTTGGTTTCCATGAAGTTGAAAGAGTCTAAAAGGACCAACAATAATTAGAAAATGCAACAAAACAAAAACATAAGTACATAACCAAGGAAAACTATCTTTAAAAAGCAATCAAATGCAACTAAACTTAGCATTTTATTGGTTTAACAACAGAAATATTCTACGTCCTTTGAGAAATAGGGTTCATTATTCTAAAAAAAAGGAAATCAAACCAATTGAGTATGTTAACAAAGGAAAAAGCATTTATATTTCACTCATGAATCATGATTGAAAAAGGCTACCTCAGGAAAAAGAAATCCAAAATGTAATTACTGATCAGAGCATTAAAACCACATAACTTGCGACTTATGCAATCACACTAAGCAGGAAACATCTTTTCTGACAATAGTACAGAGAGACTATTTCCAGATGACCCATGGTAAAAACCGCGTCGAAAATTGTATGGACTGACTGCTATTTCATGACAAAGAAGCCAGGCGGTTTAATGAACCAATTGCTTTATTCCATCCATTACATGATGAATAAAAGATAAATTGTATACATCTTTTCACATATATAAGCAGTATACAACTTGTCTTCTAGCATAAAACCATTGTTTGTGATTTCACAATGCAATTGCGCCTCATGGCGCGGCTCAGTCAATTCCTGAACTATGGTGTAAATAGGCATTGCCCTATGGCATTAGGAGTGTGTTGTACGCAATATTGCATACGCAATAAGACACTGGAAGGCGTGTGCAATAGGAGGTCAGGGTGTAAGGGTACTATTTAGGCCAACACGGACCACTTTTAAATTTTTTTTACTTCTTAATTACTAGATTATGTGGTTATGATCTCTATTTCAAATCACTATATAGTGATGATTAAAATTTTCAACCATCAATGTTAATGTGTTAGCCTGTTAGGATTATATATAAAGGGTTCAGAATTTTTGTGGTTAGAACTTTGAACGTATTACTTTGCGAGGATTACGGCCTCACTATAATTATAATTTGGGGTGTTTTACCAAAATACGGGAATTGTCCGCATGTGTTGCCAAATTACGGGGAAAAGTTAGGGTTTTTTTTAAAAGCAGGAGTCGGAATTGGGTCTTCCGACTAGAGGTAGGAGCTTTGAAAAAATTTGTTCCCTCTCCAGTCGGATATGCCACTTCCGACAAGGGGTTTCTTTAATTTTTTTTATTTTTAAATTCCTGGTGCAATTATTACTACTCAATAAAGTTTTTTAAAAATAAAGTTTTTTCAAATAAAGTTTTAAATTCCTATCGGAATTGTTAATTACGAATGTAAAAGTTTTTTTTAAAAAAAAACATTCGTGTCATATTTTTTAAAATGAAAATTATGCATTTTGATTTTTTGAGTTACAATTGAACCTATTTGATGACAATCGATCATATATGAAGTTGATTCTACGTGACCGTTTAATTTTTGCAAAATGGAAGAGAAAGAATTACATTAGTATCGTACTCAAATTCTTAAGAATTACTATCAGGATATACAAATCAATGAATCTTATAAAATCATTATAATTCATCTTAAATAAGCATCATATTTGTACTTATTGTCAATTTAACTTAACATACATTTTATATTTTGTTATAATTTGTATATTTTAGAGTAATAATTTAATTTTTATGTAAGTTCGAGGGCCTATTTGACATTTTTCCATTTTTTTTAAAACCACTTACTCCCTCAGGCCTCAGGCCCGCAAAATAGTTCTCACTTTTCTTTGAAAAATTGTTCTCATTTCTTTTTATGAAAAGTTTTGTGTGGCTAACATTCATTTCATTACAAAAAAAACATGGAATTGACGGATACTTTTGGCAGGAATTCCCCAAAATTGACAGGGATTTTGGCAGGGATATGCCAAATCCGTGCTTAATTCGTGCCAATCTCATAACTTTTTTATAGTGTAATTTACTTTTTTCTTACTCAACCACAACCATATTCTAATCCAAAACA
This sequence comes from Cuscuta epithymum, assembly GCA_945859915.1. Taxonomy (NCBI): domain Eukaryota; kingdom Viridiplantae; phylum Streptophyta; class Magnoliopsida; order Solanales; family Convolvulaceae; genus Cuscuta; species Cuscuta epithymum. The sequence goes on along the minus strand of CAMAPF010000057.1, from coordinate 1,263,493 downwards.
AACTCGGAACTATTTTGTGTGATGGAGTGAGTATATCATAAGACGTCTTAAATAAGATTAAATATAATTTGAAATTTTATAATTGAAGTATTATATTCCCTCTTCGAAAGGTGAGAAATTATGGTTATGTTCAAGATTATTTTCACAGTAATTTGCAGTAATGCCAAAATATGATAATTTCAAGATGGGAACACAGCTTATATTTTTAGATTTTTCGTTGATTATTTACTTTTATTTCCAGAAGTTCTCCATGATGTGTTCATATAATAAAAAGTCTTTTAATGAATTTGGGATAAGTCAGTTTTGTGGGTGTTTTACCTTGTCGGATGTGTAATTTCAAAAAAAAAATCTATACCTTGTCGGATTTCCCAATTCCGACAGGAAGCCCTAACCCCTAAACAATGCCCTAACCCCTTGGTCGGAATACGGAAACCCGACTCCCGCAATACGGTAATCTAATTCCAATTCCCGTATTTTGGCATGTCAGACTCCAAACTCCCGCATTTTGGTAATTTCCTCTATAATTTGTTTTAATATGACTTTTGATGAATAAATTGTTTTATTTTTAATGTATTTATACACGCACAACCACAAATAGAATGTGTTTTATTGCATATGATTTGATTTAAATTGCAGATGTTTTGATCCTCCAGGGTTCCATCCATGGAAACAGTCTTCCTCTCCATATGGAAAATGAAAAAGGTTCGAAAAGAAATGAGGAATCCTAAGGAACTGAAACAGTACCCAAGCTACCAAATCAAATCAAAATCTTTAATAAAACGGAATAAAATTAGAATCAGACCTGCTTTGTCATCTTCAATCTAGCAGCTTCATTACTGTCATAATTCTTGGAATCAAAATCAAGTGCCAAATCAACTTCAACCTCTGAACTTACAGGTTTCACCCTCACCTGTAAATTTATGTAAACAATATGAGGCAATTGCTTATACAGAAGAATATTAAAAGCTTACAACTCAATGTTATGACTCGCCTCTTTACACCTTTCTTCCAATTCGTATGGTCTCCATTTTGGCCTCAAGGGATACTGAAGGACATATAGCTGACAACACACAAGTTACATTATAATGGAGTACATGATAATTTAAGTGCTACCATTAGAACACAAAACGGAATAAAATGTAAAAAAAATTACAGAGTGTTACCTTAGTGTTAGGATCGGTGGAAGGAGTAAGATAAATGTCAATCTCTCGAACAACCTCATCTTCCTCCCCTTCACTGAACATTGGCTCGTCATGGTCTTGTTCTCTATTTCCATCATCTGGCTTCATATCCACGTCCATTTGTAGTCCATCGCTAGTACTACCATCTTCTTCAAGATTTGATTTGGGGATGTGACTAGTGACAGGGATGGTCTTGGAATCAAATTCCTCCTTTTTACCTATAGGAACGGGATTAGGTTCCGGCAACACGGAATTGGAAGACGATACGGGTTCCTTCTTCACTTTGGATAATTGAGGTCCGGGTTTTGAACCCTTCGGCGCAAACCGCGATGGTCGAACTTGGGCCTTCTTCGGAGCAGCATCGAAGTCATCTAAATCCGAATCAACCATGTTCTTCCCAAGCTTATAATCACACTAGTTGGAGACTTGGAGGAGCTCCTCCTATATACGCAGTAGAAGTTCCAAGAACAAAATAAATAAATGATCAGAAAGGGAAATTCGTATGCTTGATTCCGGCTGGTTACTGGCAAAGCCGTGGCGCAAACCGAGTTCAATAAAAAAATCGGATTCGCCAGTAGGGTTTTAGTTTGTTGTTTTTTGCCGCATTTTTTCCGCCTATTGCATTCCTGTACTCTTTTGTTGAATGTAAATCATCCCACCAGCTCCACTGGTTGGGTAAAACGGTGAAAAATGGTAGATTGGATTTCTGGTGCTATAAGTATAAGTCCAACTTTTATGTGTTAGATTTAACCGCCGGTGTCATAATTAGTAGGGAGGTCAATTCATGTCTATTGAGATGAGTTTTAGGTGGAATATAGGGTTTACTAGTGTTAGAACTAGTTGAGCCACTATAATTTACCATCTCTGTGTATTCCATTGAGTTGGGGCTTCAACTTTTAAAACAATTGAGTGCAAGTCATCAATTTTGATGGAGATAATCATGAAATTTATATTAGAGTCACTCCTAACTTTGATATCTCTTGAGGCTCTATATAGTATTACTCAAGGATTTTCTCCAAGCACAAGTGATACTTTGTATATTTTACAAATTATATGATATATACCTAATATATCAAATATATAATCTATTCAAATATAGAATTAATTCCACTTTTGATCATAGAAATTTTGTGTCAATTCCACATTTAGTCCACGTCTTTCACTTTTGTCCACTTTTGGTACTTGACAAATGTTTTTTCAATCGTTTGTGGTCCTTTTCCGGCGATTCTAACCATCAGAAACAATGCCAGAAGGACCATGTATGAGCGAAAACCCAATAGTCATGTATCAAAAGTGGACCTCACTGGACAAAGTGAAAGATGTGGACTAAATGTAGAATTGACCTAAAATTCGTAGAACCAAAAGTAGAATTTATTCTTCAAATATATAAGGTGATATATGATAATGGTGCGGGTAATTGTACCTGAACTAAACGGGATGGTTACGGGGCGGGTAACGGGTAGAGTAAGTATATAACAGCACCCGCCTCATTACCCGGGTAGAGTAAGTAGATACTCGGCCACTTGGGTATTCCTTGTCCCATACCCGCTACTCAGTCAACAGAGTTTCTCCCATTTTGACCGGTTCGGTTCAATGCGGGTATATGTCGTGTCGGGTTAAATTGTCATCTCTAATAAAACACTACCAGATAAACACTCACATGTAGTGCTAGGTCCGCCACACAATAAAAACACAATAAAAGAAGTATTGAATACGAAATAAAACTAATTTAATACGGAGTATTAAAATACTCCTTTGTGACCTGCGAACGTGCTTTCCTTTCCTCGCTCTTTTTTTCACAGCCACTAACCCCTTATAAGTTACTCCATTGTTCTTTTTTTTAGGAATATAATATAACATTTCCAAAAAACTCTCGAATATCAAATCAAACTTGAATATCTTACATTTTGGTCATCAAATTCCTATTTGTATACTACGTATATGATTACCCGAACCAAATGTGCCCTAATTATATACGGAGTACATGATGTTGCTTTGTTCTTTTGGGATGTGTGATAATGGTTCACATTTGACGTTATCTTATGAATCAGATCATATTTATTTGTAAATACGGCATAGTTAACTTCAAGTCTGTTAATGCATCACAAACCTTTTGCACATATATGCCTATCATGTGACCGTAAATTGTTAAAATGATTAATATATTAATTATACTCCCTCCGTATTTAAAAGTATCATACACTTTCCTTTTTTGGATGTATTTAAAAGTTCTCTACACTTTCCCTTTTTGGTAAACTTTTCCTTTAAATACTCTATTACTCTTACCTTTTCTACTTTTTATCATATCTTTCCTACCTTTTCACATTCTCTCTTTTTTATACTATTCATTACCCTTACTATTCTACCTTAAATCTTGTGCCATAACCAAACGTAACGATCTTTTAAATACGGAGGGAGCATCAAATTTTCTATTAAGGAGCTATGAGATCAAACCCCCGATCTCTAAGGACGAATGGATATTGTTGGGGTAGCTCATGTGATGAAATAAATAATGATTAGTGTAGCTCATCTGATGAGTTTCCACCGTCATTTTAGTTTAATGACTAGGCGACAAGTCGAGCTGAGGGTCATTGTACCCCTAGGTCGACGATCACGTCCGAAAGAATTAAGTGACGACCCGAGCCAAGGGTTATTGGACCCCCAGGCCGAGGGCCACGTCCGAAAAAATAAGGTGATGAGTCGAGCCGAGGGTCATTGGAGGCCCAGACCGACGGTCACGTTCGAAAGAACTAGTTTACATGCCGAACCGAGGGTCATTGTACACTTAGGCCGACGGTCACATCTGGAAGAACCTCAGGCCGATGTGCAAAAAAAGAGAGGGGTGTACACATATACATATTGTTGTGAGGCGAGCATCTTTCACCAAGACGCCAAGGGCGGGAGACGAGCATCATGGCTGAGGGCCGTGAGACGAACACCACTTGCCGAGGTCGAGCATGACTTACTTAGCCAGACTCGCTCGTTATCTTATCAAAGGGCCGAAGGCCGAACATCTTTCACCAAGAGGCCGAGGGCCATGATACGAGCATCACGGCCGAGGATTGTGAGACGCGCAACACATCCAGAGACCGAGCGTGCCAAGACTGAACACGTCGAGGACGAAACGGCCCAAGGAAGTCCAACCTAGCATCCGAAGGTCGAACGTCTCTAGGAATTCAGGACGAGGATTGTTGCTGAGTATGACGAGGTCGGTCGCGCCCGGGTCGTGCACGACGAAGCTGGACATATCTAGGACGAGGTTCTAGGGGTCAAACATTCAAAGGAAGCCGAGTCGGGTTTCTAGGGACCGATCTTCCTAAACATGTCGAGTCGAGCGTCTAGAAGGAAAATTCCAGAGGTCCAACCACTAGAGATCAAGCGGGCTGACCGTAAAAGGGGCCAAACGTCCAAGGAATCCCAGCCCAACATCCGGAGGTCGAACGTCCCAAGGAATTCGGGCCGAGGGTTGTCGTTAAGTATGACGAGGTCGGGGCTCCCCCGGGTCGTGCATGACAAAGCTAGACATACCTAGGCCAAGGCATTATTAAGCCATTTCTCCGAAAATCGAGTCCATGTGTAAGGAAGATATATTCAAGGAAGCCAGAGGAAGAGCGCGGGCTAGAGTATACTTTCTCGAGCAGATTCACACACTCACTACTCAAGAAACTGTGTAATGATTATTCCAATTATTCCATGATCTGAATAATTGAAAGCTATCAACCTAAAACCTAAAATATCATAGATTTTAATTTATTTAAAAAATTATTAACTCTGTTACTAATTTGTGATGATTTTATCTTCACAAAAGTTTTTTTGAGTGTAAAAAGTTAATTAGTTTTATAAGATTAAATGATATTTAATTTTTAAAAAAATATATTAGAAAATCATGATATTTTTGTATCTTACTCGTTTGTATTTTCTCTTATTTCCTCTCAATAATATTTATTCCACGATGGAGTAGCTATGTAGAAAAATAACGGTCAACAACAATGACTTATAATTATGATAATAATTTGTGTTTTATACTAAAAATTAATTTTATAGATATTTTTCATTGAATTTAAATGCAAGGTTGCATTAATAATTATGACATTACCCGAGGGGGCATCGAATTATATTAAATTTAAATTTAACAAATATTAACATGAGGGGGCAAAGAACGAGAATGATCCAAACTCAGAGGATAACTAATTAATTTTTGAAAATGCAAGGTTGCATTAATAATTACTACGTATGACATAACCTCAAGGGGTTTATAGTAAATTCCTATTATTTAATTACTCTTTCGATAATGGAATACCCTTCACCGAGATTACCTTTTTGTGGCATTTTTTTCAATTTTGCTTCTCATTTGGGCGTAAATTTTGCCTCCAAAAGTTGCAGCCACTCTGTTACTTTGAAGCCGTTTGGTAACAATGTTTTTCAGCTTATCATGCTTATCAACCAATTTTTTTTTACCAAACACTTAACTTTTGTTTCAACGGGTTATATGTGTAATAACAAGAAAATGTAAGGTTGGAGTTACCTTTTTTGGCTGTAATGACTGAAGTTACTGTAGATGATCATTTTTGCTATTTTTACATATAATTTTTTCTTTATTTTATTAATAAAATATATTTTAAAAATAATATTTTCTTAAATCAGCAGAATCATTCAATGCAGCTACTACAGTCATAACTTCATAAATTTTAGCAGAATCAGTCGAATCAGCCGATTTTCTTGTTACCAAACGGGTTCTTTATTTATATATAATATAAAGATAAAGATATGTCATTTGACACTAAGGGTGTGTTTGGTACAACTGGTTAAAGAGATACTTTGTGAGCTTTTTATTAGTAACTGTTAACTTTTAGTGACTGATAAAATCTTAAATAGAAAAAGTCGTAGTTGTTTCACAAAAAAAAGACTCCTTATTTAGTTATATTTGGTACGTAGTATAACAAGCTGTTGCGGTTAACTAATGATAAAAGCTACAGTCTCTCCGTAATGGTACCCACGGTAGTTTCTCAAAAATAATTACTATGAAAAAAACTCTTAAAAATTGTCATATCAAATATACAACTAAAAGCCTTTCGAGACTTTTTAAATAATACAAAAGCTAGAAGATATGATTTTATGTCAATCAAACGTACACTATTACATCGACCCCATAATAATTTGAACTGAGAAAGTTACCGAAATAGGACTAAAAAAGTTTGAAAAATCCAAAATAGGACTGTCATGTTTTTATTCCCAAAATAGGAGTAATTACTGTCAAGTTTGGAAAATATTGTCATGTTTGAAGTCTGATATAACGAAAACATGACAATAATTAGTCCTATTTTGGGAATAAAAACATGTGAGTCCTATTTTGAAAATTTAAAACTTTTTTACTCCTATTTCGGGTAATAATTTGAACTTAGCTTCCCAAACAAATTCAAAATTAGATTTACCTCATGGTGATATATATTTCCCCAACTTTTTCATTCAATATTTAATCCATTTCATTAGACAATAAATATAAAAAACAACAATAAACTCAATTTCCTCATTCAATACAAAATATGGAGTAAAAAATATATTAAAAGATTAAGTTAATAACAACTAACCCCGATAAAAAGACAATAATTAAGTGTAGAGAAGATGAAGTTGGCGTGCCTACGAGACGACAGTAAATAGTTATGTTAGTCCTCTTTCGGGAAGAAAAACATATCAATCCTATTTTGGAATTCGAAACCTCATTTACTCTTATTTTGGGAAATCTTTCAAAAAAAATAATGATAAAAGTTATAAAAATGGCTCAAATCGCTCAAGGGAGTGTTTGCAATTGCTTCAACTTAAAAAAAGTGATTTTTTAAAGTGATTTTGGGAAAAGTGATTAATAGTAAAAGTTGGTAGTGTTTTTTTTTAAGCCAAAAGCTGAAAAGTGGTTTTTTTAAGCAACCCCAAACACTCTTCAAATATTATCACTTCATCATTTGAATTCATTGAGCCTACGCGGTAAGCACTAATAATATTTTTAAAGCATGATCGAGAATTGACAAGTGAATATATGTCGTAATGCGTTTGAGAGAGGAGAGGAGAGGAGAGGAAAGGAGAATGAATTTCTGTATCACTGTATGCATCGCTCGTGAATGAGAATTGTTTTACCCCACTAAATAGCATATTCATCCTGGAATACTCGTAAAAACAAATTCTCTCCATTTTCATTCAATTCTTTTCTTAATCTTCCTAGTTCCCACCACTCTCATTCATTACAACTTTCTCCCCTTTCCAATTTCCTTTCCAAATTCGAGTGAGTCAATAATGACTTCCTCAACCAATTTAGGTTCCGTCAAGCACAACCCTCTTTCACCGGCGGCCTTTAATCTACGCCACTCGAGCAATATCCTCCCCAAATACCGGAGCCTCCCGACCCTGCCTCGGAATGGCGGCGGATGGGTCACGGCGTGTCTTAACTTGGAAACGCGAGCACCGGACGCCGAGACGGCGAAGTTCGTCGTCGGAGAAAAGAGCAGGACGATCATGGACGAGTCTGCTAGGTTCCTGGTGGGGACTTATGCCAGAGCTCCCTTAGTCCTGTCCAGTGGCAAAGGCTGTAAATTGAAGGATGTTGAAGGGCGGGAGTACTTGGATTTGACCTCCGGGATCGCCGTCAATGCCCTTGGCCATGCCGATCCCGATTGGCTCCGGGCGGTTACTGAGCAGGCTAGAACCCTAACTCACGTCAGCAATATGTATCTTTCACTGCCGCAGGTAACTTTTAGCTTTTCTTTTTTGTGTTTAATTTTAAAGATTTATCAGGAACCATAATTTGTTTTTCTTTGCCTATATTAGATCTGCAATTTAGGGAAAAACTTGATTTGTGAGCTGTTTCAATTTTGAGTTGATGAGTACTGAAACTTAAAGACAACAATGGTAGTATGGTGTTAAGTATTTAGTTAAAGCTCAACTAGTATTTCACGGGATGTAATTTACAGATATTATAAGTACGCAGTATATATATACTTCGTATAAATGAGTTTATTAATTTGTACTACGTATATAAAATTAAAATATAAGTTACCACAAGAATGATTAAAATTATAAATACTCCTTTTAATCATTCTTAAGATTTACTTAGTAGTATTAGCAAAATGTTAGAAGACGTTCTTTTGGATGACCCATTTTGTATTTTTTTTAATTTCCTTACAATCAGGTATCACAAACTTTAAGATAGAAACATCTCATAGAATTATTTCAACAAAACGAATTATTTTGAACTTCCCAAGTTTAATTCTTCATAAAAAGCTGATTCTACTATAGGAAAATTAGGTACTTAACTTGAATTACTTCAACCAAACTAATCATTAATGACCCCTTATTACACATAAAAAGTGATAAATAAACATTACAAAACAACATCCAAGCCTTAATCCCAAACGATATTGGGGTCGGCTAACATCGTTTGTCATCATATTTTTGCGAGACGATAAAACTGAAAGATATGAAACCCAAAACTAACATGTCACCATAGGCATACCTAACTTATTTAAGATCATTGTTTGAATTCCTTGGAGTTTATATGACATTTTTTGTGCTTGTGTTGATTCACTGTGGACATGTATAATACTCCCTCTGTCCCTTTTTAGTTTGCCACACACAAATTTTCAAGTCAAAGTTATTCAACTTTGACCGATTATATATTTATACACAGTAATATTTATTTAAGAAAATTATATGAAAATGTTCTTTGTTGAAAATACTATCATCAAAGTATACATTTATTAACTTTTACATAAATATATTAGTTAAAATAATGGATCAAAGTTTATCATCTTTGACTGGAAAAGTCAAAGTTGGCAAACTGAAAAAGGGACGGACGTAGTAGTAAGGATGTTTTTACTTGGACTGTAATTTGCCCCAGACCAGACCAGTCCAGACCAGACCAGTTCAGACCAGACCAGACCAGACTTGGATAGTTATAAAAATACAAAGAAACCAGACCTTACCAGACCAGTTCAGACCAGACCAGACCAGATCAGACCAGACCAGACCAGCAAATTACAGTCCAAGTAAAAACATCCTAATTACTCAAGCAGCTACAATGACAAAAAAAGAAAATGAGGCCCTTCTGTGTGGATAAAAGAACTACAAATATAAAAAGTAATAAATAAACGTAGCAAATTAAGCTATTATATAAATCAATAATAAGCCTAAGTCCTCTTCCGAACGATTCTTTGCTGAATGTAGAAATTCTGGTTGTATATGTATGTATCGCGCCTACTTCCAGACATACTCTGTAATCTTCACCCTTTAATATAGCCCAAGAGCACAATCTTCTACGGAGTATAAACTATAAATACAACTACAGTTTTGAAATCAAAACAGTTAGCATCTTTGTTACAATGCTGGAGATAAAATCTAAAAGATTAGGAATTTATAATTTATAAATCTTAAATAAACAAATCCGACCTTGTAAATTCTGTGTAGCAAATCCTATCTTCCTGGATATGAAGCTGATTTATTGATTCCAAATAAATCTACAATTCCGAATCTGAACTTGAAAATCAAATTGCTGCTTGAACTCATTTCGAGTTGAAGCTGGATAAGGAGCTTTTATTCGAATCGATGCGTCCGTTTCTGCTTCATGACCTGGCTTGCTTGGGGTTTATAAGAAGCTTGAGAAAATGGACGAAGATTGATACGCTAGCGGGAGAAATTAATTAGGCGAGAAGCAAGAAGAGAGAGGGGAACAGGAAATGGATGAGAGGCGTGAAAATAGGGTAGAAGCAGGAGAAGGGGACAGGATGAAATGCAAATAATAAGAGCAAATATGTACGGTGAAGATTTCATTTTAAGTTGGAATGAATGTTCATGGGCGGGAAAAAATGTATTGCTTTTATGTATATAGATATAGATAGATATAGATATAGATATAGATATAGATGAGTGGCATAATAATGACCGAGACTTTATCTGCTGTGGTATATTGTTTTCTTAATTCTGTTTTTTAAGGAGACCACAAGAGAAAATTACTGATCAATAAATCAATTATGGGGTTATAATGGTTATATAGATCTGCTTTGTGTATGCAGGTTGAACTGGCAAAACGCCTTGTTTGTCTCTCTTTCGCTGACCGTGTATTCTTCTCGAATTCTGGAACCGAAGCAAATGAAGCTGCGATTAAATTTGCCAGGAAGTTCCAGAGATATTCACATTCCGCCAAGGACGACAACCCTCCCGTGGAGTTTATTGCATTCTCCAATTGTTTCCATGGGAGGACTATGGGTGCTGTTGCTTTGACAAGCAAAGAGCATTACAGATTGCCATTTGAACCTGTTATGCCAGGAGTTACTTTCTTAGAGTATGGCAATATTCAGGCAGCAACCGAACTGATTCAGAGTGGGAGAATTGCTGCAGTATTTGTGGAGCCTATCCAGGGAGAAGGGGGCATATATAGTGCTACGAAGGAGTTTTTACAAGCCCTGCGTACTTCTTGCGATAGTTCTGGTTCACTTCTTGTGTTTGATGAGGTATGCAATCAATCTATTCTAATCAATTGCACAATAGATATTTACAATTGTACTTTGTACAAAAATGTTTTTTGTGTGGAGTGGCTGGAGTGAGAGAAACTCAAGGCTCCATGTCACCAATTTCAGCATAATTGGGGTTTCACCAATTCCAGCATAATTGGGATTTAGGGGATGTTGATTATGTTATGATAATATGATCCCAACTATACCCTTGGAATTGAGGTGCAATATGGTGATAACAACCTCGTTTATGATCATAGTAGCTGTACCATTTAGTGTCTAAAATGAATGGTATTAAAGTTATGGGAATTTGTCAAAGTTACCCCAAAAACATGAACTGTTGGGGGCATTAAACTTTTGGAAAATAGTGTGGAAAAAAGTATCCCAAAATGCACCCATTGTGTGCATCCAATTGCACTCTTAGAACTATTCTTGTTTATTTACATTGGATGGCCCTAAGCCCTGCATATCCTTTGGTCCTATGCAAAATTAATGAGTTGAAACATAACACCCGATTGGTAAGTGTTATTTAGGTGGTGAAATGACTTGAATCCGAGTTTTGTGGAAGAGCAATGTTCGGTAAAATCCATTTTAGCCGAATAAGTGAACTTCAAAGCTACTTGTTATGATTATTCTATTCCCTAAGAGCCCCATAATCTCTCTTTCATGTAATTCTCTTGGAACAAGACACATTGGCTATGTTTGGTACTTGGATGCTTCGGAAATATTCTATTCCCTAAGGAATGCAAATATAGGGAAATTTGGAAGCAAAGGAAATATGTGGAAAATTTTAAAAGTGCTTCAAGCTCAATAAATAATTTTTTTGTATCTATTCATACTCATTTTATTTATATATGTTCATCTTACAGTATAGAATGACTGACATCTAAGTGTCTAAAATTTTAAAAAGTAAAAAAAAAACTCTATTTTCATTCTTATTTTCCATTGCAAACCTGACATAAAAATACCAGTTTCCATGACATTGTTCTCATTTCCCTTCCACTTTCCGCATGTCAAACTTAGCCTTTAATGAATCACCGTAAATATTTGCTTTATAGGTTCAATGCGGCTTAGGACGAACTGGTCATCTCTGGGCTCACGAGTCTTACGGCATATACCCAGATATAATGACACTAGCTAAGCCTCTTGCTGGAGGTCTACCTATAGGAGCCGTGTTGGTGACGGAAAAAGTAGCCGCAGCAATAAACTATGGAGACCACGGTAGCACTTTTGCCGGTGGGCCCCTGATCTGCCATGCTGCAGTTACTGTGCTGGACAAGATTTCAAAACCAGAATTCCTGGCTGGTGTTTCTGATAAAGGACACTATTTCAAAAACTTGCTTGTCAAGAAGTTGGGAGGAAACTCACACGTGAAGGAGGTTAGAGGGGTGGGGCTTATTATCGGCATAGAACTTGATGTGGCGGCGGCACCACTTGTGGAGGCATGTCAACATTCTGGTCTGCTGGTTTTGACGGCAGGGAAAGGGAATGTTGTAAGGCTTGTGCCTCCTTTGATCATCTCAAAGGAAGAATTAGAGCATGCGGTTGACATTTTAGCTGACTCTTTGCCTGCATTGGACAAGTTCACCTAAGTTTATCTGTAGCATACTTTATTATACGGATTACAAAGTGTAGTATACAAAAGCAATTTGTATCCGCTTCATCAAACAATTTCTACATATGTAACCTGTTTTTGTAATAAGGCTCTGCTTCAATAGTAGAGCCATTTGGGTAAAACTTGTTGGCATACACAAAGCCGAAGTTGTAAAGATATGACACTATGACAGTAGGGGTACTCGGGCCTGGGCCCGGCCGGGCCTCGGTTCATGAAAGGGGGGCCCGGAACCGGCCCGGGTAACCCCCGGGTCTGGTTCGGGCCGGGCCGGGGCTCGGTTCATTTTTTTTTTGGCTTTTCCTAATTAACCCCCAACCCTCCCCCATCACCCCCAAACCACCTCAAAATTCAAATGGCCCAAAATACCCAGCCCAACCCAAAAACATAAAAAAAAAATTAAAAAGAAAAAAAAAGAAAAAAAAAAATAAATTGGCCCGAACCGGCCGGGCCGGTTCACCTTTTCAGGGGCCCGAGTCCGGCTCAGAACCCCAGCGGGTTGGGCCTACCCGGACCGGTCCCTGGCCGGGCCGGCGGTTCGGGCCGGTTCAAACAGTGACCGGGCCGGGCTGGTTCTGGGCCGGGCCGCCCGGCCCGAGTCCACCCCTATATGACAGTATATGCAACTCTCCGAAATAAATTTTAAAAGTTAAATCATTTTTTTATTCAAAAAAAAGTTAAATCAATTTCTACCAACTTTTTATTCATAAAAAGTTAAAAGCATTTTATATAGTTTGAGTTTTAATTTCTACCAACTTTTTAGGCAAGTGGAAGTCTTTAACCATTACCACATTAAGGATTTTTTTATAAAATTACTATAGTGCCCCTTTCATAAGCTACATATGAGATTAGAGAGCGAGTTTTTTTTTTTTAAATGTTTGCATTCCCACCATACATACGTGCATCTAAACTTTTTATAGCCTTTAAGATGTATGGTTAAGATTTATTCTTCTTTCTCACAATAAGGAGTGTTCTTATTGGAATCACTTCCTATGTGTGTGTGTGAACTAGATCGGGAGCATAGCTCACCTAGTAGGTAGAGAGTAACACAAGAGTCAGGTCATGAGTTCAATTCCAAGCAATGACTTGAGATGGAATACTCTCTTTCCATTAGAGTGATATCAAAGCTCAATTTACATCCTCACATCTAGATGTCCGGTCGGTGCTGGGGACTAGGGTCCTCAAAATTGGAGTGTCATCCTTTTATAATGAACTAGACTTGTATATATAAAGATTTTTATGCATCAATTTTCACATAAAATATTTATTATACCAGTCATGAAAGTTTTTGAAAGCTGGACTAGTCGTTGCCTAATACGAAGTATGCCCCCAACCTGTGCCTCCGGACAAGACTCGAATCTTGACCCCCTTTTTCACACATCAACTGATCAACATATCACTATAAGGACATATAAACTAGAGTTAATTATCGACTAAAATATCAAAGTAACAAATAGACTAGGTTTTTTTACAAGAATAATATTAAAATAAAACTTATTTACATAAATATGACTATTCATTACTACAACGTAGTGTTATGGTAACTTAAGTTCAAAACTTGAACATCAATTACTATGATTTCATTACCGCTATAGTAACTAGTCATATTTTTGTAAAACATCTTTATTTTGCTCATATTTATGTAATTATTTCAATAGACTATCTTGTTTTAAATTCCCTAAATATGACTAATCATGAATGTTTGGACAAATATACCTATGTAGCATTTGGACTGCCCAATCCAGCTGCCAGTGCCGGCCTCCGTCCACCATCGCCCAACTACTATGCTTGCCGCTGGCGGAAACTGGTCAAAATTTCAAGATTGCATTTTCTGCTAGTTTCACGCCGGGAGTCTCGCCGGAGTTCGGCCACCGCCGCCGATCTTGGCCGCCGTACTATCCCTCCACCAATAAACTGTCGTGGTTGCCCAAGGGAACAAGCTAGGAGGCAATTAATTAATTAATTGGATTAGGAGTATTTAAGTCTTTCAATTAAGTTTTCATTTAATCTTATTTAGGGCAATTCTCATATAGATTAATTCAAACAAAATTAAAACAAGTCTAAAGGGTCAAATAGGCCCTTGAACTAACTTAAAGTGTTCAATTAGCCCCTCATATAGAAGGTTCAGCCCGGTCATCGCCAATTGGGGAGGTTCCAGGTGGAATTTTTAGATAAATTTTTTTGAGCATCTTCTTCATTAAGTCTAGTTTACCCATATCAAATTTCAGCTAAACATTAAATCGGGAAGACAGTCAAATGATTTTCCGAAATGTACTGCGCTGTTTAACTGCACAATTATCTTCAAAAAATCATTTGATTGCCTTTCCGGTTAAATTTTTAGCTGAAATTTGACATGGGTAAACTAGACTTAATGAAGAAGATGTTCAAAAGATTTCATCAAAAAATTCCACCGGGAACCACCCCAATTGGCGACGGCCGGGCAGAACCTCCTATATAAGAGGCTAATTGAACACTTTATGTTAGTTCAAAAGCCTATTTGACCCTTTAGCCTTAAAACAAAGATGCAATAAGAAGATCAAATTTATTTTCTCTCAACAGTTGCATGCACCCGACAACAGTTAATTTAAGTAAAAGACCAAAAATTAGGAAGCAAATTTACTCAAGTACTACTACGTATTACGTAGTTGATTAATTAAATTAGTTAATGAAAAGAATGGTAAAGGTTGTAATTAAGGCATGCTGAGCGACGCAAGATTCCGGAGATGGGTGGGATCATCCTTATTTCCGGTGGCCGGGGACAAGAAGCATCTCTATGATCGATCGGATCAGATCAGATCAAAGTCTTCTAACCTCCAGCGGCTAGCTACCATTAATATTCGCCTTCCCACCTTACAATTCACTCCTGATGAATGATGATATATGCCATGCATGACATCATTAACATGCATGATGCATCCATGCACTACATATACACACACATCCATGCATGCATACATGATACACATGATACATGCAGTCATCACTGTCACCGAATATCTTCTATTATACAAAGACAAAAGAAAAAAATGAACAGTGTTCCCGCCTAAAAGCATTGCAGAATTGGGTCGGGTCGGGTTATCATGGGTACAAAAACGGGTCTTGCAGGCAGCCCAATGCAGTGCATTTATGATGGCCCAACCTCCAATGTTTAATTGTGTGGCCCAAGAACTGTCTCTCTCTTCAAGTTCGGCTGCCATGTCCTTTAAATGAATAAACAATTGTTTAAAGTGTACTTTTGAACATTGAGCCACAAAACCAATTAATGAAGTGTACTATGATAAAATGTAATTCAAAGACCAGCTGGTTCCTTTGATTAAAAAAGGAAGTAATGTGGGCTGCACGAATCACTATGATAAAGAGAGGACCAACTTTAATTTAAAAAATAGGCCTGTGTCATTTCGAATTAATTAAGTTGTACTACAAAATCTTTAGTAGAGATTTTGGTTCAATAGACCATTGGTTAAAAACCAATTTGCTCTTATAAGCACTCCATTTTGCTACTATAAATACCCTCAATAGGGGCCGCCAACAACACACCAGCAAGCATTTCACAAGCACTTGCTATTACTACTTGATCAATGGCAGGTTCCCAACTATAATGAGGTATCAATAAGCTGTTTTTATGCAAATACAATTATCCAAGTATCTATAACCAGTGATGCAAACTGTTTTTATCCAATCTCTTTTTGATTATTATGGATATCATGTGTTTTTAGTAATGTTTATAAGGTTTCCGATTCCTTTGTAGCAATAATCACTTAAGAACCTCAGAGCAGCACACAACATAACAAGAATGGTAATCATCAACCACTCATAGGTAAGACTTGATCTACGTTATCAGTTTCTGTAGTACTGATTTTTGAATGTACATTACTAATACTTTAAAAAATGCAGATTTCATTGGCTATATTTATGGGGAATGGTGATCTTGAAACATTTGGAATCAGATGCATTGACAAACTCCTATGGAACTGACTATGGAGGAAATCCTACACATTTACATTTGTAATGAATTCTTTGGTGATTAAAAAATATAATCATTCTTGGTGGATTAGACCTGCAATAGAAAAGTTATCCATTTCACATAAGTTATTCACAAGGGCACGACATAAGAAAAATCAGTATTCATTACATTATAAATGTGAGGTATATGAGACAAAAGAAATGGAGAATTCAAAAATGTTTGTTCAATCTTCTTTCAGACTTAAATTTAAGAAAAAGAAAAAAGTTTTTTGCTTTAGTCAGGAAAAGAAATATTCATATTTTTATGTTCTAGATAAAATTAAACTGCAAAACATTGAACACAGTTCACCTACATAACAATACCTGATATTTATGGATTGACTTAACTTACCAAGGCAATAGAGTAGGCCAGAATAAGTTGATCACGAAAACAGGAAGAGTAATCTATTTTTAAATATTGTTTTACATCCAGTTAACCTTTTTATAAGAAAATTGGATGATTCTATTATTAATAACATTAAAACAGATTTTTTAAGAATGTAGAAGAATGTATCACATAGATCATAATGTAAACAATAGATACATCTACATGATAGTTAAAACACTAAGTTTATTAATATGACATTCTCGCACTCAATTTCATGTTGTGAACACATAAAAAAAGTATGTATGTCCATATTGTTTGCATTTAATAAACAATAGGTATATTTAATTTTAACACGTTCATATTATTCTCAGACTGAGCAGATTAACATATCCATAGCAAAAATATATAGATTAAGTGAAGTAAATAGATCTGTTGGAAAAAAAATTGTTGAACGAATACAGATTTAGTTTACTATATAAATATGTTAAACATGCATATTTATCACAATATAAATAGACCTAAAGGCATTAACAACCATATAAGGAATTCATTTATGATCTTGAAACAAAATATCTTACAAAAGCATCTCTCAAAAGAATTCAAGTTTAAGTCCTTATCTAATACTTTCATTGCCGAGCAATAAATTTTGGCTTAAAAAATACTGGCTACAGATTATCTGCCGAGAAGGCTGCTAGAGGGAATCTGGAAGTCCTAATATTAAGGTCCAAAATAACCAATAGGCAACATTGTATTGTAGGTTAGAAAGTTTATATATTTGGGGGCTTAAATGAGCATTTTGCTTCAAATTGTAGCAATATTGGGATGGATCGAAATAATATTATAGATCACAAAAAAGATGAATATTGAGTACAAATTGTAGATATGTCAACTTATTAGTACTGCCTATCTCATTTTCTTGAGCTAACCATATGCAAATGTCATTTATTCCATGCATAGCACTTTATCAACTTAAAAATCAATTGTTACTTATACCCATCCAATACAGCATACACAATTATTATTTTTACCTATCTGTGTACCAGACCAATAGATATATATATATAGAGTTAATATATCAATAACAAATATTCTAGAAATTTGTTAATGGTTTGAAGTCATAGTTCATCAATAATAGGAGTACAATATGTAATCTAAAAAAGGTATAAACATCATTGTAAAATATTTCATTTATGTAATGATTGATATTATTTACTAAATTTATATTCAGAAAATAGACTATTTATACTGTATAAATGTTTATACATATACAATTATATGCACTTAGTACTACATATGCATAATTACTACGTACCATGTATGTGTGTTTGTCCATCAAAAAACAGCTCATAGTCAACAGACAAGCAGATTTAATCCTAACAGTTATGCTCTTAGAATTGTGAATCAAGTACAATGTGTGACATATACAAGTACTGCAATACTCATTTTCCAGAGATACGAGTATATAGGTATATGTCACTAATGCCATGCATATTTATTCTTCCGACCTTATTTTTCAAATTTTGAGTATCCATGTTTAGTAAAAATAGATAAACATATGATATGTAAACAGATCTAAGCAACAAAAAGATAGTTCCTTACACCTTTTTTTGTTTTTTAAAAAACGGAGTAAAAAATTGGACAGACATGACAACCTGATAGAAAGAATTATCTGTGTTTTTTTGTAAAAAAAAATGGATTTACATCAAACAAACAGATTCTTTCCCTAACATCGTAACTATGAAATACGAAGTAACTAACAAATAGGTTTCATATCCAATGAAAAATTATTTTTTTGAAAAAATTGCGTCATATAGAGTATAAATTCAAACGGTTCAAACATATATACCCAAAAGAGACATCTGAGTGTACCAATCATTGTTAGGAAAGGTCCATACACCGGCCGATTATATAAACCGTACACATCGCACATCTACGCCTCAGTCGGAGAATCCGGTTCAATCATCAACAAGTAACGGATTAACCTATGACAACCTTTTGGATCCAAACTACGGTGTACGAAGTTAGGATGGGGACGATTGGTGATCGGCGGAGGCGGGGGTGGAGGCGGAGTGCATCGGATTAACTGACTTTTTTTGCCTGGACGCTTTGTGTACAAATGAATAAGGCGGCGTTGGGTTTTAACGAGTTTATATATGTCGTATTAGGGTTTTCGTGGAGCATATGGGTTTTCAATTGTTACGGCCTAGGGTATTAGATGAGTTGAGTTGTTAAATGGGTTTGTTAAATACGTAGGTACCATACGTAGTAATAAATTATGAATGTGTGTGTTGGGCTTCGAATTGCAATGGCTATTCAGACTGAAATAAAAATTGTTTGTGTATAAATTTATCAATCAACATCTTTTATACCCCGTCCCAATTTGTAAGATACATTACGGTTTATGATGTTTGACTGATGATAAAGCAAATTGATCCCTGACAACACTCAAATTAGTTCTAGAAAATAAAATTTACATATTCATAAACTACATTAAAACCGCTACAAAACCTGCAAAAAATAATTCAAATTTCATAAACTTTTGATATATAAAATAAAAGATTAAGATTGATTTATGTTGACCAAGTGAATAGTAAATGTATCATACAATTTGGGACTGAGGGAGTATAATTTTAAGTATTAAATTGGTAAAAGAATTCATTCAAAGTAATATATTATGCATTTTATATATAGAGTATATTATATTCAAATAGTTTTATTAAGAAACTTATTTATGAATAATTACATTTATGGAAATAAATGTTATCAAACTATTGATAAGAATAAGTGACCTAGATCCCGTCTGGTAACATTGAAATCGATTGAATCGGCCGACTCTGCTGAAATTTACGAAGTTTTGGCTGAAGTGTCTGTATTGGCTGATTCAATCTGCTGATTTATGAGAAATATATACTTAAAGTATACTTCATTAGTAAAGTAAAGAAAACACTATATGAAAAAACAGCTAAAGTGGTCATTCACAGTCTCTTCAGCTAATACAGTCAGAAAAGTAATTTCAACCTTACTTTTTCTCATTTATGACACAATCCGGCGTGTGAAATCAAAAATTACATGTTTGGTTAAAAAGTTGGTTGAGAAACTTGATAGACGAAAAATAATAGATTCACCAAACAGGCTTTTAATTAGATCATGTCATTTAAGCCTTTTGCGGATAAAATGAATGGGACTTTTCACTAAAATACTTTTATAATTTTAATGTTTATAAGTATTTAAATAAATACCTTTTTACTATTTCAATTTAATAATATTGCAGTTGGATTTTAAGTGATAGATAAGAAATTGGGAATTGAAAATGTTGGGTTAGGATTTTTCCAATTGAAATGGGCTACCAGGCCAAAGTTAAAATGTATATATATTTACTTTATGAGTAATTTTCTGTCACAGCCTTTGATGGGTTGACTATAAATAAGACACTATATCAATCTTTATTGCATGTTGGACTCTTATTAAAAAAGTCAGTGTTTACGCATGGTCAATTTTATGTTGCAGTATCAAAAGTAACAAATCATAAGGGTTCGAAAATATTAATTTGCACGGAAGATGACGAGCTAACTAACCATACCACCAATGTAGTTTTTTGTACTAACATTTCCTTATATCTACTTATTCCATAACACACTTACTATCAATCTACGATTCTTCGATATCATTTCTCTAATTATACTTTATTATGCATTATTACGACTTACGTCTATAATAAACTAATAATAGTTATAAATGATAATAGTTATGCATTATTACATTTTAATATCCCGCGCATCGCGCGGGTGAGAATCTAGTATATACAAACAAAAGTGTGATCAAGGAAAGTTTAACACGTACAACCACGTTGTTACATCTGATTGGCTAAATATACATCTGATTGGGACCCACGTAAACTCACCTGATTGGCCCCACCAGCTAGGCACCTACAGTAGCCTAAAATAAAGACTACGAGTGGGACCCTATCTGTGGGCCATCATTTGTCTCCAACTTTGCTTTTTCCATCTCTTGCCCCATTCACTTTGTGCATTTTTCTTTTCATTTTAATATGATATATGTAGGGAGTACTAGCTCCGTTTTTCTTTCCATTCCTTAATCAGATGTAACTATTAGCTCTATTAGCTCCATCCTTGAGTAAATGCGACATATTAAATTTTACACTATTCACATTTTCTATTTTAACTACGTTTTATTTATTAATGTATTAATATTTTTTTATGAAAAAGATTTGTTAAATTTATCACATTGTAAATTTTCAAAATCTATTTTTTTTAATAATACAAAATTATATATATTAATGATCAAAGTTGTGTCTCGGCAAGTGTGAAATGTTGACCGTTGCATTTATTTAAGAATGGAAGAAGTATTTTATAAGTGACACAATTAATTGAGCAAATAGTTTTATACAGAGTATTTTTTAAGAAACAAAAACTCTCTTTTGCCAAGTTTCATCGACGCGGAGATTAATAAGGTGAAAATTGTGTGGATGAGGTTAATACAAAGAAGAGAAAATTAGCTGGAAGCATAAATTCTTTATTTAAAAGAGAAAGTAGTGACAAAGTTGATGAGATCACCAAAAAAAGAAAGTTCAAAGTTTTAAGAGACGAATGAAGCATTTGATACGGAGTATATATAAAAAGATGTTGTGCCTATTTTAGGTTAAACGTAACATACTTTTTCTCATATAATTATTTTAAGATTTTAAAACAATTCATAAGAGCATCTCCCATGAAAAGGTGTCAGCGACACATGCATGATAAGAGATCAGATATAAACACAAACAAATTAATTAATACGTAGTAGAAAGTTTCTCACATTATTTCCACAATGTAAGACTTTCAATTATTTTTTGTTTACAATGTCAAGCGTACCGTCTAGATCATGACATTGTGCACGTGCACCGTTGGCACTTTTTGCACTAAAGATGCTCTATTTGTTTTACCAAACACAAAATTAATAAAAGTTGTTGAAGATTTTCCACACATTACAAATGTTAGAAGACATTAAAACAATGAGTTATTTCTAGTATATTTATTACTATGTGACCTGGGGCGGAGCCAGGGGTCAGGGTGGTCAGATGACCCCGCTGAAAGTTTGCGAGTATAGAGCTCTAAAATATCTTCGCTTTGATAAATTATGGCCCCCGTAACTCATTACGAGTAAAAAGTTATGAATTCTGGAAAATCGGCACTATTTAAACGTTAAATCAGCAAAATTTGATGCATACTATATACTCTGTATTATTTTCCCAAATTTAAAACATAGGGTATAATTCACTCAATACTTACGTAACACTACTTAGAAACAGAGCAAAAAAAATTTATCTTATTGTTACGAGTGCCTATTTTATCTAAGTTGCATATGAAATATGAAACTCGAACATTGTTTAAAAACAATTCATCATTTTCATTCTGTATATAGGTTAGTTTTGATCCTCTTGAACCGTTTTTCTGACTCCGCCAATGTATGTCACTGTTTATGTTAACATTGTCAAATAAATCCTTACTACACATGTAAGGATCGATGTATACAAAAAAGTCTATAGGTAAATTAAATTGATGTATCTTACTCCCTAAAATCTAATGGTAAAGGTGTATCTTATACTCTAATGGTAAAGGTGTATCTTATACTCTAATAGGCGTACAATCGAAAGGGCAATGTATACTCCAAGTGCGGAGGTTACGTTGGAAAGGGAAATACCTTTTGCAGCTCATTAAGATGAAATCTCGAGGGGAAGCTAAGAAAGAAGAATATGTTCTCTCTGCATCGTGTGTTAATTGATCGGATCGTAGTGCTCTACGAATAGACAGATCCGTCCATATATGTTACTCCTACGGAACATATTTTATGTACACCTTTTTGTGTATATCCTTCTAATTATGGGTATATGAACAAACGAATTGCATTTTTTGTTACAAATTACTTGTGTACATTAACAAAAAAGAGAAGATATAAACGGTGTACAAAGAGTGTACTAGATCTAGTTTTTTTATTCTGATTGATGGCGCCGAAATAGGTGTAAGAACTAAGAACATGTTGGATGTTGGAGTTATTTTTATGGTGACAACTCCGGTACCCATTTAAAAAATGGGGTAACGTACCTACCATGCATTTGATTGGTCCAATTCATTATATGCTTTTTAATTTAGATTTAAATAATTCAACTGCATCATTCTTATTGGTCCATTTGGACAAATGTACGGTACATTTGGGGTACCATAGAATCTACCTATTTTTATTGACCAGATTGGATATGGTAGTTGAAAGAGAACTGTTTCGTTATTTTCCTCGTATATTAATTTCTTTATTTTACTAATAAAATATAAAATAAATATAATTTATTTATAATTCTCCAAATTCAATAGTTTCTAAACAAAATTTCGCAAGTTTCGGCAGATCAAACTCAAATGAGCTGGTAAATAAGGATATTTTTACTTGGACTGTAATTATTTTGCTGGTCTGGTCTGTTTAAGTATGAATGAATCGATTCCCCATTCTCTTCAGGTCTGGTCTGATTTGATCTGAACTGGTCTGATCTGTTTTGGAAAACCGTCTCTTTGTATTTTATAACTACAGAAATCTAGTCTGATCTGATCTGTTTAAGTCTGGTCTGATCTGTTTAACTCTGGGATTGAAAACAGTCTAAGTAAAAACATTTTGGGAGTTAGTAACCATGGCGGTTAGGCGAGAAGAATTTTAGAAAATGATTAGGCATGTGTACACACAAGTTTAATATTAATTAATTGTAATAATCATAAAAATAGTTTATTTGTACTAAACTTATATGAGAAAATTCCCTAAATAGGAGTAAAAACGTTTTAAAATTCCAAAATAGGAGTATCATGTTTTTTATTATCTAAATAGGAGTAAATTTCTGCCAAGTTTGAGCATTACAAGGCTTTAAACATGACATTTTTTTTAAACTTGGCAAATTACTCCTATTCATGGAATAAAAAACATGATACTCTTATTTTGGAATTTCAAAACGTTTTTACTCCTATTTAGGGCAATTTCTGAACTTATATCTCGATCTATTTTTTTGGTATTGAAGACCCAAGGTAAAGAACCAAAGATATTTCAGTAATTATCTAGTAAGCATTTATAAAATAAAATTTATTACTAAAAAAGAACTTGTTTACTATACTTATTACAATAAAGTGTCAGCGGCACTGGAGTAAATGAAAATGAAAATGATTACAATAAAGTGTCAGGGAGATATGTCTGTTGTCCGCTTCATCTTTGTTGGAGGCTGAGATCATGTCGATCTTGTTTGCTTCCATGGGCAATTTCCGCAGGGTACAGTGATTTTGATATTGAATCCAAACTCCCAGGTAGACCTGCACAAAAGCGGGTTCGGGCCGGGCTCGGGCCGGGCTTTTTATAAGTTTTCTGCCCATCGTGTGTGGGCGGGCCCGGCCCGGCCCGCAAAAACGGGCCTAACCTCATGTCCATACCCGCCCGTAAGAGCAGGCCGGGTAGTCCACCGGGCCGCCGGGCCCGGGAAGACTTTAAATTTTTCAAAATTATATAATTTATTTAATACTTTATAAATAATATTACAACATTTAAAAAATTGCTAATACGCTTATAATGTATATAGGCCTTTCATCACATACACAAAAAAATATTTACACAAAAATAATAATGAGAAACTATATCTAAAGTTTAAAATTCATGCACAAAGTATTATCGTTAAGTACAAAAATAGATATTATATTGGTTGGACTATTTGTTAAGAACTAAAAACTTAAATTTAAACATAATAAACTATAAATATGTATATAGATAAATTAGTAAATATAAAAATATACATGTGTACATGTAAATAAATACATAAATTAGTATGTATATATATATATATATATATATATATATATATATATATATATATATATATATATATATATATATACTCCCTCCGTCCCTTATAACTTTGCCAACTTTCCTTTTTTGGATGTCCCATTAACTTTGCCACTTTCCCATTTGAGTAAAGAATTTGTGGTTCCAGTTAATTCTCTCTCCTCTGCACAAACCTCAACCACACAGTTTTTACTTTATTAATCCCCGTGCCAGTCAAACTTGACAAAGTTATTAGGGACGGAGGGAGTATATATATATATATGTATATGTATATATGCTAAATGTAGCGGGCCGGGCTTATCGGCCCGAACGGGCCTACACCCTAACCCAAGCCCGCCCATATGTTGTTGCGGGCCGGGCCCGGCCCGGGCCGCTGGGTAAATATATATGCCCAAGCCCGCTAATTTGTGCGGGCGGGCTGGGCGGGCTGGGCGGGCCGGCCCGGTTTTGTACAGGTCTAACTCCCAGGGGTGGAGATAGGGGGAGGCTGGCGGAGGCCTTGGTTCCTGCATGAAAAAGTTTGTGATATACATATAGACATATGTATAAATATTTATAAGTAGTAAAAAATATAGTGAAAATTTAAGTTTTGGCCCCGGCAATACAAATTTCTTAAGCCCCGGCCCCCTGTAACCTAACATTCCTGACTCCGTCACTGCAGACTGATAAGTCCGTATTTAGACGCGCATTTGATGCGTGTTGGGATTGGATTTTGATGGTTTTCCTAGTTATAAGGTGTTGCGAGTCTCAATTTTAGCTCAAGTCATGTTTACCAAGCGTTGGTTCGAGTTTTGTGTCATTTGGAGTCAAAATCAGAAATTTAACGTTTGACACCGGCGCTTGAAGAGCAATTGGGATGATTCGAGATGCATTCGAGATTGATTTGAGAGCTTTGGTGGTCACCGGGAGGTTCACGATGAAGATTTGATGGCAAAAGAGCTCTAGGATTGGTTATGAGATCAAAAGAAGACGAAAAGAGCTTGAAAACGACGATCAGGATGACCTCCTGTCAATCGTTCAAGCATATCGCTTTGTAGAAATATCCAATGTACACGATTCAAGTTCCATATGAAAGCTAACTTCAAGGGCTACAAATCATATGAAGACATCATTCCGAGAATCTGAGAGGAAGAAGGTGAAAATAGACGATGAAGTCAGATGATCTCTGCTGCGATTTCAAAAAGATACCTTCCACCGTTTTGATCATATCTCTTGATTGGATGATTCAAATCACATTCGGAAAATTTGGATGGATAGAGGACTTCATTATCTACAACTTTCATGAAGGAAGCATTGCCAAATTCGGAAGTTAAGTAGGCACGATCGTGCCCTCGAAGTCAGGCACAATCGTGCGTAAAGAGAAAGCATCGCGGAGCTACTGCCAGCCAGTGCCTGCCCAAAATGCGCGTTTTTGCTCCGGAAGCACGATAGAAGGCACGATCGTGCCTGCCTCCGGAAATCCCAATTCAGCTCAAATTTCACCCGGTTTTTCTATTTAAACAGCCTGTAAACCTCGTTTTCAAGGGGGGAGCTTAGAGAGAGTGCCTAGCACGAATTTTAGAGGGCTTTTAAGCCTTGTTCATCAATCTTTTGGGATTCTTTGTAAGTTCCACCTTTTTTAATTAATGACAATTAATTCTTTTTATTCCAATTCTATTGATTCTTCAATTATGAATTGTGAGTAGTTTTAATTAGAGATTTGGGATTGATGAAGGGGTTGATCATGATGTATGGCTAGATTCTTGATGGGTTAATTGCATGAATGTCGCTTAATTTATGTTTGAATAATTTAATTGATATCTTTTGTAACCTGGAACCGCGGCTAGAATTACAATTGCTCTTAGAATAAATTAAGAGAGATCTAATTTATTCTAGGACACATTCACACACACTTAATCGTTCGCGAAGAGATTAGTAGCGATTAAGGGGCCGTAAGCTTGCTCGTCTTGGCAATAATTTAGGATCCTGTCGCATGAGAGATCAGCCTGGTCCCCTAATTTATTGTACTCTACGCCGCGAGAGCGGTAAGAACTTAGTAGTGATTAGCTGGGCTCAATGAAATTAATTTCATGTAATTAAGCCTGATCAGCCAGAAATCTGGTTATCCCGGAATCAATACATGTTCCCTTCGTCATTAATTAGAAAGAACCCCCTAGTTTAATCGTTTTATTCGCATTTTTATTTTCCAGCAACCAATCTCGCACGACACATTTTTATTTATTTCTTTTTAATCGCTGAATTTAGATAATCTTTGATTCCCTTTTGTCCGTCCCTGTGGAGACGATACTCGTACTTACACCACTATATTACAATCTATTTTAAGTGCGAGAAAACACACATCACAAACTCCATGAACGTTGTTTCCTACCTGAAGAATATGCAAGTGCGAAAATGGAGAAAAGAGATTCAGGAAAGTACCTTCTAGAGGACAACACTTATGTCTCTTTGGGTCATACCGTACGTGAAGGCAACTGGGTTGCCCATTTTTAGCTTCTGATGGGCCGACCCAGCTACAAGTGATTAATGAGGTTAAGGATCTTATGTGTGCAACAAAATGGGCCTACTTTATGAACATCTTTGGACTTCCCTCTTTTAGATACTTATTTTAATTGTATTATTTTTGGCTCAGATCTAGCCTCCCCAAAAATTTTCTGTTTAATTTTTCTCTCATTGAATTTTTTTCTGTATTTCTAAAAGGGTATGCCCTTTCTGGAGAGGTTTTGGTATAGTCTCCCTCTTTTTTTGTACCTTTTTTTATTATTAATAAAACATGGTAAACGTTCCCCGATGTTTGCCCCACTGATTTTGGTGATTTGTCTTTCGGGTTAAAAATAAATTGCCATTGGTGACTTGAATTTAAAAATTTAATATAAATTATTATGATTAAATATCTACATACTAATCACTAGTTATATTTTTGTAAAAATATAACTTGTGACATTTTTGTAAACATTTATATTTTAATCATAAATATGTAATATTTCTGTATAATTATAGAGTATACTGGTACAAATGACAAAATTATACTCATTTAAACAAACTTTTTAAAAAGAAATGGTGGCACCACTTAAAAATTTATAGTGCAGGTGAGATAACAACTTAAGGATGTTTATATTTAGACTGAAATTTTATGGTTGATCTGTTTAGATCTAGTCTGGTCGGTAGATGTCTAGTATTTTTGTATTTATAATTGTCGAAGTCTGGTCTGATCTGGTCGATTAAAATATGTCCTAATCCGGTCTAATTCATTTAAGTCTAGCTTATCCCCATCTGGTTTGATTTGGGATAAAAATCGGTCCACTTAAAAACATCCTAATATAAATAGGCCCCCCACCTAACTGTGTTCATAGTCTTATATGATAATAAGTGAAAGTGGTCCTAATAGATCAAATCTCACTCAAATCCTCATCATATGAGAAGTCTTGAGTTCAAGCCATGGCAAGACAATATGTGAGGATTTTCTACAATGATGATCCTCTAGCTAGCCATTGGTGTTTGAGCTTTGTCTCCTTTTATGCATTGAGAACCTAGAGGATTGTTCGAACGAGTCAAATTTACTTCTGTGAATGATTTGATTGAATTTGTGAGATTCTAGAATTAACCAGGCGAAGTCAGAATCATCTAGTGTTAACAAAAGTTAAAAATGAAATTGGGGTGCATCTGTGAAACCAAAACAAAGCTCAAAAACCCGTATAGAAATAGGAGTGGTTTTATTTTGGTTTTTTATGTCTAAAAATTGAACCATACCAATAAATAAACCAAACTTTTTTAAATGTCACATTTTATGTAGTACTAATTTATAAAATTTCACTACCTCCGTCTCTAAAAACTTTGCCATCTTTGACTTTTCAAGTCAATGGTGGTAAATTTTGGACCATGATTTTGATTCGTATAATATTATGAATGTGATAAGTTTTATACTTTTATGAAAGTACTTTTAACTAGGAACATTTTTATATAATTTTTATATTATAAATAATTTTCTATAAAAATATATGATTAGTCAAAGTTGAACACAGTTGACCAAGAAATTCAAAGATGACAAAGTTTTAATGGAGTGAGAGAGTATTTAGTTTTCAATTTCTAATTCTAGAAAATTAATCTAAAGTGCTAGCTAGAAGCATTATGGACATGTGTACTTCGCTGCTAAAGACACAGTTTGGTTAGTAATACAGGTGAAGTAAACATGCAAACTGCTAAAAAAACTGCTTACAAACCGAAATATGTGCTTAAAGTGTCGCTTACTAAGCATACTACCCCTCCATGTATTAGTTAAGCAACATTTTAATCTTTTCATTTTCCAAATTTACCCTTACCCCTTGCCCTTATCCCTTATTGTTACTCCTACCCTACCCCTGGGTACCCCTAACCCTACCTCTACCCACCACATCCCTACCTTACCCGACCCCACTCTCTACCCCAAACCCCTACCCCTAACCCGCACGCGCACCCTAAACCCCACCCACCCCTACCCCAATCAGTACCATACCCCGACTCTACCCCTACCCGAATCCTTAGCCCTTACCACCCTATCCTCGACCACACCCCTTACCCCAGACCCCAGACCCCATCCTGACCCTCTAGGCCCCTACACCTATCCCGCCCTAACCCTTACCCCTCACCCTCAATTTCCAACCATACCCACCCTACCCCTATCCACCCACCCATCCCTAAACCCCTAACCTTCATACCCTACCCCTACCATGACCCTACCCTTACCACGACCATACCCCCTATACATTACTTAATAAGTTTGTATTTCGACACGCATTTGATGCGTGATGAGATCAACTTTTGATGGTTTTCCTAGCTTAAAGGTGTCACAAGTCTCATAATTAGCTCAAGTCATTTTTTATTGGGCATTGGCTCAAGTTTGGTATTTTTGGAGTCAAAATCCGGGAATTTAAGTCCGACGTTTGGGAAGCAATCGAGATGAGTCAAGACGCATTTGAGAGTGCATTTAGAGCTTCAGAGGTCAACGGGGGTTTGTGATGAAGATTTGAAGACAAAAGAGCCATTGGATGGATCGCGGGTTCGAACGGAAGCCTTTGGAGCAAGAAACAAGAAAAAAAAAAGAAAAAACCACGCTCGCCGAGCGTGGCTGGGACGCTCGCTGAGCGTGCGTGATAGAAGATGCGAAGGAGAGAGAGAAACTCACACATGCCAAGCGTGCACGGATGCTCTATGAGCGCGAGAGGCGAGAAAACGACGAAAACCTGTTGGCAGGGACGCTCGCCGAGCACGGCACTGAGAAGCGGCACTCAGTAATTTCAGATTTCACCAAAAGTTCAATACTTAGGGTGCGGTTCAAGAAATATCGGGTTAAGCCTGACTTAAGCTCTTGATTCAGTTGGCTTGAGGTTTAAAGTCTGTTTGGTAACCCTGTTTTTCGCCTTATCAGACTTATCAACCAACTTTTTCACTAAACACATATTTTTCGATTTCGCGTGTTGAATTGTGTAATAATAAGAAAAAGTAAGGTCAGAGTTACTTTTCTGGTTGTATTGACTAAAGTTATTGTAGAAGCCCGTTTAGCTATTTTTACATGTAATTTTTTTTCTTTATTTTATTAATAAAATATATTTTAAATATAATTTTTCATAAATTAGCAGAATCAACTAATACAGTCACTTCAGCTAGAATTTCATAAATTTCAACAGAATCATCCAATTTTGGTATTACCAAACGGGCACCTAATCATTATATGCAGGTTCGAACGAAAACTCGGAAATATTAATGCACCAATAAATAATACTGCATAAATCATAAATACTTTGTTTAATGATTATGTTTATTTGTACATTTGTTATTCTCCATCCCTGTCCCGAAAGAAATACATATTTGAAGAAATGTTTTCTTGTCCCGAAGAGAAAATAACGTTTTTTCAAATTCCAAAGAGTTTCCCAGTAAAATTAATGTAAAGCCAAGCGCCAAAGGGTCAAATTCTATTACTCTAAAGAATATTGGAAATGGGCCGTGGGTGTGTATAAGTGAAGGGTAATTCTATTCACAATCATGAAATTGTTATTCACACCCACTTAATTAAATAAAAATAAATAAAATTAAATCAAATACCTAAATTATCCTTACTAAAAGAATAAGGACCAAACAAAGAACTAAAGGAAAAGGACCAAAAATGACATTGTTTTAAGTAGACACTATGGTTTTAAGTCTCTACAATTATATAAGCATGAATATTGTTAGGGGTATAACTGTCCTAGAAAAAATGTTCGTGTCGCCTTTCTGCTTTGCTCGATTGTATCGTGTCGCCTTTCTGCTTTGCTCGATTGTACAGGATGCATATTTGGTTATTAACCGATTAACCGAAGCTACTGTAATACAAGGTAAAGTTAACGGTGCAAAATTTTTGTCGTTAAACCCATGCTATTTCTTCCTCATCTCTTATATCTCAACGGTTATAGGTTAATTATTAAGGAGTAATTAATCCTTCTTTTCCTCTCTTGTTGGGCAACCTTCCCTCTTCTGGGTTTCCGTTCAACAATGGCCGGCAAGCAGTCATGGTTCTCTGTTCTCAAAATGGGTAAATATCGTGCACCTTCTATTGAGCATATTTTGGAATTCTTGGCATCGTTTGTAAGTTCTTTCTTCTCTTCTAGTGAATTATACACTCCGTATTTCCTTAGCATTTAAATTCAGTTCTTTCCTAAATTGGCATAGTTTTTCCCCTTGATAGTCTTGCTTTGTTTCTGAAATTGTTGGCTGGATTTTAATAGCCCCATGTTTATATTCCAATTGCTTCATCAGGCTGTATTGTTGGTTGCGATTTTTCTTCACATTCTTTTGTTTATATTCTTTGTTTATTTGTTTGTATCCCTTTCTTTTGTTTTGCTTGCAATGTGTTTGCTGAAATGTCCATGTGAAGTGCTCTAGGTGGCTAGCTGACATTTACTTGCTGTTGGAGGCTGTTTTTAATTTCATTTCCCCCTTCTTTTAGTTTGCTAACTATCTGCTTGCTAGCATGTAAAGGTCTTCAATTATCGAATGTTAAATTTAGAGTTTAAGAACGGGTGACAGATCCCATTTCAGCCTTGAGATGGCTACCACTATACTTGTTAGCAAGAAATGATGCAGATTAGTAATACCACTGCATATTGCTTACCTAATTAACCCGGTTTGCTGTATTTTAATGAAGTGAGTTTGGAATGAGGACTTAGCATGTATAAATATAATCTCTTTTGACTTTAAGGGCTTAATAATTTCTATATTCTTCAGGAGTTGTTGAAAGCTTGAAACTTGTTCATGGTACTAGCACTGGCATGGTTTGTATAACATCTTTAATCATTTTTAAAACAATTTTCAAAGATGACTTTGGTAATCTCTTCCATTTTCAGGTTGACCAGCTTGTTTATGAATAGTTGATGCGTCAAAGGTTCCCTAAACTGGGTCTGTACATTGTTTAAATGATGATTACCTGATTCTTCGATTCTTGCCATATAGGAGAGCTTTAGGTCCTTAATACATGATGACTATTACCAGTTTGAAAGAATATGATACTTCACTTCAAAACCAACTAACAAAGCATCGTAATAATGCAGTTTATTAGTAATAAATATTGATCACAATCAGGATTATGTTCAAAGTTCTCCACTCCATTGATATACTTCTACTTTCATTTGTGGCTTATTTTAAATATCTGCTTGAATGAGATTACCAGGTTAATGTTTGGCTGCTTTATCAGCAAGGTAAGGTTAAAGTTTAAAAGAAATAAGGACAATTTCATAAAAGACCTGTAAGAAATACAAATACTATTCTTACTTACAACACTTGTAAAACAGGTTAGTGCTTGTTTATTAATTACAAAATGGGTAAAATACTAGCCTGGGGATCTGATTAAAAGTATACCATTAAATATTCATGGTAAAAGGGAAACTCATAAAAACATTGAACTAAGTACAAACATAACATAAAATCTTAACAGAAAAAAAATACTTCAGAATTTTAATGTACGTTCATTAGAGAAAAGAAGGCATGAAATTTTAGATTCCTTGAGCAAATTTAGTATGATGAGCTTTAAGGTTCCTAGGAAGCTCTGAAAGAGGAATACATCATATACTATAGGACTAACCTGCTATATACAAAAAGTAACAGTCAACCAAAAGCTTTTGGCTGAGGATGCAGTCATAAACAAAAAAGCATAGATGTGAAGTAAAAGTAACTGAAAGAACAAGGAAGTGAGCAAAGTAGGAATAAAGAAAATGACACTTGGTCAGAAATCACCTAACCAAAACAGTTAAAATATCTATAACAAAAATTAATGAAGCAAGCAATTAGATATATATAACACAAAATATTCAAGAAATAGAAAAGGTGGGGTACATCAAAGTGCATTTTCCACGCCGATTATATAATGTTTAGAATCATTTTAGGCTCAACTTTTTGTATTTTTAGCCCATCAAAATATAAGTATGTTTTCTTGTTTAAAATTTCTTGCTAATTATTTTAAAGATTAAAGAAGAAGCGATCTGCACAAAAAGGATGGAAAAAGCTTGCAACAAACCACCTTTCTGCTAATATATTCTTTTAACATTGTGTTGATTCTTCTATTTGTTTATTTTCCCTCGATTTAAATAGCTTTGTGTTTTGGCATTCCTTCTTTTGTTTTTGTTCACATCCTCCCACATATTTTTTTTTATCTCTTTGTATCCATTTATTTTATTTTAATTGCTATGTGTTTGGTGAATTGTTCATATGAAATTTTGTCATTAACTGATTATCATTACTTATAGTTGAAGGCATTTTTTGTTTCATTTTTCGTCTCCTTAGCTTGTGATTTGCTTACTATTTCCTTGCTTCTCATTTTTCCTCTTAGCTTTATATTTATATACATGATTTAGTATAATTTCACAACACACAACATGTTGACTCCTCTTTATAAATTATGAAGGAAAAAAAGGCATCGTTTCAATATGCAAACAGGCGTTTGGAGAAAAAAGATTATATTATATAGCTAAGGTCTCATACAAGTACTTATCAAACCAAGCCATACCCCTCCTACACCATAGCATCCTTGCATGATGCATTTTACTATATTGTTGCAACCAACGTTGATTCATCAATGCCACCTTCATCAAAGATGAAGCTCCCACACTCGGGAGTAGAGGACTCACCTACCCATTTGAAGCGCAAGAAATAACCTTGATTACTTGTCACTTTTTTCACTACTATTATTACAACTCTTTTTCTAGAACTTTTGCTTTAATTTTCTCCATGCACTATGACCTAATAAATACGATAGTATTTGACTATTTCTTCAAGCAAAAGATTTTTGTGTTTGTCATGTTATGGTTATTATAGTCATCTTGCCTGCTTTATTTCTCCACATATAATCTAACAAACTATGTATTCAATTTTTTTTAGAGTGAAGAGTACATGCTATGAAATAAGAAAGTACAAGAGAAATAAAGCAAAACGAAATTGATACTACATTAGAATTGAAATTCTTTTGAGGAATTCCAATTTCCGTAGAGATTTTTCTGTTGAATCTGTTATGGAACTTGATGGCCTTCTGAAGATAAGGCGGGTAGATAGTTCGATCTGGATGAGTCCGCGTTTATATATAGTACTTTAGTGCAGCTGCGAGTTTATGTGGCGAGTCAAACCTCGCGTCAATCGGGTAGATGAAGTAGTCTGTCTCATCCTGAGGTTTTTTGGAGCGGCTTCTGGTGATCATAGGATGAGAAGTATACCCCACTTCGTAATATTGTTGTTCATCCTCTTTGATTTCATTTGATATGTATTTTGAGTTTGTGTGTCTGCTTTTTCGATTTGATACTTGAGTAAATCCGTCCAGGAGTTCTTCTTCAACTTGCTGATTGTCGGAGTGACAGGCTATCGATCGATGAACACCGTCAGTTACCACCACATCGCGATCATTATCCACGGGACGTATGGCACCATTAGGAGCTTCTATGTGGTCTGAGACTACTGGAAAACTGGGCTTCAAGGCTTCACATGTAATCCGAGTCATTTTAGGACTAGCATCAGGAATGTTCTCATAGTAAAAAGCAGCAGGGGCATCAACAGAGGGGGGAAGCAGTTCTGGGGAACAGGTATCCGGGGCATTGACAGTAGCACAAGTACTATCTGATAAGTCATAACATGGGCATCACAAACTGTTGAATCATCAATAAAGGTGGTTAAAACAGAATGTTGATCATTGAATTGCTCTTTATTAACCAAAATATCATCAAGAGCCTCAAATGCATTTAGGGAGACAGTAGGGGCAACAACAAGATTAGGGACAGTAGGGGCAGCAACAACAATATCAGTATTAGGAAAAGCTGCAGCAGAAACTGTTGCATCGAAATCAGTATTTTTAATCCGGGGAGCCAATAATTTATCACATGTAGCAGGATCAGTAAAATCAACAGGGGGAGTCTGTTTCACACAAGGGGCACCAATATCATTTGGGACTTCATCAGTAGAGTGGGCACTGACCGGAACAACCACAGGGACAGTCAATTTGGGGCAGTTCGGAATTGAGTGCCCAAACCTATAACAGGATTGGCAATAAACTGGTAAATTTTCATACACGATGGGCTGAAAAAAGCCTTGTGAGCCATTTTCAATCCAAATCTTTTGTGGAAGAACCTGTGAAATATCAATTTCGATACAAATTCTAGCAACAGAGGGCCGTGAGAAATTTGCAGTAGGGGTATCTATTCGGATAGGTTTCCCTAACAGATTAGCAATAAAGTAAATGGCCCGTACATCATGAAGGTGTATGGGGAGCCCTTCAAGTGATACCCAGACTGGGGCTAAGGGTAAGTCGCGGTCAACACAGAAGGACGGTGACCATCTAGCAATGACCATTTTGAACCCGAAAAAATCCCAAGTATTTTTTCCCAAAGTCTATGAAAATCCAAATCTGATTTGAAATTAATCAAAATCATGTTCGATTTAAGGAGTCCGACAGAGTAGGTTTCAGAGAACCCTATGGCCTCAAAGGCATTACGGATCAAAATTTCAAATATTATATTTATATATTGACTCAACCTAAATTGAGGAATTAATACCTCTACATACAATAGTCTTGGGCATTATCACGCATGCGCAACGCGCGTTACAAAACTAGTAGACTAAATAAACACAGATCCAAACGTTTTGGTTCCTTTTCGGCCACCCTTTAACATCACCGTTAAATTACCCTTACCCCCATTAACACACTCGTTCCTAGACAACACATCACCTTAATGCATGTAAACTGATTTCATATAGATGGTTACCACTTCAGTAGACTCTCTCCATCGATTGTGTTGAAACAAAAAACTAAGAAACTCTTATTCATTAATGCTGGATGTCTTTGGAAATACTCGTAAATCTCAATTTCTTATTTTAAATTCGTCTTTGCAGCAACTAAGTACTTAGACAAATACAGTATAAACCTAAAGTCCAAACATGCGGAATATGTCTTCTCATCTTTGACTGTGCTCCCTGCAAGTGCAAATATTTATTTAGCTCTAATGATTATAGGGGGCGGGAGATAGAGCAGATTTTACTATATGAAGTACGGAGTACTATTTTCAAAAGTAAAGGAGCACCTCATATGAAGAACTTGTCGATAAATGTACGAGAGATACACTTCACTGACCTTTAACAAGATCTGGGAGCTATAATAGATAAATAGACTACGTTTCGACCTTAACTCCTTAAGTACCAAGTTTTCCATCATTCTTCACGTATTTCTTTGAGAACGGGAAACCAAGCACATGACTATCGACGACTGGAATTGAAGTCAGGGATCTGAACCATGTATGCCACTTTTTTATTTATGTATTTCAGTTGAGGTCGATGGTGAAGCAATATATCTCATTACTATGGTTTCCTCCCTTCTAGGTCTACCCACTTTGAGATTGCACATATTGGGTGTTTGTGATTAGATTGACAGACCTCCTAACATAAAAGGAACCCATAAATGGAGGTAATTGAGGGTGGCTGAAATGGAACCAAAAAGTTTAAATTTGTGTTTATTTATCTACTTAAAACCTTAATGTTTAATCCGAGCTTCATGAACAAAACAATTCCCTATAGTCCTAAAACGATAAGCTTTATCAACTAATCTCTATCATCGTTTTACTGCCCTATGCGGTCGTCTCCCTAGCCATTAGGGTTGGATTTTGCGCAGCTTTGTTTTCGTTGGTTTCCGAAAATAAGGATACATCGCTATCGGCGTACGTTCCCTTCTGCTGCTTGAGAACATTTTTGGGTGTAAAGTTTTGCAGGTCTAATGCTTTGTTTCGGCCGTGTGGCCTGTTAGAAGAAAAATGCAGAGTTGCTGCGAACCTGTCGAGCGTGTCGCTAGCAATAATCCGGACGGGCGGAAGACTGCGAACCTGGTAAACACATGGTATCAGATAAAACTGAAGCCTGAAGAGTGAAGCCGATGAATCAAGAAAACTCTCTATTCTAGTCCATGATATAAAATTAAATGTTGAACTCTATTCTGTTGCACTCTATTATGTTGAACTTTCTCTAAATGTTGAACTCTATTCTAGCATTTAGCCTTGTGTAGATGTTAATCAAAATATGATAAAACTTCGGAAAAATTGATAGTAATAATCCCAACTATTAACGGTCCGCTCATAATAATCCCAACTATCGATTATTTCAGAATAATCCCAACTTTAGAGACCTTCCGCCACTCATGGTCTCTATAAATAAATTCATGTAGTTTCTAAAGTGGAGGAGAAGAGATATAACAAGCAATCCCTATAAATAATCCTCACTTTTACTTTTTATGCTTAATTTCTATTTAAAATTCACTTGTTATAGGAGGTAATATCTGGTCATGGACCATTATTGGCGGACGGTCCATATAGTTGGGATTATACAAAAATAATCAATAGTTGAGATTATTGTCAGCGGACTGACAATAGTTGAGATTATCAATTATTCCTAAAACTTTTTGAATTGTGGTAAATAAAATAGTATGAATTTTCTCTAATACATAAAAACAAGGAATTTATACTTGTAAATAGGTTTGCATGAAAATAACAAATGGATCTCATTGTAAGTGTACTAATGGAATAATAATAATAATAATAATAATAATAATAATAGTGATAGTGATAGTGATAGTGATAGTGATAGTGATAGTGATAGTGATAGTGATAGTGACAGTGACAGTGATAGTGATAGTGACAGTGACAGTGATAGTGATAGTGATAGTGATAGTGATAGTGATAGTGATAGTGATAGTGATAGTAATACTAACCGTAATAGTAATAGTAACAATAATCGTAATGGTAATGGCAATGGCAATGGCAATGGCAATGACAATGGAAATGGCAATGGCAATGACAATGGCAATGGCAATGGCAATGGCAATGGTAATGGCAATGGCAATGACAATGGCAATGACAATGGTGTAATGGTAATGGTAACAGTAACAGTAATAGTAATAATAATAATAATAACAATAATAAAAATAATAAAAATAATAACAATAATAATAATAATAATTATAACAATAATTACAATAATAAAAAATAATAACAATAATATATATAGGGTTAAGATCAGATACAAAGTGTGCTTCCGGTACAAAATGCAAATTCATCTCATCCGTCCAAAATTACTAAATCAAGGGTAAAAGTTGTTTGAACCACTAAATACTCAACCGTTAGTGGGAGTTTCCTACTTTCTCTCAAATCATCCGTAGCTCATTCAATTAGTGGGAGTTTTCCCATCTCTCTCTCAAATCCACACCATAACCTCATTAATATAGATGGTCTTGATCAATTTGCATTTTATAAATTAGGATGTGTTTGTATATGATCCTAAGTCTATATCTATATATCTATATAAATATATATATATATATATATATATATATATATATATATAGAGAGAGAGAGAGAGAGAGAGAGGAAACTTCATGCATGTCAGGCTGGCCTGACGGGCTGCTCTGTCCGGCCGAGCCCGTTTGGGCACGTTCCCGGTGGAATTTTTTGTCGAAATGTTTTGAGCATGTTCCTCATCAAGTCTAGTTTGTCCATACCAAATTTCAGCTCAAAATGCGATCGGGAAGGCATTCAAATCATTTTTTGAAGTTGACTGCAGTTTTATATGTATATTTTGACGCAGTCAACTTCAAAAAATAATTTGAATGCCTTACCGATCGAATTTTGAGCTGAAATTTGGTATGGACAAACTAGACTTGATGAGGAACATGGTCAAAAAATTTCATCAAAAAATTCCACTGGGAAGGTGCCCAAACGGGCTCGGCCGGACGGAGCAGCCCATCAAGCTGGCCTGATGAGAAGAGCACTCTATATATATATATTTAGGTTCATGTGAGAACTTAATCTTAGGAGAGTAAAAAAGAATACATATCAACCATTGGATTCACTTCTAATTTGATCGTGTCATTAACTTGCATTAAGGGTATTCACGTCACTTCTAATTCTACCGTTTCCTACAATCTCGTTTGATTATTCTTTCCTTAATTGTTTTCTGACATTCTTTCCTAACGTGTTTCCCTTGCGCATTGCTTCTCTCCTTCATGGTTCCATTGAAAACTCTATCAAACCGATCGTGTTCCTGTTTTACGAATCAAAACATAATACCTAATTTAAATAGAGTCCAGAAACTTATTATCTGAAAATCTGAAAGGAAGATGTGGCACGAAGCAAGGAGGTTGGAGAAGAAAGTCCACAACATGATGGCTGAACGCTAGTTGCAAGAGAGCACAGCGCCGAACTGTCTATTGTCTCCCTCTCCCTCATTTTTCTGCAATCTTCGTTTTCTGTTTAATCTAGTTTGTGATTTGCTTTAAAAATAATTATATATATTTACTCTTTCTACGCATTAAAATCTTGGTTAATCAACTTTTCTTATGATTAATTCTTATTTATTGATGTTCTGGCAGATTTCAGTGCTTGGTAATGGTCCATCGTTATTCTAATTTTATATTGATCTGGTTCTACATTTGATGATTTCTGTGATATTTAAAATGCTAGTTTTTGAATTAGATGCAATAATAAATGTTTCTTGTTGCACGTTTACTTATTGTTGTTGCACAATGTTTGGGTTTGTAGTTTGCACTAATATAATTTTTTTTATTTGTGGATTTGCACCAATAATTAGTGCATCTACATTGTCATGTAATGCATTTTACATGTGTGAAATACATACATGATAGCCATCAATTTTTAGATAATAAAAGTAAATTTTCAATTAAATTTTTTATGCACTTAGCTTACTTTGTTCTTGCACTTTTCATTAATTAGTTTTTAATTTTACTTTGTTTTTGCAAATACAGGTGAAATCGGAAGGCAACATTGTATAATATGGAACAAGTATGATGCTTTTGGAAGAAAAGTGCCGTTCATAATGATAAAAGTGCGGATATGGAAGTTTCGAAAGTGTAATATATAGTAGTGCGATTTTATATATTTGGTATGCACATGATAAAAGTGCATTTTATTTTGTAAAAGAGTGGCAATATAGTTATGTATGAAGCGTAATATAATAATGCATTTTTGTATATGTCTAAAATTTACGCCTGAATATTTATATCCATTTTTAAAACATGTATGGATGTGGACAACATGTGTAGAGTGTAGATTAAAAAGTCCAAACCAAAAACATGCAATCTCAATTATATCGATGCATATTAACTCAATAAACATCTCATTTCTCTTGAGATTGAAAAATATCCAAATACTTAACTAAATTGATGTTGCATTATATTCCAAATAAAAGTGCATTTATTCAATGTCAGAGTGCAAATATACAAAATTAGATGGATGAAATACTATGTCTAGGAAGATGAACAAAATGCACATTAGATTATCACAAATGCACTTCTAAACCAAACATGCGTAAATATTTAAATGAACTTAGATTTTGCTATGCTCTTTATAATAATGCACATATACTAATTGAATTATGCACAATTACTAAAAAAAATCTGTACATCTAATAAATTTTTAAAGCACTCGAAGACACATATGTTATTGCAAAGATTCTATAAAAATGTGCATTATTTCCAAGTGCACGTTAGTATTTTTGTATTTTTAAATTGAGATCAAGTGTAACCTTCATGACTTCAGAATGCAACTTGATTTAATAAAAGTGCACTTTCAAAATTTACTAATTTAATTTTTTTGAAAGGAAACTAATTTAAGTTAATATTTAAAATATTTTAATAGTGGAAAATACTATGAA
This sequence comes from Cuscuta epithymum, assembly GCA_945859915.1. Lineage (NCBI taxonomy): Eukaryota > Viridiplantae > Streptophyta > Magnoliopsida > Solanales > Convolvulaceae > Cuscuta > Cuscuta epithymum. Next base: position 1,222,825 of record CAMAPF010000057.1, on the reverse strand, counting down.
AATCCAAACAAGTCATCTATTAATGGAAAACAATACGTAGCCCAAAATTTTAGGATTTATGCACTTAGTTGACCGAAATATATGGAAATTTGAGTAGTGGTGCATTAACTAACCTTACTAATGTGATTAATTCATAAGAGTTTTTACAATTTTGTCCTTTATACTATGACAATTCCAATTGATGTTAGAATTGTCATTTAAAGTTTGTATTAATTACCAAGCAACCACAACTAATTACAATCAATCTTGGTCTTTGATTTCATACATTGGAGGGTTAGATTTTATTCTTTTTTACTCTCCTAAGACCCCTATCTCACCGGAACCGCTCCCTATATATATATATATATATATATATATATATATATATATACACACACACACACACACACAGAGAAAAGATCAGGTCCCTCCGGAGGGACGGGAGGGACCGTCCGAACTTTACTGTTTGGGGCGGTTCCCGGTGGAATTTTTTGATGAAATTTTTTGAGCATGTTCCTCATCAAGTCTAGTTTGTCCATACCAAATTTCAGCTCAAAATTCGACCGGAAAGACAGTCAAATAAATTCTTGAAGCTTACTGCACATTCTGCGCATATATAAAGTGCAATAAGTTTCAAGAATTTATTTGACTGCCTTCCCGGTCGAATTTTGAGCTGAAATTTGGTATGGACAAACAAGACGTGATGAGGAACATGCTCAAAAAATTTCATCAAAAAATTCCACCGGGAACCGCCCCAAACAGTAAAGTTCGGACGGTCCCTCCCGTCCCTCCGGAGGGACCTGAGCAGTCCTCTATATATATATATATATATATATATATATATATATATATATATATATATATATAGGGATGAGTTCAAATGAGAAGACATCTTAACGTGTAAAATGAGAATTAATCTCGGCCGTCCAAATTGTCGATCTCATGCACAATAACCCCTATCTGATGCACTTTCGAATAGACCTTATTTGATGCACTTTTCGAAAAGTGCATCAAATAAGGTCTATTCAAAAGTGCATCAGATAGGGGTTATTGTGCATCAAATCGACACTTTGGACGGCCGAGATTAATTCTCATTTTACACGTTAAGACTTTTTTTTTATTTGATCCAAATTCTATATATATATATATATATATATATATATATATATATATATATATATATATATACCGTAGTGTACCACGGTATATATAATACGGAGTAATTGAGTAAATGTTATTTGCTATTGACAGGGGCGGAGTAAAAGTCCTTTGTAAATTTTGTGTAGCTGACATTCATTTGTTACATATTTCTTATTCAATTACAACCGTACACACTACTTTATTCTCATTTTTTATCTCCGGTCAAAGTCAAATCATGAATAATTTTATGGGACACAGAATATCAGTTACCATCTTCTATACCAACAGTTTGAATAATATCTTATCACTTTCGATAAATTTTTCTTATTCTAGAGTCTATTTGATTATATGCAATTTTATATCACACGTGTACGTATTATGACACACGTGCACGCAGGGGCGGATGTAGCTTGAGAGGTATGGGGCACTTGCCCCCAATAACTTTTTTTGAGCAAGGAAAATATATACTAATTTTAGTACTTTTATTTTAAATGAAATAATATGCCCCCAATAGCTTTTTTTCTTTTGCCCCCAATAATTCTTCCCCTTTCCCAATCCCCACTAACTTTTTGCTACGTGATATTTATCAAATTGAAATTTCCAAACAACTTAAAATTTTATGGGCATGCCAATAAACAACTAAATGAACTTGATTTTATAAGTTGAAATTAATAACTCATGCGATTAAAATTGCTCTAAAATAAAGTAACAAAATCATTTTCTCATTATAACATACCGATTTATACACATTACACTTTATTTGGGTCATATCTTGTAAACTCTGGATGTTGTATGAATATTTATAAATCAAGAATGTATCATTAATGAGTTGGATAATAAACTTATTGAGTATGTAAACTTTTAGGTAATTATAAAATGAGTTGAAAGGGTCTCTAGTCCTCCAAGACATAAAAGTACAACCCGTCTTTTGAACTACATTTGTGAAATAGTTTTAAGGTTTGATCAATCTTAAAACAAGTAAAACCCAAACATTTTCAGTTTAGTTTCCACCGTACAACCTGTCTTTCAAAGGATAGAGTGAGGACATTGGGCCGGACTGAGCAGACACAAATAATATTTTTGAAAAAAATTCTACATGGAACTTGTTTCTGTTTTAGTCTGAGTAGATTTGGTTTGAATGTTTGGATTTTTGGAGTTCTTTTGATAGGCATGGTTTCAGTTCCGGTCGTTTTAGGCCTAAATTTGTCTGTTTCAGATTTAGCGAGTCATGTTGCTTTGTATGAGGTGACTGACTCTAAGTCTACTCCTAGGGTTCATGACTGGATCTGCAAATTCTGTCTGAAAGTTGTCTTGTACGTGTTCTTGGTTTTAATATAACGACCGCTCTTTTGTAATAAAAAAAATGGGGTGGTCCAAGCCCTAGGTTGGCCACCCTACTCCGCCCATGCATCTTTCCATTTCCTTTTTTTGGATAGTTTTTGTGGCTAATACTTGTATTCATTTACTTTTTTACTCAATATAATCATACATTTTCACTTTATTCTTACTTCCTTAAACTCTGATTTTAGTCAAATTTGAAAGAATTTCATGAGATAGATGAAGTATATATATAGGAGATCATATAACATAATTAAGTTTAAGTTGAATCAATTGGGAATGTAGCATATCTTCATTCTCTATATGTTATTATGCCCCCAATAAGATTAATTTCTGGATCCACCACTGGGTGCACGTTTTTATATGCAAGTTTTTTTTTTGCAAACAGTTATATGTAAGCAATTTATTATATGCAAGTTTATGAATCAGATCACTTATTTATATAAAGAGATGGAAGCAAGTCTTAATCACTATCATGCTTTCATAATGATTGAAATTATACTCCGTAATAAACAATGGATAGAAGTATACGTAGTAGAATGAAGTTTCGGTTGTTTATGGTGGAGTCGAAGGAGGCATTATATTATATTGCACGCCTTCCATTATTCTGTACGTTATGGTTGTGTGTAACTGTGTATCATCACTGTATGTGCCAATATAATCCGCATAAATTAAGAGTCAGTTTGTTAATCAATATCTTTAGTTTATTGAACTTTTTTTCTCAAACATATTGTTGTTTATTTCACACGTTGAATCGTGTGATAATCAAAATAACCAAATTTGGCGTTACTTTTCTGATCAAATTGTCTGTAGTTATTATAAGAGATCATTTTACCTATATTCATATACTCTGTATTTTTCTTCATTTTATTACAAAATTTATTTTGAACATATTGTATCCATAATACAAAAATTCCAGCTAGACTGGATTTCATCAGTAGCTTGAGATGATAATATCATCACACACTATAGCAACTATAAAAAGCATATGTTGGAATAATGAAATACAGGGGTACTTCCCAATTTGACGTTCATGTTGCGGTTTACGATACTTGATTGACGATAAAGCAAATGAGTCCCTCTCCGCACTCAAATTATTTGTAGCAAATAAAATTTACATATTGAGAAACTACATTAAAATCGCTACAAAGCCTGCAAAAAATAATTCAAATTTCATAAAAATTTGATATAAAAAGTAAAATATTAAGAGTGATTCAAGTTGATCAAGTGAATAGAAAGAACATCAAATTGGGAGGTAGGTAGTACTACAAAAATGCTATAGGTACCCCAAGTTTACCCCATTTCCTAACCCATATAAATACCCCATTTTTTACCTTCCTTTTCACCCCTTTCCAAAAATACTTTTCTCTCACCTCTCTCACATCTCCCCAACCCACTCCTCAACTTTCTGCCAAAACACCTCTCCTCCTTCAAAACTTGCTACAGTGCTCAACCCATCCTCTCACCTCCTTCTTTCTTTCATCTTCTTGGATGGATATATGGGGAAGTATCCGAGTTTAGCGATGAGGTTGTTTAGGATGGCTTGACATGGGAAGATGAAGGTCACAAGCTTGATGACGTGGGTGAAGGTGGAAATCTGCCATCTCCGGTCGCTGTTGAAGTAGCGACGACTTCAAGGGAAGAAGATGATGAAGGTGTGGACGTTGAAGTCTTGGAGAAGAGTATGTTGTTTTTCGTCATTTGTTTGTATTTTGTTTGGCGGACAGACATTTTGGAACTGCAGTGTCTGTCTAGCCTAAAGTGAAAGCGGTTTCATAGTTGTTTGAAGTGAACATGGTTTTATATGAGTTAGAGTCGTACATAAAATGTGTGTGTGACCAGACAACTTTTATGTATGATATAAAAGTGAATAATTGATTAGTTTGTTTCATTGTAATGATTTTGAGGTGTTAATTAATTAAAATTTTAGTGTAATTTTTGTAATTCATTTTATGCCCATAACATGTTTGTAAAAATTACTCAATGAAGTTTTTGTTGAAATTCAAGACTTTTTTCCATTCTTTCCTTGATCTTCTTGGATGGATATCATGGGAAAGGAAGTATCCCACTTTAGTGATGAGGTTCTTTTGGATGGCTTAACATGGGGAGATGAAGGTGACAAGGTTGATTAACTACTCTCTGTCTTACAGCCAGACAAATTTTTTCTGGGCCAGACATTAGTAGTCTGTGCCAATTAACTATTCTCTGTCTTACAGCCAGACAAATTTTGTCTGGGCCAGACATTAGTAGTCTGTGCCAATTAACTATTTTCTGTCTTACAGCCAGACAAATTTTGTCTGGGCCAGACATTAGTAGTCTGGGCCAATTAAATACTCTCTGTCTCACGGCCCGACAAAAGTTGGTTGTGCCAGACAATAGATGTCTCTTCCAGACAAATTGATTATGCCTCACATATGTTATTTGTACCAAATATGTATTCTGACCATGTGTTGTGTATTAATCGTAGGTATTCACTTCAAGATGACGAATGACTTAAAATGTAAGGCTGAAAAAGAGTTCCAAGCGGACGCTAATTCATTTGCAAAAATGATACCATGTGTGACTTCTTTTGCAATGGAGAAACAAATGCAAGGATTATATAAACTAGTCTTGAAGAATGCTGAAGTATAGAGTGTTGGGAAAATGTGTCCCTTTTGAACTTGTGAATTTTTGAACATGTATTTTTTTCATTTTACAGTTGGGAAAATGTGTTGAATATTGTACTATGTTACATGTTCAATGTTGAACAATTGGATTCAGTTTTTTGAACATGTGTAAGTTTTTGCAAACATTACATGTACAATCATCCACTTATGTATGTTGACCTTTTGTTTGTCTGGGTATCTACAGCATAGTCTGTATGTGTAAAGTTATTGTCTTTCTGCGTGAAAGTAATGTCTGTCTGGTTATCTCTGTTGTTTGTCTATTCAACGGTTATCTCTGTACATTAACAAATACAATCATATCTCCGAACACTTTTATATAACCACATTAACAATTACTAAACTAATCAAAATGTACTATAAAATACAGTTTTACTAAACTCATCAAAACAACCCACAAAAACACATTCCCACATTAATAACAATTCTTATGCTTCCTCCACCTTCTCCAATCGCCACAAGCGAACGACGTATTGACATCTTTTGTTCCACGTGTTTGCATAGTCACAACCTAGAATCAATGGTGTTCCCATTAACAGGTGCTCTGCAAAGGAAGCCACAATCACTCCACATTCTCCCGACCTGTAGACAGACAACTCAGAAGAAAGGCCAGACATTTTATATCACATTACAGACAATTCAAATGGAATGCCAGACAACTCTTTTCACTTCACAGACAACTACAAACCAATTTTCAACATCCGAAGAGAGACATCACAAAAGTCATCACACATACTATAAAATACATTTGTAAAATAAGAAGATGTGCATATACATACACTCAAACAAATAAATTTGTCTGTCCGGACAGACATCTTATGTAAGACTCTACCAATTGTGAAACAATGCTCAGCTAGACAAACACTGCAATTCAAATTTGTCTGTCAGACAGACAACCGTTTTTCATGTGGAGTTGGACGAAAAAAATACCAAAAATGAGGAAAAGGACCATCTCAAGTCTTTCAAGACCATCTCACCTTCGTCATCAACCTCGTTTGGGGAGGTGCAGTCGGACGGGAACTGCCTCTTCACTGCCTCGGAGCTTGAAACTGTGAGGTTGGTTGGTTCGTGGGGGTGGGTCAAGGGGTGAGGACAACTTTTTGTCGTTGTTAAACTCCTCCTGCACTTCTTAAACTCCTCGTCGTTCGTCAATGTCTAAGGGTGAGGACGGACGGCGGTTCGGTTGGTTCGTGAGGTTGAGGAAGGCGGTTGGTTGGTGGGGGTGAGGACGACGGCTGTGGCGGATGGGTTTGGAGTTTTACGAAACTTGCTGGGGAAGGGAAAAAGTGGGAGGGGAGGGAGATTTGGAAATGGAGGTGAGGGGGGAGCTTGGGGGCAGCCACCGGGCAGGTGAGGAAGGGGAGGAGGTAAATTTTTTGGAAGGACTTTTATATGAGGTACAAATTGGGGTAAAGTTGGGGTACTTGTAGCATTTTTGGTAGTACTAAACTTTGACGAGAATAAACGTTTGGGTACGTACGTGCTCCGCCACAGAATATTACAGAGTACTATCTATGCCACAATTGATTCTAATACTATTTGGCAAAACGAGCTTTATTTGAATTAGAGATATTAAATGAATTGATAACTTTTGTCTAAAACGAAATCTGATTTGTTGAATTTGAATTAGAGACTGTTGATTATTTACTTGTATTTAAGGAGGGAGGATTCAATTTTATCATGGCTTAATCTTAAAATTCTTAAATAGAAAATTAATTCATAACAGACAGAAGTATGAATTATTAATTGTAATATAGATAGTATGATAGTAGTACTTAGGGGTGTTTGGAACTGATTCTGCTTCTGTTTCTGCTTCTTTTTTAAAGCGGAAGCAGAATTAGTTTTCAGAAGCTGGTACCCCTCAGCTTCTAAAAAAACTGATTCTGAGAGTAAATTAGAGCACGAGAAGTGCTTCTGCAATTTCACCCAAACACTCCAGCTTCTGCTCCCTGATGAAAGAGCAGAATCAGTTTTGAGAATCACATCCAAACCCCCTAATATAAAGGTCCAAAGCTGCTACATAGACGGGGTATAGAGACACCCGGCCCTATCCGTCAGCACATTTGAGTTCATGCATTCAATCTTATTTTTTACTCGTTTGTATTTCTGCGTTTTGTCCTTCAAGCGCTGCAATTAGCAGCGGTTCACTTATAAGACGTTTTGGCTGGACAACCAAAATCCAAACGCACACGTACATACTCAAAAACTTTAAATTCCAATAGTATTGATAGTGTATCGATCTATTCGTAATCACTTTGCACACACATAATATATATAAGTTGATCATTTTTTGTGTATAATTGTACATTTGTTTCTAACATAAAACTGATTTCAATTATTACTTGATTTCTATCGTACTTCATTTATTTTGCTTTCCACTAACATAATTTCACTGAACTATAAATTGTGTAATTAATATCACTTACCTATAAAAGTGAACTTAAGCTTTTGTTAAACAAACGTGAAGGTAATTTTTTAATGAAATGAAAAGTTGCTTGCGCCCTCATGTATTTGTTAAATACAATGTTCGTTATTTATGATTAGTTAATTTTAGAATGTAGAGTTTTAATGTGATTGATCATTTGTCAAATATATTTGACAATTAATTATGATGATGCAAATTTGATCCTCTGGAGACATTTTTATACACGCCACCTGGCCTCTTAATAGGTGATTTGGACACGGTAATAAACTTATCGTCTTTCATACATAAAAGTGGTGTGAATACATATATATATACGATTATGTTATGATGAGGTCATCCATGACACTAACTTACGGCAAAATAACAAACAATTTCGTCAAAAATTGTGTGTTGGAAGCAACTTTTGACTGTTGTAATATTTAATTTCTTTTATTTACAACGGCTGTTCTCAAACGCACGAAACCATGCAATGCCGTACTATGGAGTACTTCCTCCCTTCTATGTTAAACGCAGCAGTTCACTTTTCGCGTTATCAAGACACAAGTTTGACCATTAATATCTTTCATTCTTTATTATGTAAAAGTAAAAAAATCGATTTTGAAAAATTGAAATGAGAAGAATTTGACAATATTTTTCTAAAATTTAACTTATAGTTCATTAATAAATAAAATAGAGTCAAAATTGAAGAACGGTGAAAAGTCCAATGTGACATTTAAAATAAGGAAAGATAGTATTTTTTAATGCGAGTCAAACCTTCATAAAAAAGAATACCTGCAGGTGTTCTAGATCCTAATTTGATTATGATGATGATAATTGTTCTGTCAATGACCTTTTGTTTTTTTAATCATTTCCAGATTTAGACCGAGGCTAGTTTGATAAAAAGGTGCAGTGATATGAGAGCTAGGCGAGTCTCTAAGATTTTCCAATCCTCCTAAATCACAGAAATAATAAATTAATGCGCAACTCTTAGCTCGCTCGATCTACCCGTATATTATTCCTAGCTACCAGCTAAATTAGCCCACCACGTAGATGAAGCTTTTATGTGCATGAGAAATTTTCTTTATTGTTATTTTATTAAAATCAGATTAGACTATATTAAAAAAAAATCAAATCAGATCAGCATGGTTTCTAAAAATTTCAGATCAGAGCATTCCAATCAGGTGAAGAGAATACATTATATTGTTAGTCCATTCTTTAATATTGTACTACTTTCGTCGGAGAATACATTATATTGTTAGTCCATTCTTTAATATTGTACTACTTTTATCGTCCCATTGAAAGATTCTCGTCGTCCACTATTCACATGGTCAACTTAAATCATTCTTAATATTTTGTTTTATATATCAAATTTTTATCAAATTTATAATTTTTTATCAGACTTTGTAGCGGTTTTAATGTAGTTTTTGCATATGTAAATTTTATTTATGAGAAAATTTTTTATATAAGAGTATAAGACTAAAACATAAACAAAGTCCACATATAAGACTATCATTGTTTTCTTCCTAAAATAGGACACATTCACTCCTAATATGAAAATTTTATACTTTTAATATAGGATCAAATAAGTCTTATTTTGAGAATAAAATACACGTAGTTCTATTTGTGCATTTGTCAAAATTTTAGTCCTATTTAGAGCAATTTCTGTTTTATTTACTAAACATAATCAAAGTGTGCACATGCATTAAGTTGTTTTATCGTGAGTCAAACATTGAGATAGTGTTTAGTAGCTAGTTACAATGAATATGTGCACAAATAGGAGTTGAATGTTTCTTAAAACTAAAAATGAACTCACTTGACAAATTTACCTTCAATGAAATTTCAAATCTATTTATAATTAAAATTAAAAAAAAAACGAGAACCATAACTTCCATGACACTATATTGTTGAGTATAACACCACTGCCCCTCAAAGAAAACTCAGTCACCGTTACCACTGCCCTCCGCCTCCGCCACATGCGGCGCCATCGCCATCATCGCCAGTTCAACACAACGACGCAATTGCCACCAATTTTGAAGGTTTGATTCATACTTAAAAATATGCTCGTGCGGAGTAGAGACCCAGTCCAGTACATCAGGATTTTGACCTTCACACAACCAATATAAGATTCATTCATCAATCGCTCGTTAAACTTCTTTAATTGAGCTATAGTGCCACTAGTAAATTGTTATATCCCTCCAAATTAAAAGGTTAAATATTCAATCTCGACCTTTCGTTCTGAATTGATAAGAACTTCACTCGTGTTTTATAACTTTGTCAACTTTCTTTTTTTGGAAGTCCTATTAATTTTGTCACTTTCACTAAAGAATTTGTGGTTCCAGTTAATTCTCTTTTCTCTGCACAAATCTCAACCTACACAGTTTTTACTTTATTAATTTCCAGTATCAATGAAACTTGGCAAAGTTATTAGCTATGGAGGGTGTAGAGAATGTAAATCAATTTCGACAAGGCACGAAATTGTTATATGGATGAATGTATGGAAAGCAAGGGGCCATATAGGCACATACGTCCAACCGACACGCAAAGATAAAAAGCCACTAATCATAGCCCCTAGAAAAAGCCCTTTCTTTCCGCCCATCTTTCCTCGTTTCTTCTTCTACATGTCTCTTTCCTCATCAATTTCAGAGCCAATAAAAAGCGTTAGCAACAAAGCTGAGGCTAAAACAGAGCCAGTTAGTTAACTGCTTTTCTTTCCCCTGCTTTCATTTCCACAGATATGAAAGTGCCCTTTACTTCTAATGAAAACGTGAACTCCAAGGCATCCTCCACCGCGCTATTGACAACTAATTCTGGGGCTACTAACAATAATCTCAATATCCAGCCCCCCGCCGCCTCCCCTGCTTTTCCGGCCACCAACGCCGTCAGCTACGAACCGAAATCCGTTCTCGATCACCGCCGCAGCCCCAGCCCCATCCTCCCGGAAAACACCCGCCCGCCTCTGGATAGCGACGACCCTCTCCAGCTGGCTGACCATGTGCTGACCAACTTTGAAGACTGGGATTCTGAGTCGACTCAGTTTCTTGAGTTTCAACACTCTCTTGAGTCGGCCGATCATAATCAGTTCCTGCAGCCAAATTCTGATCAACAACATCAATTCACCTTCTCCGATGACACATTCACGGCGGCGGCGGCGGCGCAGTATTCTCAACCGCCGGCTCTGGTGACTCAGCAGGGAGGTGGGAACAATATTAATGACGATTTTCAGCAGCAAAATAGCTGGAACTTGACGGCGTTCGATTTCGTGGGCGAGCTGATCCGGTTCGCCGAGTGTTTCGAAACGAACGCCGCCCAGCTGGCTCAAGTGATATTGGCGCGGCTCAATCATAAGCTCAGATCTCCGACCGGAAAGCCGCTCGAGAGAGCTGCCTTCTATTTCAAGGAATCTCTCCAGTCTCTACTCACCTGGTCGACTCGGATGACCAAACCCGCCTCCTCCTCGTCCGAGATCATCCAAACCATCAAAGCCTACAATATCTTCTCAAGCATCTCTCCGATCCCCATGTTCTCCAGCTTCACGGCTAACCAAGCCATCCTCGAAGCCGTGGTCGGCTCCCCGCTCGTCCACGTCATCGACTTCGATATCGGGCTGGGCGGGCACTGGGCTTCCTTCATCAAAGAGCTAGCCGAGTCTTCCTCCCGAGCCAAGCCGCCTGCTCTCCGTATAACGGCTCTCGTTCCCGATGAGTACGCGGTCGAGTCGAGGCTGATCAGAGAGAACTTGACCCAGTTCGCTCGTGATCTCAACATGGCGGCTTTCGATTTCGATTTCGTGTTGATTAGCACGTTTGAGCTTTTGTCCTTCAAAGCAATTAAATTTATGGACGGAGAGAAGACCGCGGTTGTTTTGTCTCCGTCCATATTCAGGAAGATCGGGACGGGATTCGTCGCCGATCTTCGTCATATTTCGCCACACGTGGTGGTCCACGTGGACAACGAAGGGCTCACGGGATTCGGCCCATCTTCTTTCCGCCAGATGGTGATGGAAGGGCTGGATTTTTACTCGACGCTGATGGACTCCCTTGAAGCAGCGGCGAATGTCCGCGGCGGTGGCGGAGACTGGTTGAAGAAGATCGAGACTTATGTGCTATACCCGAGAATAATGGAAATGGTAGGGGCGGCAGGCCGCCGTGGGACGCCGTGGAGAGAGGCTTTTCTAGCGGCGGGGTTCAGGCCGGTTGTTTTCAGCCAGTTTGCGGACTTTCAAGCTAACTGCTTACTTGGAAGGGTAGAAGCGAGAGGGTTCCAGGTGGCGAAAAGGCAGGCGGAAATGTTGCTTTGCTGGCATGACAGGGCTTTCGTCGCCACGTCAGCGTGGCGGTGAATAAATTGACCGGTCGTATATAGATTAGGGGAGGAGGGTTGCCGCCTACAACAATAAGGATCCGAATTGATATGGTACTTTTTTTCTAAATCAATCTTGGTCGTTCATGTAGTTATTCCAAACTTCCACCGTCCTTAACTGGTTAAACTTTTTTCATTTGGTTACTGCAAAATTTTGACATCTTCTTCTTAAAATAATAAAGTATAGTACTGTATATGATTAATGTCTTTGTTTTTCTTTACATTAATCATATAATTTTAGTTTATGATTTTAAGTGTCAATCAAACTAATGAGAAAGGGAGGGAGAATTGAAGAAATGATCTGTTTTCTGAATATTATCTATTTGTCTTTTGAGTATGTATTGTAAAGGCTTTCTATTTTGTTTTGAGTATGTATTGTAAAGGCTTTCTATTTTGTCATTGTAGTGTCTTTCACTAAGAAAGTAATGTGGAGTTCGTACTTCATTCTTCATCTCAATCTTCTCGTTTACTTTCAATTTTTCTTATAGTTATGAGGTAACATTGACACTGGTTCACGAATAGAGGAAGTATTTATACTCCATTGTAGAGATTGTTTTTAGGGTCCTTTTGATTAGAGTGGTTTCAGACTCAGATCAAAATGGATCCTAAACAAGATTATTCAAACAGATCAGCAGATCTAAACGGATCATATCAAATAATATCATATATGTAGATCATATCGGACCTGACAAGACTTCAATAATTATACACATTAAATAGACATCTATCAAACCATATCAGTTCAAACTAGACCAATTCAATCCAGAAAATTACAGTTCAATTAAAAATTCGTACTCCCTCCGTCCCAAAAAATTGTTCCCGGTTTCCTTTTTGGGTCGTCCCAAAAAATTGTTCCACTTTCCCCTTTTGAAAAGTTTTGTGTGGCTAACATTCATTTACCTTTTTCCTACACAATCACAACCATACATTTCCACTTTATTTCCACTTTCTTAAACTCCGATCCAAGTCAATGCGGGAACAAGTTTTTGGGACAAAGGGAGTAATCAGTTATACATAAAGCTTTATCCTAGTAACTAATGAACTTTGGGCATGTGCTACATATCCCCTTTATTCATAAAATTCTTCCGATTTGACTTGGATCAAAGTTTAAGAAAGTGAAAAATAAAGTAAAAATGTATAGTTGTAGTTGAATAAACAAAAATTAAATGATGGTTAGCCACACAAAATTTTTCAAAAAAGAAAATGAGAACAATTTTTTGGACATCCCAAAAAGATAAGTGAGAAGGATTTTATAAGAGTGATGGAGTATATTACATTACTTAGGAAAGAAATTTTGACAATAGAAAGATCCTTTTCTACTATCAGGTGAAGCTAAATTCTCGAGAGAAATGAGTAAGAATTATACGGAGTATCCAGAATTGAACTTTTACTATGCAATTAAAATATGTGTATGTGATTGTGCAGTTGTTGATTGTTTGTGTTTTTTTCTTTAATGGTTGATTTGTGTGTAATTTCCGTTTGTACTTGTACGTTTTTAATTAGTTTTGTGATTCACTAGCTTGGAAATTACACACTTTTGGTGTAATGTTTTGTTTTATTTAAATTGATATAAATTGTTTAGATTAGGATTTTTATGAGCATAGGACAGGTTGAAAGCACTCAAAGGATCAAGAAATGAATCTCAAAGACCAAAAGGTGTGCAAGGAAACAAGATCAGAAATTGATTTGGGAAAAAGTTCATATACCCGGTCGGGTCTATGCCATACCCGATCGGGTATTGACCCGATTTCGTTGTCCAAATCAAATCCCGGAAACAAAGGATCGTGGGAACAAAATATTTGAAAAATCCGATCTCATACCCGATCGGGTATACCGACACACCCGGTCGGGTATGAGGTGACGTTTTCTCACTTCTCGGAACCAGCTGAGTACCCGATCGGGTACCCCAAACACCCGGTCGGGTACATGATCCTGCCACCTTCATTTCCCTATAAATACACCCATTTTTCTTCACATAAAGGCATTCCTTCTTCTATACTCTTAAGCTCAGTTTAGAATAATATTTCTTTCATATTTTTATAGCATGTTTAGTCTCCAAATGAGGGGCTAAACTTCCATTTCTTGGTTTTGCTCTTGAAGCTTGTTGATTATTAAAGTTGTGAGTTATTTTCTTACTTTCTCCTCTTGATTATTAATTCTTCCCTTAATCTCATTCTATATTAATGTTGGAGGGTTGCTAAGTGACGATTAGTTAACGTTCCGACATTGATTATTACTAGAAACGATCAACGAACCGATGGTTAATCGTTGGTGGTTTCACAAGTAAGTAACTTCGGTTTATTAATGCACGGTCGTGGTTAACAAACTTAAGAGGGATTAATTTTGTTGGTTAAACCGAAACCGTTGTGTTGAGGTTATCAATCTCAATTGATTTCATCAAGAAGTTAAAGAGATTAAATGCTACTATTATATCGGTATACGACGTTGTTCTATATTTGAATAATAGTAAGGGTTATTAATGAACGGTCGTTGTTAATAACTACCATCGAAGAATTGGAGATACTCCTCGATTGAGTATTCGAGAGGAGATAAGTGATATAATAATGATCGACTGAAATATATCAACAAGTGGAAAGTAGCAAAACCAAGTCCCTTTTATTCTTGAATTTAATCTCATATAACTCGTTCATCTTCGTGTTTAATTTAATTAAATCACTCAACAATCAAAACCCCTTTTAATTACTAGTTACATAAAAAGAGACTTATTCCTTTCCCTGTGGATACGAATTCTACTACGCTATACTACGTATAGTTGTTAGTATTGAATTTATTTTGAGTGCACACACGACAAAGTACACGTCAATGGTTAGGAAAGCATAAGATTTCATCATTAGAAAAGGGAAGTTTATCTCTAACTAAAAAATGCCCCTCAATTTGGAATATGTTAACGGAGGACTACATAATTGTTGATGAAGGGGCATTTTTGTTTTTCATAGGAATTGAGGTGGAAAAACAAGGATTTTTAAAAACGGGATTTCAAAATCCGTACTATTCATATTTTAATACATCCACATTTTTGTTGCATTTTTAATATCAAAACCTTTTACTACGTATTTTATTGGGTATCATACTATCATATAAGAAACACTAATCATTATATTCTTATTATTAAAGAAATGTAAAACTACATGTTTATTTTTCAGTCAATTTATTCATTTTAGGTATTTGTTTTTAATAGCAATAACTCGATGATGAAAAGTTTAAAACCAAATTTAATATTGCACAACAAAACAAACAGTAATATGCATATAAATAAATGTGTGAATATGAAACGACTTAAAATCTAGTAATAATAACAATAACTATAGCCATACACAACAACACATTGAGCGATACACCAACTGCTTCAATGATGTTCAACCATCAATTCCCTAAGATGGAAAAACAAAAGTAAACCTCTTAACCTCCAAGAGATCGAATAATGTTTACTGCTTAGTGTGCATAAGATGTAATGTGGGAAGCTACGGATGGACTAGGTGCACCTCCACTTTGGATCAGAACCAGAACCAGAACCAGAACCAGAACCAGTTAATGGCAGTTCATTTCTGGCCAGTTTATGAAAACCTTAACGGGAACCGGTTAATAGCAGTTTGTTTCTGGACCGCTCATAACCGTCAGTTCGGGATTCAATTCCTGTCAGTTCCGGACCAGATTTTCAAGTCCACTTTCGAAGAAAAAAACAGAGCCAGAACCAGCAAGTCTGTGTCTATTTTGGAGAAACAACAACCGGACCAGAAATAGGATGGATCTGTTTGTGAACCGCTTGCCAATGTGGTTTGCAGTTAAAAATTGGATGGTCTCAGTCAGGTTATGGGTCGGGACCATGGGAGTCACCCAGGTGGGCGCATACAACCTCCTGGAAGGAGGAATCTGAACTTATCTGCATTTTCTATCAAATATGAAGGAAGGTTAACTGCAGATGATGAAGGAGGGACGGATCCCATCTTCTTGATCAATTCTTTGAAGCTATACTCCTCTGGCAACATGTCATAAAGATCAGCGCCCTCACAAATGAGCTTTTGTATCCTGGTATAGTCAAGATACTCTTTACGTTTCACTCTGTCAGCATGACTATAAGCAGTCATTTTGAAAGCAAAATCATTGAGATAGCGGAAACAAAAGCTACAGTGCCACCCGGCATCAGAGAGGATACGAGCGGTTTGGCGTGAATGACGATACTGAGTCCACGGGCTGAATATGTGCACACTGGCCCGCCAGCTGCTGTAGTCAACAGGGAACTCAAAAGAGTATAAGTAGTGCCGGAGTTCGAGATGCAGAACAGGTGGGACCCCTTCACACCACTGAAGCAGTTTAACGGTGTGGTGGCTTGGGATTTCATCCGTATCTGACATAATGACAAGGTCACCATTCGAAATACCCGCACTGCGGAGTAACCGATTCATAGCCACACGCTGCTCGGATTCAAGCTTAAATGGATCCTCATTTTGTGACCGTCGGGGCTTAACATGCCCAGGGAATACACCGTGAACAATCCTTTCTGCAGCGAAGGCAAACCGATGCTGGTTTTCGAAAAAAAACAGAGGCTTCGGGATTCCAGTGAATGTTGTTTTTGCTTCTAAGATCACAAATTTAGTCACGTATGGGTGCAGTTCTTTCCACCTAATCTCGAGCAAGTCCAGCTCATTGCTAAATATGATAGCATCAAAAACACGCCTCGGTTGAGAACGTGCAGTCCACCCATGTAGGTGACAAAGGTGCTCCATGGATACATTCTCTGCATAATAGTGAGGTAAGCGTTCAAATGGAGGGGGTGGGTTGTCCCACAGAGGGCGGAAAAAGTATGAGATCCTCTGAGCATGGGAGAAGATTCCAATGACACAAGCTGTGAAGAGTATAAAGAATACCCCTGTAAATACATATTTCCGAGGGGATCGTCTTGGTGTGACGCTGAAAGGTCTTGGGGCCATGCTGCTGTACCAAAAGTCCTCCAACTAACATAATACCATCCTTCAATTCCGATATGAAAATTTTTTCCCTTGTGAATTAGCAAGCTGAAAAGAAAGTAAACAAGATGATAAATTTTAAGTGAAGATAGATTCCCAAAAGACAGAAAAGTAAAATATAACCAAAGAGATTGTTTCTAGTACAGATACTGGTTGGAAGTTGGAACTGCAGAGTACTGTACCACTCTTCTATATGAGCTCAGAAACACTTCAAATGTTTAGTCCAGCCATCATACTAAGGTGGGGGTTAGAGTCTCACATCAGATAAGTAAAGAAAGAACGAGGTCTTAATAAGACCATGGATTTAACTAGCTAACAGATTCATTCAATCTTTCAAAGGTTTAGTGATGTGCCTTTCGAAACCGTTGGGTAACCCTAAATATAATCCTGAACAATCATGAGTAGTTCTTAGTTTCCGTCTTATGGCTATGAAATCATAAGGGTTTAGATTCAACTGATCAACTACTCGCAAGAAATATATGTGGCATAATTGACATTTTGACTATCTTCTATAGTTTTCGGTTGGACATTTGAAATACTCAAAGTCAACAGAGGCAGTGTTTAATCTTTTACAAGTACACACATGGGAAATAGAGAACATAAACTTTTTGTTGATTGAGTGCATATAAGGGAACCAGAGAGTAGGGATATAGTACATTTCAGAATCACAAATGCGACTGTTTATACATGCCGAACTTTTCTATGTTATGGGCACTACGAAAGTCATCCCAATAAAGATACTGGTTATTTTGTTAGGCCTCTTAAAAAGCGCTATCGTAATGTTCAAGGAAATCCAATGCAAGTTCTTCAGCCTGCTCTATATCAAGGAGTTAGTGATTGCCTGATTGGTAAGGTATACGAAAACCATTTACGAATAAGAAAAGTCCTTTAGCTCCACTCAGCTTATCCTAGTTGGGTATCAACAGAGCTAAATAAAAAATATATTCCGTGGTATTTTTTACCATGCCCAAATTAGCTCAACTAGTTAATAGGGTGTGGATTGTGCAAAAAGGGTAGATCTGAGTATTTCTGTCAAATACTCAAATGAGAGGGGCAACCGGGGGCTTAACTAGGGCAATATAAGAGGTAGGCCAAATTTAAACTAAAAAAACAAATACTAGTCTAGTAATCAAATTCGATCCAAGTGCATTACAAAATATAATGCATTAAACTAAAAAGTCATATGCACTCGCCGATCTTTTACTTTAGTGAATTCATCGATAAGGGAGTCAATACCTATGGTACTAATAAGTTCCCTTTCAATGAAAATTTAAAACAAGTTAAAAAAACAACTTTAATCATTTAATTTGTAACTAGTCTTTTACCCGTACAACACCCGTGCATTGCAC
This sequence comes from Cuscuta epithymum, assembly GCA_945859915.1. NCBI lineage: Eukaryota > Viridiplantae > Streptophyta > Magnoliopsida > Solanales > Convolvulaceae > Cuscuta > Cuscuta epithymum. The sequence goes on along the minus strand of CAMAPF010000057.1, from coordinate 1,204,608 downwards.
AGGAGAGCAACCTATTCCAAAAGTTAATTGAAGTCATCGGAATATGTGATACATATAAGCAGTAAATATAAGCAGCCATAAAACATACACTCAAAACCTCAGTTTATGTTTCTATTTTCATTTTATAAAAAAATCAATGTTTTGTAAAATAAAAATATCAGATATTATACTCCCTGCATGGTTTAACAGAAATGAAGAATGCTAAAATGATTCGTATAACCGGCTCACAACAAACAAATTCAATGATCCATTCAAGAAACGTTTGATAAGATTCTGCTTGTAAAAGCACAAAGATAAAATTTTAGATTAGCATAAGACATCAATATACTGTCTGCGCTTCTTAATGGAGCCAAGGTCTCACTATTTTTTGGCTTGGGAATATGATGGAATAAAGCAAAATGGCTCACTAAACTGTCTGCAATTCTTTGTAGAGACGAACTCATAGAGAACGGATACCAAGATCGAAATAATCATACACAGTGATAACATAGTTATTGAAGAGTCACTCCTAGTGTACAATTAGATGAAAATGTACACCCCATTCAATGGACCATTGACGAAGCACTATAGTAGACTACCAACTGGAATATGAAGCCCATTCAAATCTCTAAGCATTGAAAATATATATAATGGTTTTGCTGAAGTCAATAAGATATAACTTCTTTAGAATATACAACTTAAGAAGATATACACATAGGATAGGAAGAAGGGAAAAGGTTTGAGGTTGCCTGAAAGAAACAAAAAGAATGGAGAAGGAGACATATAAGTAAGAAGGATATAAAAGTAATTCACATAGTAGTTCCTTTTCTGATATAGCAATGGAAGTGAGAAAAGTAATATTTAATGTGTGACCATTGGAAACAGGAAAATTTTCACCCCTTATAATTTGAATGCTTAAGCAAGGTACAAATATGAGACGGGGTTGTTCCATTGTGTAATGCAAAACCAGGAAACATCACCTTCATAAAAAGAATAAATTCTATGGTGAAGAAGAATGCAATTACTACCAAAAATGATCATCTAGTTGTAGTCGAGTGATAGGAACATAGATAATAATACTAATAAGTGGGCCTGTTATAATGGGCCTATTATTATAGATAATAAGAAGAGGGCTTGTACTATAAATAGTAAGGGGAGGGAAGGCAAAAGGGGTAGGCTGTTAGATGCTTGGACAGGGAGTGGGAAAGATCGAGGATTATCTCTTTCTTTTGGGACTATTGTACTGTTTACCTTCTTGAATAAAATTGCAGATTGTTCTTGAGCTAATTTCTCTATAGATTAGCCAGATTCCTTATTGAATTTCTGTTCTACTCCTACGCATCTCTATCATCGAGATAATCTCATTGTGCGTTAGATATCCAACACACACAATATACAGTCCTTTAAACTAACAACATAGCTATTAGGAAAAAAAGCAAAAGAAAAGAACAAAACATACGACTTTGTTTTTGTATGATATGATGATAGTGCTCTGAATAGAAATAATTACTTAGGCCGATTTTGTATGTTGAAATAGGGAAAACAGTTTGCTTTTAGTGGACATCTGCTTTTAGAGGACATCCAATATAATAATAGTGGTTGAGCATCACATGGTAGAAGTTGTAAAGGCTGAGCGCATTAACATTAATGTTACGATAAATATGGACCAAAGCAATTCTCCCTTACTTCTCTCGTTTTCTCTAAGCATTGAAAATCTACATTACGGTTTTGATGAAATTAATAATAAATTTTAGGGAAAACTGTCAAATAGGTCCTCGAACTTTCAAAAAAAGGTCAAATAAATCTTATATAGGAGGCTTTGTCCGGCCGTCGCGGTTTGGGGCGGTTCCTTGTGGAAATTTTTGATGAAATTTTGTGAGTATCTTATTCATCAAGTCTAGTTTACTCATACCAAATTTCATCTAAAACTTCAATCGGGAACGCGCCCAAATTAATTCTTGAACATAACTATGCAGTTAAATGCGCAGTTATCTTCAAGAATTAATTTGAAAGCGTTCCCGATTGAAGTTTTAGCTGAAATTTGGTATGAGTAAACTATACTTGATGAATAAGATGCTAAAAAAATTCATCAAAAAAATCCATTGGGAACCGCCCCAAATCGCGACGGCCGGACAGAGCCCCACATCTCCCTTGCTTCACTTGTATTTTCTAAGCATTGAAAATCTTTTTAATAATTTTGCTGAAATCAATAAGAAGATATAACTTCTTAAGAATATACTCCCTCCGTCCCTAAAAATTGTTCCCTGTTTCCTTTTTGGGCCGTCCCAAAAAATTGTTCCCCTTTCCCCTTTTGGAAAGTTTTTTGTGGCTACAATTCATTTACCTTTTTCTTACTCAACCACAACCATACATTTCCACTTTATTCCCACTTTCTTAAACTCCATTCCAATTCAATACGGGAACAATTTTCCGGGACGGAGGGAGTACAACTTAAGAAGAATATATAATTTAACATAAACTTTAGGCTTCTAACGATTATATACTTGTAATGTTGTTTTTCAAAGACCGTCTAAACATTTAACGAAACATCATATAGAAGAGCATAGAATTCTAGAAGATAAACATAAGAATTCTTACTATGAACATTTAGAGATTGTATGAACATTTATTCAAACATCATATATAAGAACATATGAAGTATAATTGAAGAAGAGACACTACATTTCCTACGGTTAAAATTCAGTTTTCCCGGTAAAGAATACTTGAGCATTTCGCCGAACAGCATGTGTGCTGAAAAATAGTTGGGAAGAATCTTACTATATTTTTATAAAAGCAGATCCTAATTTCGCGATGTACCGTGTACGATCCCTAAGAGAAGTAAGATTATTTGCAAAGAGAAGGCATATGAAAGTACACAAAAAACCTAAGACTACACTATAGAAATCAACCCGTAATTGTTGATTCGGTAAAACTTTATGAAGATGAAAGGGATAAAAATCTAAAACATGAACATAGACATATAAATTGAAGTAATAAAATAATAGTAGATGTAGAGATTGCCCATCTGAAGTATAAAGATTGTATTCTTAACGTCAAAACCGGACAAACTGAACTCAATTTCAGGCTGGTTCTTGGTACCAGAAATTCCAGATTTATAGTGCTACTCTGAGTATAAATGATTATTTAGGCTGATTCGTATGTTGAAATAGAAAAAAGAGTTTGATTTTGAGGTTATTGAATGCTTGCAAAGCTGCTAGTTTGGAGATGGAAATGAGTTTTGGAGTGAAGGCAGAAAGAATATACTGGCCGACTAAACGATAAGTAATTACTGAGGAATTTACCCAAATACCCTAAAGCTCAGGCAGGAGACTCAGTTGAGTTAATAATATAGAATCCTAGAAACTACAACCTAAAAACTGAATATCAATTCATTATTCATCCATTACATTGCCATTAACAATTAACATCTTAGATACCGCATAATACTTTAATTTCATAAGAAATAATAATAGAAATTAGAAACACATATTGCAAAACACATATTCAATTTCAAACAACATATTGGAATTTGGAAACACATACCATAATATCAAGAAATAATACATAGAAACACATATTCTAATTTGTAAAACACATGTTCTATTAATAAACCACTCAAATCACGAAAAAATTACAATTAATAAAACTATTGAATAAATTAGGGTTAGAAAGTATAACCTTAAAATTGTAGAGAAAATTGGGGATTGCAGATTGCTCCTGGCTTCCCGTCGGCCGCCAGTGTGGGCGTGTTGCAGCGTCCTTTTCTTTCGCTTGGTGTTCGGCCTGATCAGTTTGTGCGTGATGTGTCTCTTTGTTTAATCTGAGTTTGTCTAGCACCGAGCGAAGCTGCAAAGAACAGCCTTTCTTATAATCAATTCCTCCATTTTCTTTTAATTATATTCCATAAATGCAAATCTCTATGAATCAACTGAGCACCATCTTGCTATTTTAAGGCAAAATTGAACCTTCGTTGTTTTAATAATCTAATCCCCTAAAAAATCATTGCTCTCAATTAATGAGAAGAAAAAAAAAGCTCAGGAAAAGGCTTTACTATAAGCTAGAAAGAACAACCAATGATTATAATTCTTCATTTAAAAAACTCACAAAAGCAAATTAAAACAGAATTTGATCCAGGCATCCAGCCAAAACAAACAAACCGTAAAAGGAAATAAATACGAAGTAATTAATAAAATATTGATACCTCCCATCTGACCTGCAGAAGCTTTGGTTAGGAACCAAAGTTTAAGTGTTTAACCCCTGGCACACCGGTATAAAACATTAACTTATATAATCGTCTTACGAAAACTTACAGGTAAATTTCAACAGGTATCGTTGCCCTATGATATGAAAATTTTCAAAATCCACAGAGAAGAGGTGAGGAAGAAGAAGGGAGAGAGAAGTGGTAGGCCGCTAACCGCATCTCCAATGTTATGTTTAGGCTTTTAAAACTAAAAACTCCAGCCACGTAATCTCACGCGCAAGTGTTTCAGTCGTGTGATGATGAGTTGTTTAAATTACGGGTAAATGTCAACACTTTCAATCCAGTTGTTTCACTCTTTATGGTGTGTTGCACGGGAGGATGATTGTAATCATTCAAATATTTGAAGTTTTGAACAAATGAACAAGGGA